>CM075814.1:54826560-55426560 GCA_037975025.1 Excoecaria agallocha | reverse complement strand
ACTTCACCGTCGCCAGTATTGGCACCACCGTCTCCTGCACCTCCTACTCCTCCCCCGCCTCCACCTTCGCCTCCAGCAAGAAGCAGTCACAGACAGAGGCGAACTTATCAAATAGTTTCCCTCAAAGAAAAGGTGGAGAAAGCGTATGAAAAATTATCAGGAATTTTCGGAAATGGAGAATCGTTCATCTACACCGCCTCCTCCTCCACCACCGCCTCCACGTCCTCCGCCATCTCTGCCAGTCACGAAAGGGACGCGATCAGAGCGCAGTCATTGAAGTCTTGTTATTAACTCTTATGCTTCTTAACCTGCAGAGCCTTACATGAAGAAGGAAGAGGAGGAGAAGGAGAAGGAGGTATGAAAAGAGAAGGAAGTTTAAGTTAAATTAAAAAAGTGATATTTTTAAAAATAAAAATTTAAAAAAAGGTATTTTTGAAAGAGAAAAAAGAAGGTGGTATATTTAAATTTCACACCTTTTTTTGGGTAGTTTTATAAAACTCCCAAAAAAAAATCCCACAACAAACAGAACCAACAGGCCCAAACTGCAAGACCGAAATATTTGGTTCGGCTTTCACTGTTAATTCAGTTCGGTTGGATCATAAGGAATCTTGGAATTTGCTTTTCTATGGGTGATTGGTTCGACTATTATAAGCATAATCGATTAATAGTCAACCTAATTGAGTGGCAAAAAAAGTATTGTTGCTAACTCATTATTTGATACAGATTAAGATAAGACTGATTGATGACGTGTTGTTTTGGATAAGTTAGTTGAACATGTAGTGGGACTTAAGTTAAAATTGATATGTAGCATTGCATAACTGGCTTTGTCCATTAGCAAATTCACAATATACCTTCATTTTAAATTTCATTTTCAAAAATACAATCTAATTTATTTTTACTTTTCATTTTCCATTTCAAAATTACCATTTTTATTTTTGATATATCAAAAATACCCCATTTATTAAGTTTTTATATTCTAGCCGCTCTTCCCTTCCTGCCAGTCATTCTGCCAAGTTTATCTACTTAAATTTCTTGCTTAAGGATTCAAACAATATCATTACATGAATACATGCCAAAAGTATTTAAAGGTGCATTTACTTGTAGAAAATAAGATACTGTTTTCTATTTTTTTAAAAAATTGAATTGATTTTTTTTACAAAAAATTTAAAAAACGCGTTCACTTATCAACAAATGAAAAATTATTATTTTTAGAAACAAAAAATAAAAAAAATGAAAAAACATGTTCATTTATTAAAAATGGAAAATATTCTCTAAATTAAAAAATTAAATTACATATTATTAAAAAAATATGTATACTCTAATTTTTAAAATTAAAATAATATGTATATATGATTAAATTATAAATTATTTTCATGATTCAATTAAATTTAATATTTATAAATTAATGAACATTGACTTAAAAAAATATCATAGTAACATAAAAAATGCAATCAATTTCTAATTTCTATTATTATTAAAATCGTTCCACACTTAATCAGCAATTGCCTCTCTAAATATTTCCATTTGTATTTGTTAGGATAAATCAATATATTTAGGGATGAGCATGAACTGGTTAACCGGTCCATTAGCAAAAAAATTAACCAGTCCATATATATCGGTTTTTTCAAAAGACTAACTATTAATCAGTCTATTATAATCGGTTAATCAGTTCATCGATTTTGGTTTTTCGGACTGGTTAACCAATTTTTTTTTGGTTAACCACTACAATTATGAAATACAATTTAAAATTTAAATTATCAAAATACTTAAAAATAAAAATTGAATAACATACTTAATTTAACGTATTGTTCAAACTACGAACATCCTATTATTAATTTAACACATGGCATTTTTTATAAATCTATTTCTAGTTAATTATAGATAAGAAATTATTTTACTTCATAATTATTTGATGGACAAGTTAGCTATAGAAAAGAAATTTTAATTTCTTACAATAATTATTCTCAAATATAACACGAGAAAAAAGTTTTGTAAGTCCATGTATGTAAAGTAAAAAGCTGGACCAAAAACCCACTATTTTGAGTGCAGCTTAAAGTATCTGAATTCAACTATATGTGCCGATCTTCTTCAAAGACATCATTACTCAATCACTTGCTCCAAAAATCCAGCATTTTATATTCAGTGGTTGAGTGATCTCCTTCGTCACATATCACCTATCACTATAAAACTAATACATTACTTTGTTTCTATATTGATTTCACAGACCCATATCCATCCATGGCTTCTCTGCTTATGCCCACGCAAACTCCTCCCCTGAGTGAGCTTCTCAAGCCCAGATCCAACCTTATGTACAAGTTTAATACTTTCCTCATTCCACGCAAACCCTTTTCACCAATTTGCAGAATTCTCATTAAATGCTCATCATCTGTATAAAATTTGACTCAACAGTTAGACAAAACCCTAATTGATTATGAAGAAGATAATAGGCCCTATGTAATCTATAAAGGCTAGGCTCACATAGGCTCTGTTTTATGATAAACAGTGAAGAAGATGCTATGGAATCGATGGTGTACAGCTACACAAAGCACTAGAATAGGGAGAGCAACAAAACCAGTAAAACATAATTATAACAACCCAATGATGAGCAAATTCAACAATACTTCGCAATCATCAGAGCGGGAAAGAGACCAAAGAGCAAAACTTACTGGTTTGAATCACGAAAATAGAGATCTAAGAAGTGATAAAAGAAAAATATAAGATTTAACAGTTTGAATCACGGACATAACGACCAAGAATACTGGTTTAAGAGAAGAAATTAAATATTACCTGTTTGTGATGGCCTTTGTTTCAAGAAGACTTGCTGGCTCAAGAACAAACGATTGGAGCCAACGGCGTGAAGCGGCGGCGGCTGTCGTGAGGAGAGGGGTGGCAGCTGCAGACTGAGGAGAGGAGATGGTGCGAAAAATAGGGGTGGCAGCTGCAGACTGAGGAGAGGAGATGGTGCAAAAAATAGGATTAGCTTATATATATATATATTAAAAATATAAATTATACCGGTTGGTTAGCCGTAACCGACGGTTTTTTAAAACCATAGACTAGAACCGAATCGAAAATCGAAAATCTATATTTTTAAAAACCTTAACCTTTTTTTCGGTTCTATTAACCTTTAAAAATCTCTTTGGTTTCGAACTGATTTTTCGGTTAACTATTTTTTCGGATTTTTTTTTGCTCATCCCTAAATATATTACTATCATCCTGTTATACTCTAGCAGTCATTTCTTCAGGCACATGTTAAGTTGTATCCTAAGATCTTATTAGATGATATCAAGAGCTAATAAGTATTTTGTTACGGTAATACAATTAGCGACGGAAGTATTTAGTCGCTAATCCGTCGCAAATAAATTAAAAAATAATTTTTTTTAATTTCACTCCCATGGTTTATGTATAATTTCAAGTAATTTTAATATAAACCATATAAAATGAACATTTTCTTTTATAATAGAAAATTATAAATTATTTTATAAGTTGATAATAATTTTTTATCAGTTATACCAAAATCTAATGTTATTTATTTAGAAAATTTACATTTTTAATCATAAAACAGCAAGCTATTTAAGGCAAAATAACAGTTCAACAGATTTGCCTACAATAGCTAGCTGTTTAAGACAAAATTGGAGCTGAACAGATTTGCCTAAAACAGCTTGCAGCTTGCTGTTTTAGGCAAATCTGTCAAGCTATCATTTTGTTTAAAACAACTTGAATATCAAAAATAGCTCCAAAATAAACATTTAAAGCTAGTAAACTATCTCTATAATCTTGATGAGCGTTAGAACTAAATAGGATAATGGATTTAGTATTATATGATTGAATTAAACTTCAATTTATATGCAATGGCTAAACTCGGCCTCAAAAGAAGCAGGTTTTTCTTGGACTTGCATACAAACATAATTGTCTAAATTCAAAAATTTTGTGATTACTAAAATCACCCTCCATGTTCCCTTACTTTTTCAATTTTATATTTTTACTCTAATTCAAGATCTTTTTCTTAAGATCTTTTTTTTAAATAATTTTACCCCGATATCAATCAAAGAGTTATTAAGGATAAATACAAAATAATTTTATGATCACTAAGTCTATAATTTCGTTTAGAATATTTATAAAATTTATAGCATAAAGTATATTCATTTTAATTAATATCAAAGTTTAATATAAAAATTTTTGAGTAATTTCATGAATTTTAAACATAATTTTAAAGAAAAAATAATTGAATTGAAATAAAAGCTTAAAATTAAAGGAAACATTTTAATAAAAAATAGCTCCAAAATAAACATTCAAAGCTAGTAAATCTGTCAAGCTATCATTTTGCTATTTTAGGCAAAACTGTTAACCTGTTATTTTGCCTAAACATTAGGCAAATCTATCAAGCTATCATTTTGCCAAAAACAGCTATTTTAGGCACAACTGTTAAGCTGTCAAGTTGTTTTAGACAAATCTGTCAAGCTATCATTTTGCCTAAAATAGCTAGGCAAAACTGTTAAGCTGTTATTTTTCCTGTTTTAGGCAAATCTGTCAAGCTATCATTTTGCCTAAAACAGCTTGTCAAACTATCATTTTGTCTAAAACAGCTTGAATATCAAAAATAGCTCCAAAATAAACATTCAAAGCTAGTAAACTATCTTTATAATCTTGATGAGCGTTAGAACTAAATAGGATAATGGATTTAGTATTATATGATCCAATTAAACTTCAATTTATATGCAATGTTTAAACTCGGCCTCAAAAGAAGCATGTTTTTCTTGGACTTGCATACAAAGATAATTGTCTAAATTCAAAAATTTTGTGATTACTAAAATCACCCTCCATGTTCCCTTACTTTTTCAATTTTATATTTTTACTCTAATTCAAGATCTTTTTTTTAAATAATTTTACTCGATATCAATCAAAACGAACATAATTTACATTAAAATTTTTTCAACTACCTTAAGTGAAATTATAGAGTTATTAAGGATAAATACAAAATAATTTTATGATCACTAAGTCTATAATTTCGGTTAGAATATTTATAAAATTTATAGCATAAAATATATTCATTTTAATTAATATCAAAGTTTAATATAAAATTTTTTGAGTAATTTCATGAATTTTAAACATAATTTTAAAGAAAAAATAATTGAATTGAAATAAAAGCTTAAAATTAAAAATTAAAGGAAACATTTTAATAAAAAAAATAGCTCCAAAATAAACATTCAAAGCTAGTAAATCTGTCAAGCTATCATTTTGCCTAAAACAATTTAGCAAATCTGTCAAGCTATCATTTTGCCTAAAACAGCTTGCTATTTTAAGCAAAACTATTAAGCTATTATTTTGCTAGCTGTTTTAGGCAAATCTGTCAAGCTATCATTTTGCCTAAAACAGCTTGGCAAATCTGTCAAGCTATCATTTTGCCTTAAACAACTTGCTATTTTAGGCAAATTTGTTAACATTTGTGACACGAAAAAAAATTATTGGCATGTGCTAGTTTTAATTTCAATTAATTAATTAAGTTAATTGCCTAAGTTAATTAGTTTATAAAATAGTAATATAAAATTTATTATTTTATTTAAAATAATAATAAAAAAATTTGTAATTTATTTTTATTTTATAAAATTTAAATCAAATATTAAATTATTAGAAATTGTAATAATTTTTTATCAAGTATCCCCAAATCTAAACTTGTTAATTGAAAAATTTTACATTTTTAATAATAATAATAATAATAAAGTAATTGTTATAGTTATTATATAGAATTATTTTTTTTTTTCAGATTTACCTTCATTAATTATTTTTCTAATTTTTAAATCATTTGCTTCTCACTCATTCTCTCTAATCCTAAGTAAATAGTCAACATCAAATTAAATGAGAATATTTTTGACAAAACAATGTAAATTTATCAAAAAATTAACCTTATTAGTTTGTGTTTTAAATACGGCTCAGCTCATATTATTCAATGTAATGTGTGTGTGTGTGTATATATATATATTATCTCAACATATATAACTTTGAAATTTTTGAGTGTGTTGATGAATTGGATAAATGAGGCTCAATTTGGATGAAATATTGAAAAAGATAATTTCAACTACCTTTCATGAGATAGACCCATTTGAAGATTTTGTTCTCAATAATTAATACATATAAAAAAATTATAATAAGTAAATATGTATTATATATAATTATAGTTATATTTATATATATTATATAAATAATTAATTTATGCTTGGATTATAATTAATTCACATAATATACTAAATAAGTTAACTAATTATTTATTATATATTATATATACAAAATATTAAAAAAATAATTAAAAGTGTATAATGTTTGGTTGGTTCGGTCTATTTGATTTTTAACAAAAAAGATCAAAAAAACTGAAATAATTAAACAACAAAAACCAAACAAACTAAATAAATATAAAAATAATTCTCGTTTAAAAATTACCAAATTAATGTTGTTCATAACAATTCAATTTTTCAATATAATGAAACTTTATCTTGTTTAATGAGAATTAATTTTTATGCTTAACATGTATTTAATATGTGTACATAATATATTTATAGATAAAATTAAAAAACTCTATATAAATGTATTTACAAAATTATCTCCAATTTAACAGATATTCCAAAATAAAAATAGGGATATTTTTGTCTTTTAAAAAACCCTAATAAACTTTATATCTTTGCCTTATTCTCATTTTTCTTATTTTCTCAGGTTGAGCCACCATCTCTTTCCCTATCTCTCTCGTTTCTTCTTCCCTTTGCCCTAATCACTGCAACCCATAATCGACGGTGGATAAATCGCTGCAACAACTCACCCGCCGCTATTTTCTAATATATTCGCGACTGACCTTTTAGTGACTGTTCGTCGCGGCATCGCTAATTTAAATTAGCGACGAAGACATGTAGTTAGCGACGGAAAATAATTTGCAATTTTTTTGCAGTGAAACCACTATTGTACTTATCCCGAACCAGGTGACAATCAATTTCTAAGTGTTTGGTACATTCATGAAAAATAGGGTTCTTGGTAATATGAATGGCAGCCTGGTTGTCACACCACAACGGAATAGGTAAAGAAGGAGAAAGATAAAAATCATGTAACATAGAAACCAACCATTGAAGCTCACAAGCTATAAAAGCTAGACTCCGATATTCAGCCTTCGTCGAAGAATGTGAAATTGTCCCTTGCTTCTTTGATTTCCAAAAAATAAGAGAAGAACCAAGGAAAATGCAAAAGCCAGTGACAGATCGACGAGTATCTGGATAAGCACACCAATCAGCGTCACTGTAAGCATCGAATTGCAAAGAGTATCGTGAAGAATAAAACAAACCAGTAGCAGGACAATGTCTCAAATACTTAAGAACATGTGTGGCAGTAGTCCAATGTGAATCTCAAGGAGCTTGAACAAATTGGCTAAGCTGATAGACCGCATAAATAATATCAGGATGCGTGAAGTTAAGATAAAGCAAGCGACCAACAAGTTGTCGATAAGGAGTGGGATCAACAAGTAAAGAACCCTGATAAGCTCTTAAATGATGATTTTTAGGCAAAGGCGTGAGCATCGATTTGGCACCCATCAAGCCAACATCAGCAATCAAATCTAAAATATAACGTCGTTGACTAACATAAAGACCATTACTTGACCAAGCAATCTCCAAACCTAGAAAGTATTTGTCCTGCTCAAGATCTTTTATAGTAAAAGCAGCATGCAATGAGGCTTTAACTTGATCAATCAGAGCATCAGAAGTACCAGTAAGCAAGGCATCATCAACATAAACAACTAAAGCCAAGAAATCACCATGATCAGTAAAAGTAAACAAGTAAGGATCAGCATGAGATTGACGGAAACCAAGTTTATGTAAGTGATCAAGTAAGTGCAGCATTCCATTGACGAGAAACTTGCTTCAAACCATACAATGAACGAAAAAGACTTACAGACTTGATTTGGTGCCGCCTTAGTGTATCCATCAGGAGGCTTCATGTACATCTCCTCATCAATAAAACTATAGATAAAAGCATTGTTAATATCCAATTGAGAAAGAGACCAATGCTTTGCTGCAACTAAAGCCAAAAAAATACGTACAGTAACAGTTTTGGCAATAGGAGAGAAGCTCTCTGTATAATCAATCCCTTCTACCTGGTTGTATCCTTTGGCAACTAACCTTACCTTGTAACGTTCTACAGTCCCATCAGCCTTGAATTTTAATTTGAAAACCTATTTTGAACCAATAATAACCTTTCCAGCAGGGAGAGCATGTATGATTCTTATCTAGAGCATCTAACTCCTCTTTCATCGTAGCCACCCAATGAGAATTAGTCTTGGCATCATCACTACAAGAAAATTGCAATTTAGCAACGAAAAATAGCAACGAAAATTTCGGTTGCTAATTCGGCGGTTGGTATTTTTAGCAACGAAATGTTTATTCCGTTGCTAAATTTAGCAACCGAATTCAAATTCCGTAATTCGGTTGCTAAATTTAGCAACGGAAACTAAATTCCGTTGCTAAATCTAACCACTAACATTTGGTAAATTGGTCAAAATTAGCAACTGAATTCAAATTCCGTTGCTAAATTTAGCAACCGAATTGAAATTCCGTTGCTAAATTTAGCAACCGAAATCAAATTCCGTTGCTAAATTTAGCAACTATTATAAAAAAATTTGTGACGGTTTTTTCGTCACTATTCCATCACTAAAATAGAAAACCAACAAATTACACTAAAACAGCTTGCTGTTTTAGTGTAAAATATAAAACCAACAAATTTAAAAAATCTTTAAATTTAAAATAATATAAGACCAAAAAAGAATTCTTTACCACCTTGTAAAAAACTATTGCAGTAAAGCAAACATCTAAACTCAAAAGTGAGTAGACAAATAAAAAATCTCATCCCATTGGGCTACATAAAATTTAAAATTCTTTACATTAGTAAACTGTAAACAAACATCAAAATGACATATTTCCTGCAAGGGGAAAAAAAGAAGAAGAAGAAGAAGAAACAAAGCACAATATTGTAAACACAGAAAGTAGAAAGAAATTTTGGGAAGTGATAGCATATATCCTCAACAAGAATTAATATGTCAGAAGCAAACTACATCACTCACATATAACCTCATACCTTAAAGTAAATATCTACAATCGAAAGGAATCAATAATCGTTTTCAGAATTTTCTCCGATGATTGCCACTGTTTATCATTTGCACTAGCAACAAACAACACAACTGTGCTTCCCTTTGCTGTTGCCTTTGCAAGATTGTGCGTACCAGTAAGAGCATATGGTGTCTCAAGCACATACTTGTAATACTGCAGACATTGTAATTTAACAAACATAATCAAGCCTTCGTTGAATGATTTTTATTCAATCACACGGAATATAAACAATTAACTGAACTTTTAAAAGCTTGTTGGATGGGGAAAAAAAAAGACAATGGTGATACATGTAACAATGATGAATATCGATGATGCATATTGTAAACAATCCTTTTTTTTGGTTTAGTGTATATATATATATTGTTCAATCCAAGAACCCAAAAAAGAAAACAAACAAATAAATCTCTCTCCCTCTCCCTCTGTAATTTTTTTCTTGAATCAAAGGAAGAAGAAGAATGGTTCTTCAATTCTTAATTGTTCAAGAGACTCTAATCTTAGGAAGAAGCAGTAAAAATAATAATATTAACTCTTTTTGTAATTAACCAAAGAAAACAAGAGAAATTAATATATAAGCTGAGGTTCACACTCTCCTAAGAATTTCCAGTCGAAAGCAATGGATGTTTTCTCATCAGAAGCTAGATTCTCATCCAGTGCTAGCTACGGTTTAGCAGCCTTGAGAACCATCGAGTCACTAAAGGCTGAGATCAAGCAGTTTGCCGAGGATAACCCCAAGAGTATACAATTCTCACATTGTACCTAATTTCATTAGATGTGCATCGAAAAAAAAAGAAAAAAGAAAGAATTGTTTAATTGTCATAAAAACGAGTTGTCATTTGATGCATTGTGCATCGATGCAATGGGCCTTATACACCGTTTGATCTGCGTATTCATGCTGATCGAATGATGAGTAAAGCTCTATGTATTGGTGCACCACAATAATAATTTAAATTAATAAACTCATCCAATGAAAAATACCAGTCTTCGTCGACAGAAGCACCGAAATGGAAGAAACAATTCTGCCAATGGGCCATCATTTTGTAGATCCACCAATGGTTCTTCTCTCTGAACTGTAATAGTTAAGTTTCAGATTTGGAATTTTGGATAATTAATCTAAAAAAAAAGAAATTACCAGTGGATGATTGAGAGGATGATGTTGATTTATCTCTAATAACATGAACAAGTTTCAATCCATCAGCACAATTTCAATGAAACACTATCATCATCAACCAAAAATAATGCTTACTTTATCTTTTAAAAAAAACCCTACAAAATCAGAAAGTAAACCTGAGTTTGTCCAGCAAGAACCATAGCAACAGCAAGAATGGACTCATCTCGGACAATCTCGTCAAGACCCTCATCACCCCACTTACATTCCACCCCTGGGAAATGCTTACGTGCTATCTCCACTGCTCCTTTCGCAGATTCCTAAACACACAGATATATTTACATTTACAGCAAATAAATCAAAGCAGCAGGAAACAAAAGCTTTAGAGTAAATAGTGACCTCAGTGCGACTCCAAATGGCCTTAAGAACGAAGAGATTAGAGATCTCGGCTAATCTAGGAATGTACTGTATCTTAACGAAAATGCCAGCTCTAAGAACTGCAATATGGTGGTGAGAGGGAGAAGAGGAGACGGCGGCAAGAGAGGGAAAGAAATGAAAGAATGAGAGCCTAGGGTTTTTAATTGGGTATTTATACTCGATGGCAAATATGTAAATATTTAGAATAAATTTAGCAACGGAATAATTATTCCGTTGCTATTTTTGCAACCGAATTAAATTCGGTTGCTATTTAGCAACGGAATCTTAATTCGGTTGCTATTTTTGCAGCCAAATTAAATTCGGTTGCTGTTTTAGCAACGAAATCTTATTTCGGTTGCTATTTTAGCAACCGAAACAAAATTCCGTTGCTAAATAGCAACCGAATATCATTCGGTTGCTATTTTTCTTTCAAAGTGAAATTTAGCAATGGAATTTAATATCCGTTGCTAATTTAGCAACCGAAATATCATTTCGTTGCTATTTAGCAACGGAATACTATTTCCGTTGCTAAATAGCAACGGAATTATATCTCGGTTGCTAAATTAGCAACGAAAATTAAATTCCGTTGCTATTTTTCATCCCGCCATTTGTTGCCGCCTTAATTAGCAACGGAATAAAAATTCCGTTGCTAATTTTCGTTGCTAAATAATGGCGCCAGAAATTCCCTCCACTTTTAGCAACGGAAGCTAACCAAATATTTTTTCGTTGCTAATTTTATAAAGTTCAACCAATTTTAGCAACGGAAAATATTTTTCGTTGCTAAATAGCAACGGAATAATGTTTCCGTTGCTAAATTAGCAACGGAATTTATTCCGTTGCTATTTCAGGATTTTCTTGTAGTGCATGATAAGATGTTGGCTCTTTAACAACATCCAATTGAGCCATAAAAGAAGTATGGTGGGCAGTAAAACCAGAGGGAATAACAAAAGGGAATGCTGGAACCCAATAAGCACGAGCAGTAGGAGGTAAAACAGGAAGACCAAATGGGAAAACTGCATGAGAAACAAAATCTGACATCCATTGTGGCCTTCTTTTTTATCGAACACTCTATCTTGTTGGCTCAACTAAAACAGAAGGTACCTCATTAGCCGCTCTAGTAGATACATCATCTCCAAGAACTTTCGCTGTTGAGCTAGTAGTAACATCCTCTCGATTTTTAACATTAAAGTCAGTAGTGGGATGACAAGAAATAGTAGAAATAACATTTTCAAACAAATCTATAGCTGGTATAGGGAGAACAACAGAACCAGCAGAAGAAGAAACTGCACTATTGTCCATATATATGGGGAAAAACATCTTCATGAAAAATCACATCCCTGCTTAGAAACACTATCTTATTCTTCATAACATACAGCTTGTAAGCTTTAATACCTAAAGAATAATCCAGAAATATGCAGGCAACTTATCTAAGATCAAATTTATCCTTATGAGGAGTAGCATTAGTGGCATAACAAAGAGAACCAAACACTTGTAAAAGTGAATAATCAGGTAATTTCTGATACAACATCTCAAAAGGTGTCTTTCAAGAAAGCAACTTAGTAGAAAGTCGATTGATAAGGAAAGAGGCATGAAGAATCGATTCTCCCCAGAAAGTATTAGAAAAATTAGCTTGAAATAGTAAGGCTCTAGCCACCTGAAGCAAGTGTCAATGTTTTTTTTTTGACAACTATATTTTGTTGTGGAGTGTACACACAACTTTGTTGATGTATAACACCCAAATCAACAAGTAAAAATTGGAATTTAACACTCAAATTCTAGGCCATTATCAGTCCGAATGATTTTAATGGGGGCTGCAAATTGTGTATGAATTTGGTTAAAAAACTTATATACAATGGTATAAGTTTGACTTTTATGTTGCATTAGATAAGTCCAAACACACCTACTAAAATCATCAACTATGGTAAGAAAATAATAAGCCCCGGTTAAAGATGCCTTTCTATAAGGTCCACATATATCAATATGAATTAAGTCAAACACAGAGCTACTATGGATAGCACTGAGAGGAAAGGACAAGCGAGTTTGTTTGGCTAAAGGGCAGAGTGGATGAGACTTAAAAGATTGGGAGTTTTGCTGCATAAAAGAAAGATGCTATAAAACAGAGTCACTAGGATGGCCCAATCGTAAATGCCATATAGACAATGAAGAATCAATTTTATGCACTTTGATAGTATCAGTACAGCAAGAAGAAACATGTTGTGAACTACAAGCAATTGTAGGAGACTGAGATGAAACTAATAACTCAGTCTTATTCAAAAAAAAATAAGGAATTATACTTGTTTTTATTTTCTGGTGAAAAAGACAAACTATCTATAATGTAAAGACTGCCGAAAATTCGCCCCACAGTAAGAACCTTTTTACTTCTCAAGTCCTGTAACAAACAAACATCAGCATAACAAGAAAAAAACACTGAATTAGACTGAGTGATTTTGTGGACGAAAAGAAGATTGTAATTGAAAAAAAGGTGAGAAAAGAGTTTGTTTAAGGACGAATTTATTATGTAATACAACAAGAATAGCTTGAGTGACGTTGGTGATACGTCCATCAGGTAAATGAATAGAGGTAGGAAAAGATAGTGTAGAAAGGTTTTGGAAAAGCTTCGGATTAGAGCAAATGTGATTACTAGCCTCTGTGTCTATAATCCAGTATTTCAGTTTAAGAATATGATTGGAGTAAGATTTACTCATCATACCTGCAAAGTCATCATCATGTGCATGAGCAAAATTAACAAACGTGTCTCCAACAGTGTGCTTTCCTTTAATATACTTCACCATTTCTTGCTTAATGAATTCCGCCATCCACAGTTGTTTTTCATGGTGATTTAGCCATGTTCACTTGAGCCTTAACTAAACCCTTCTCCTTCTTTCCTTTTAAGTCTTTATACCAATCAGGAAAACCTATAATCAGGAAAACCTATCAACTTGAAGCAAGTCTTCCTTACATGCCCTGTAACTTTGCAGTAATCACAAAAACGATCATCCTTCTTGTTATTATCCTTTTTCCTCCAGTTTCCCTTAGATTTATCATTATTCTTCACCAACAGCACACTAGTCTCTAAGTTATCTTCAAGAACCTTATAAACCCTTTGTGATTCAATAGTCTGAATCATTGAATAAGCCTTGTTAACAGTTGGTAATTGTTCCAACATCAAGAGTTGATTCTTCACTGCTTCATAGGACTCATTTAATCCCATCAAAACCTGAATTAAACGATTGCTTAGATCCATTTCTTCAAGTCATTTGTTGACATTACAAGTGCAGTTACCACAATCACAAAAAGGTAATGGTTTAACTAGATTAAAATCATCCCAGAGCTTTAACATCTTGTTAAAATAAACTATCAAATCTGCGTTGCCCTGCTCAATGGAATTAATTTGTCGTTGTATCTGGAAAACTCTTGGACCATTACCGACACTAAATCTTTCCTCCAATTGATCCGAAAGATTCTTAGCCGTGGAACAATACAAGAAATGTTCAGCCAAATCCTTTGAAAGAGATCCTAGAATCCAAGATCTGACTAGATAATCAGATTTTCTCCATTTCAAGAAATCTGCACTTGATTTATCAGGTTTCTTCTCAGTACCATCGATAAAACATAATTTATCTTTGGCACCTAATGAAATCTGAATAGCAATACTCCACGTTAAGTAATTGCTGCCTGATAAAGGCGCAGTAACTAAAGAAAAATCAGCATTATCTCCTATCGTATCAACTCGCGAGGCAGCTGTATCAATGAGATTTGCAGTCAAATTCACCATGCTTAAGCCAAAACAAAGAACAATGAAAAATAATTTTCAGTAGTGGAAGCATAAATCTGTTACAAATCTTGATCAGAACAATCAAGGAGCACATATTTCTCCAGGCTTTGATGATACCATGAAGAAGCACTAGAAACAGAGTAACTTGAAGTAGAAGAAAACAATATATTCTCTTTTATTAGACACACACAATGCGTGTGACCACGAAATGTATTTATATACAACATAACAAAAAGATTAAAAAACCCATAACCATATTACTCTTTATTAAATAAATATAATCTTCATCGAGTTGCCATAAAGTTGCACATATTATTTCTTTTTTTTTTTTAGAAAATTGATAAAAAGAATCATTTAAGGATAAATACTTCCTCGAGCTTCCTAGGTAGAGAATGTTGGAAAGTTTTAAATATTTGATTTAGCGATAAAATTTATTTTGTATTAGTGAATTATTTGAAAGAGACCAATTTTATAATTTTTGTTCCATTTTTGCTCTTTAATTATTTAAAATAGGATAATTTCTCTCTTGTTTCTTTCCAAAATCAATTATATATAATGTCACGTGTCATTCATTTTAAAAATATAATATCTATTTCGTGTAGTTTAAAAGTAAAAATTATGTATTTTAAAAAATATAAGGACAAAATATTTTCATTTTAAATAGTTTAACGAATGAAATAACTAATTTATTAATTTTACTATTTTTAGTAATGGCACATATTTATTTATTTGTATATGATAGTTTCAACTCCTTCCCATGTGGGGCGCTACTACATGGCCATATTGGACCAATATTATTAAAATCGGACCAGCTGGTTTGATCGATTTAATTGCGAATTAGAAATTGATCTGATTGGTTCAATGCATATAAACCAGAGTTAGGGGTGTGCAGAACCGAAATAAAAAACCGAACCGAATTAATTTTGGTCTGTTTGGTTCGATTTTTTCGAATTTTGATTTGTTCGATTCTGAACCGAAATAAAAATTCAATTTTATCGGTTCGATTCGGTTCTTGAAATTGAAAAACCGAAGGAACCAAACTGACTGAAGTTTATATATATAGTAATAAGATTTCAGAGAATACAATTTGGATGGGTGGCGTGGAACACTTGAAAAATCCTGTAGGTCCTGTGTTCAAATCCCAGTAAAGGCAGATTTGCAGTTTTCTATCTTTTTTACTTTAATTTTTTTATCGCTTTTTTTAACTTTAAAAGTTTTGTTTTAATATTTTTTAATCTACAAAAATCTAATTCACTAATTTTTTTTACTTTAATCCTTTTTGTTTTTTATTTTTTAAAATTTTTTTACTTTAAAAGTTTTGTTTTAATAATTTTTTACTCTACAAAAATTTAATTCACTAATTTTTTTTACTTTAATCTTTTTTTTTTGTTTTCTCAATTTTTTTACTTTAAATTTTTTTACTCTACAAAAATCTAATTCACGATTTTTTTTGTAGAAGATTTTTTTTGTAAAAAAAATTAAATTCATGGTATATTAATCGAATTATTATATTTATTTCCAATATTAAAAAAGCTCTTATCTTTTTCCACTCTAATTCCTACATAAGGATTATTTTTTCACATCATTTTTTATGATATGTTTGATGTTTTCTTTTCTTTTTTTTAAGATAGAAATAGTTGAAGGACTCTAGAATTCGATTAAAAGTATAGAAAATTTCAAATTTAACTTTTTAATAACATTTATAATTATAATTAAATATAATGTGCCTAAAACAGCTTGGCAAAACTGTTAAACTGTTATTTTGCCTTTTAGGCAAATCTGTTTAGCTCCAATTTTGCCTTAAACAACTTGCTGTTTTAGGCAAATTTGTTAACAGTTGTGACACGAAAAAAAATTATTGGCATGTGCTAGTTTTAATTTCAATTAATTAATTAAGTTAATTTCCTATGTTAATTAGTTTATAAAATAGTAATATAAAATTTATTATTTTATTTAAAATAATAATAAAAAAATTTGTAATTTATTTTTATTTTATAAAATTTAAATCAAATATTAAATTATTAGAAATTGTAATAATTTTTTATCAAGTATCCCCAAATCTAAACTTATTAATTGAAAAATTTTACATTTTTAATAATAATAATAAAGTAATTGTTATAGTTATTATATAGAATTATTTTTTTTTTCAGATTTACCTTCATTAATTATTTTTCTAATTTTTAAATCATTTGCTTCTCACTCATTCTCTCTAATCCTAAGTAAATAGTCAACATCAAATTAAATGAGAATATTTTTGACAAAACAATGTAAATTTATCAAAAAATTAACCTTATTAGTTTGTGTTTTAAATATGGCTCAGCTCATATTATTCAATGTAATGTGTGTGTGTGTGTGTGTATATATATATATATTATCTCAACATATATAACTTTGAAATTTTTGAGTGTGTTGATGAATTGGATAAATGAGAATCAATTTGGATGAAATATTGAAAAAGATAATTTCAACTACCTTTCATGAGATAGACCCATTTGAAGATTTTGTTCTCAATAATTAATACATATAAAAAATTATAATAAGTAAATATGTATTATATATAATTATAGTTATATTTATATATATTATATAAATAATTAATTTATGCTTGGATTATAATTAATTCACATAATATACTAAATAAGTTAACTAATTATATATTATATATACAAAATATTAAAAAAAAAAATAAAAGTGTATAAAGTTTGGTTGGTTCGGTCTATTTAATTTTTAACAAAAAAGATAAAAAAAACTGAAATAATTAAACCACAAAAACCAAACAAACTAAATAAATATAAAAATAATTCTCGTTTAAAAATTATCAAATTAATGTTGTACATAACAATTCAATTTTTCAATATAATGAAACTTTATCTTGTTTAATGAGAATTAATTTTTATGCTTAATATGTATTTAATATGTGTACATAATATATTTATAGATAAAATTAAAAAACTCTATATAAATGTGTTTACAAAATTATCCCCAATTTAACAGATATTCCAAAATAAAAATAGGGATATTTTTATTGTAAAAAATGCCAACTATAGCTATTGCAGCGGACATGACCACATGTCATGTGTACAATATCATCATAATTAATTATTTGGTAAATGCTCCCTTGGTCTCCTCAATTTTAATTATTTTCTCTTTTGTTCACTTTTACCAAGTTCTATCAATTAAGTCCATGAATACCAAAAAAATCTAACATAAGTGAATTATTTTTTTCAAGGAGTAAGTGTATTATTTTTTTTCACACTTTGTACTTGTAAAGTATCATTTTTAGATTAATTGTACCGAAAATAATACACAGCTTTCGTTCTCAAATTCAAACCCTCTCTTCCTCTACTAGTTCAATTTCACAGGCAAAAAGAGAAACACGAAATCCATTAAAATGGATTCTGGGGAGAAGCGGCTTAATGAACTGGGCTACAAGAAAGAACTTAGAAGAGAAATGGTAAAATAAGATACTTATTGTTAAGTTATTTATTATCTCAACATTTCGTTAAGTTATTCTAATTTTGATTCTATAAATGTTATGTTACCTTCAAGACCCAGACTATATCATTTTCAACGATGACCCTTTTCACTGGGATCACTCCTCTTTATGGTTCAAGCCTTTTATATGCAGGGCCTGCAACTCTTGTTTGGGGTTGGGTTTTGTTTCCTAGCTTCTTCACCGCTTTCTACGATTTTCAATGTATGAAATCTGTTCCTCTTTTCCAGTATGTTTCCTTTTCAATTCATAACATATATAATCATATTCAATAGACAATGTTATACTGTACATTGAATATAATTGTTTTTTTTATTTAAAAATATTAGTAATATCAAGTTCAAATTTAAACAGTCCATTTCTTGCAACATTTAAACTAGAAATTTTATTTAAACGCAACAAAGTGTGTCTAACCACAAACTTTTTAATAACATTTATAATTATAATTAAATATAATGTGCTTTCATTGTAAAAAAAAAATCAAATTATTATAATATTATGCATAATATAGTAGTTAAGATAATATGATAAGATGAACAACTCTAACAAAAAAATCGGTTAGTTGAAACAATACATATTATGATTAATAATCAACACATGTAATTAAAACTAACTAATTAATTAGGATATTAATTTTATTATTGAAACAATACATATTATGATTAATAATTTAATGTGAAAAATGAAAATTACAATTATTAGTATGAAATTAAATAAGATATAACAAAATTTACAAATCAACTGTAATGTTAAAACAAAATGAAATATTTTATGAAACAAATCAAAACAGAAAAATAGAATAAAAATATGAAATGTGGTAGCGTAATAATCTTTAATCATTAAACTATTACTTATTAACAACTAATCAAAACTAATTTGCTGCTAGCATTCGAGCTAAACAAAGAATGATATACAAAGTAATTTGAACAATCAAATTGGCATATTATTTGAATTTATGAAAATTTAATTTTCAATAAAGTTGAATAATATTGAACACAAAAAAAGACTATATTTACAATAGTTATTTAAATCTTTTTATTATAATATTTCTTACGAATTAATTCTCAACTAATTAATTCTTAATAAATCCAATAAAATATTTTGATTAGTATTTATTATAGACATAATATAATAAATTTATGTATATCATTTTAATTTTAGTTATTTTAAATGAATTTATTTTGTTGAATATAAATTAATATAATTTATGGATCCATATAGGTTAAAAGCCCAATAAAAAATAAGCCCATATTGACCTAGAACCAACCAAAATTATTTCGATTTGTTCGGTTCTACAAAGTTCGATTTCGGTTCGGTTCTTATATTTTTTTAAATTTGGTTTTCGGTTCGATCCAAAACCAAATTGAACCGACCGATTGCACACCCCTAACCAGAGTGATAAAAACCGCTCTGAACTGGCCAAAAACCAAATAGAACCAAAAAAGGCAATTTGAATCGGAAAATCTATTTTTGTCCAAAATTTTTATAGAACATTATTTTTTGCTGAAAAAATAAAATATAAATATAAATACAAAAGAATTGAAATTTAGGTAATTTTAATGAATTTATTATGAATAAAATAAAAATTATAATTTATAATTGATGAATATCTTTGAATATTTATAATTTTTACTATTTTTATCTTAAATATTTGTTATAAATATTGAATAACTTGAAAATATTGCTTTATATATGATTAATATTTGATGATAAATGTATTTTATTTTTTTGAAAATTTTATTTTTTATTTTTTATATAGTTATATTTTAATAATATTTATAAAAAAATTTAAAAATAATATTATTTTGAAGAAATTTCGGTTGAATTCTGTCGAATCGATCGAATCAATAACTATTTACCTCTCCGGTTCTTTGTCCGGTCCGGTTTTGATATTGTAATAACATTTTACTGGACTTATTCAAGTAATATAAAATAAAAAAATATAATAAAAATTAATCAACTTAAGTGTGACTTGTAAATTGGAATATTAGTTAGGGGTTTAGTTTCAAGGAAAAAATAAAGTTTGGGGTTCAATATTTGTCGATTATAACCACCCTTATTTGTCTTATATGATACTTAATTACTACTTTTAATTATCACACGTATTTATTTATTTGTATCTACAGTTCCAGCTACTCCCCACAGGACCCAACACATATTAAAGTAAAGAAAATGAGAGTTAATTGTTGTTTTAATTATTAGAAAGTGACAAGAATTATTTGCACACAATCACACTCACGAATAAAATAGTGAAAACCATTTGTTTATTATTCATATGAATTTTATGCTGATCTAGATTTTAATTGATTATTGCAAATTGCAATGCGGAGTGGATTAATTAAATGAGGAGGAAACTTCATCCAGGCAATATATCTACTTAAAAAATGACTAAATGGAAGGCAAACGGCTAATTGATTTTTTTTTTTTCTTTTCGGTAAAAAACACCAGTCTTCCGCCAGCGAGGATTATAGTTTTTTTTTTGGTCTTTTGAGAGAATTATTGCAACACAAACATTACTTAAAATTGTGCATTATCAATTTTAAATTGCCACTTGCAAATTGGAACATTAGTTATGCTTTGTTTATCAATTAACAGAAGACCTTTTTTTTTTTTTTTTCGCGGCACATTTAAAGAATGACTTATCAATTTTAAATTGTCACTTTTAGAAAATGGCATATTAGGTGTGAATCATTTATCAATGATCGGAAGACTTTTCTCGTCACTGTGCGTTGTTAAAAACCCCCATTGTAAGAAGACTGCAACATCTTTTCTTTAGAGACAGACAACAATGGTATCTGCTTCAGAAATCCAATCTTACACCAACGATACGCATAGTGAAGTGACAGAATCCAGCAAGCATGGTAGCTTTTCCAATGACCAACCGGAGGAGATAAAGAATGGTAGTTTTGCTAGGATTACTCTATCACTTTCCTGGCAACTCACTATAATTTTAATGACTGAAATATCAGCAACTGTTGTTAAATCTACTGAATTTTTCTCCCAGGAAAATCAGAGAGTGCTGATGATTATTTCCAAAAAGATGATGATGCTTCTGGAGTTTCTGAGCCAGAGCAAACTGAAGGTACACATTTGATTTTTTTTTTTTAATGATGAATATTTCCTTGAGCTTCCTAGGTAAGGAAGTTTGTCAGAAAGTTTTAGTTCTGAGCGATCAGGTAGTTTGTTAAGTTTACTTTGTCCTGATCGGATTGAATCTGAATTCGAACCCTATTTAAATATTGAATTTCAAGCACTGAAAACAGAGTAATAAATTTTATAATTATTTCTATATCTAATAACACTCGACAGATTCTGAAGATGATAGTACTTCAAATGCTGATAGCGATAGTTGTTCAAGCGATTCTACTCAGGAGAACACTGAAGGTGCACATTTGATTTTTATTTTCTTAAAAACAAAAAAGAATCGGTTGATGACAAATATTTCCTTGAGCTTCCTAGGTAGGGAAGTTTGTTGGATTTTTAATTCATGATGTCACGAGTGATCAGGCAGTTTATTGAGTTTACTTTGTTTTGATGGGATAGAATATAAATTTGCATCATAATTAAACGTTGAACTTCAAGAACTGAAAACATACTAAATTAATGATGATCTCTATATGTCTAACAACTTATAGTACACTTGACAGGGGCAAATGGGATTTCGAAAGACACAATTTACTACATGCCATTTTATAAAGCAGCAATACATGGGGATTGGGGTACTGCGGAGAGATTTTTAAAGGATGATCCAGAAGCACTAACTGCTATGATTTCAAATTCTTTGTCAATTTTGCATGTTGCAGTTAGCACAGGTCGTTCAATACCTTTTGTGCAGAAGCTTGTTGATTTAATGCCAAAAGGGTCATTGGCAATGAAAAATGATGTTGAAGACACTCCTTTACACTATGCTGCTGTTGCTGGAAATGCAAAAGCTGCCAAGATCTTGGTGGAAAAGGACTTAACCTTGACTCGGTTAACAAATAAATATGGTTCTACACCACTTCATACTGCTGCTAATTATGGTGATAAGGAAACTATTCAATATCTTTTAACTGTTACTCAAAATGTGGATCCAAGTCCTTTTGTGGGACAAAGTGGTGCCAAACTACTTAATCGTCTCATAACTGCTGATTTTTATGGTTAGTAATTTACGATCCCTTGCTTTCTACAACAACTAAACCTTAATCCTACATTGTACAGGATCATCAATTAAACAGCAAAGTCTTAGTCCCTTACTTTCTATGCTAAGAAATTATACTCATATTTGAACCTTAATTTGTTGATGTTATAATTATGATTAATTATATTTCAACTTACAGACATTGCTCTGGATATATTGAAGGGCTATCCCATGCTAGCTCTAGAAAAAGACAATAAAGGGGATACTGCCTTACTGATATTGGCTAAAAAGCCAAAGGCCTTTCCAAGCCGAAGCAATCCAACAATTTATGAACACTTACTAACCAGTAACCTCAACTTCATCTTTACTGCTTTTCCTTTCTTGGCTTGTAGAGGCAATTTCTGCTCAAAAACATCAAGACATAAGTGGCTTTTTTTTTTTTTTTTGGTTTCAGCTTTTTCCGGTGCTTTCAATAAAAGACAGAATGGCAGAACGCATGGAGACGTGGAAAACCCAGGTGGTAGTTTAGAAGAATTTCGGAAGGAAACCAAGCTATACAGATTTCTGCACAGTATTCATAATAAAACACTGATGCATCATCACGCCCTTCAGTTGCTCAGAATGTTGAGCTCTGAAGCATTAAAACACGGCAATAAAAAAGCTCGTAGACTACTAGGACCTTCAGTAAGAGCTGCTGCCCGTTCAGGAATTCATGAGTTTGTTACAGAAGTTATCAAAGCCTACCCACCATCTGCTCGCCGCTTGGACGATGATGACAGGAATATTTTCCATTTGGCAATTATACACCGCCAGGAAAAAGTTTTCAACCTCTTATTCCAAGTGAGTTCATACAAGTGTTTTATTACAGAAAAAGTGGACAAAGACGGGAACAATATGCTACATATGGCAGCAAAATTGGCACCATCAAGTAGAATTTCTGGTGCTGCCTTGCAGATGCAACACGAATTGCAATGGTTCAAGGTTAATTATAAATTATACTAACCTCAATCTCTTGAACTCCACTCTAAAATTTATGAAATAATAATATTATATTTTCAGGAAGTGGAGAAGATTGTTCCACACACATACAAGGAAATGAGAAATGATGAAGGAAAAACTCCAAAAATGATGTTCAAAGAAGAGCACAAGAATCTAGCAGAGCAAGGCGAGAAATGGATGAAAGATACAGCATCATCATGTGGACTTGTAGCTGCACTTGTGTTGGCAGTAGTTTTTGCAGCAAATTTTACAACACCAGGCGGACATGATCAAAATACAGGAATCCCAATCTTTCTTGATAAAGCATCTTTTATGATATTTGCAGTAGCCAATGCCTTAGCACTGTTTTCTTCATCAGCCTCATTACTGATGTTTTTAGGCATACTAACATCAAGATATTCACAAGAAGATTTTCTGAGGGCCTTGCCAATGAGGCTTAGCATTGGTCTCGTCACCTTATTCTTCTCGATTGTAGCTATGTTGGCTGCTTTTAGTGCATCTCTTCACATTGTTCTTTCGCATAAAGTGAGCTGGATTGGAGTTCCAATTGGGCTTGCAGCTTGCGTTCCTGTTACCTTGTTCGCACTTTTACAGTTTCCTCTTCTTGTTGAAATGGTAAATTCCACATTTGGGCCTAGCATTTTCCGCAAACAAGGAGACGATATTTTAATTTAAGCACACAAAATATGCATTCTCATCTGTTTTTCACTATTTCAGTTATGTGTTCGTAAAATTACAGCCTTCAGTGGAAGAGGCTCCTGTGATGTATTCTATATTTTAAAAAGAAAACACTTTAAAAGTAAATTTTGACCATTATCTAAAAGGGAATAAAATGAATCTGGTCACTTAGGGCTTGTTTGGTTGGTGATATGGTATTGTTCATTAATGTATTGTTCTATAGAGTACAATATTTGGGAGCATAATTCTTCTCATGGTATTGTACTCTATGATTCTTAAATTATGGTTTTGTCTAATTTTGAGAATCACCAATTTGGTGATTTTTCGTGATTTTCATTATTTACTTTTCCTATTCTAACCTTATTACTTTTACTTTTTATTATAATTAAGTTTATAACTCCTTATCTACATATAATAAATCAATATTACTCCATTTTAATCCATTAATTCTACTACACTTCATTCATACTATCATACTGTCATTCCAAATATCGTATCGTTAAAATCATACAGTATCATATTATACCATTCTGTACAATACATTAATAAATTACAGACTACCACCAACCAAACATGGCCTTAAAATAAAATTCCCTTAAGTGAGTGTTTAGAAATTGGAATTATTTTATTCCTTTTATGTGATTCTAATTTCTAAACGCTGAAAAAAAAAAGAGGAAATTACATAGAATACCACTTTTTTTACTTTGATTTTTAAAAATACCTTCATCAGTTTTTAAGTTTTAAAAATACCACTTTTTTAATTTGTATTTTTAAAAATACCTCTTTTTATTTTTACCCTACTTCTGTCCCTTTTTCTATCACCCAGAAATACTAAAATGCGGCTTCATCGTGATGATGTTTTCTTCTTTCGATGGGCCCTTACTCCTCTTCCTCCTCCTCCTCTTCTTCTTGTAACCAAGACTGTATTCGGAGGATCAAATATGTTAAACGGCGTCATGAGAGTTCTACAGATCTTAAGTCTCTAGAAATCCAGGTTTGTTCACTTAATTTTATTCTTTAGTATGTGTATTTCTATTCTTGGTTTTAGATTTATTTATGAGCTATTATCGCGTGAAAATTGTTAAATAACAGTGAGGATTACTTTCTTTGTTGGAACCACAGGAGATTATTGGCCGTTCACTTCTCAATGGAAACGTAGATACACGGCGTTGATTTTCACTTTCTTTCCATTCGCTTTCTAGTATGATTGATTAAACTTTTTCGTTTTCTTTTTCTGGGTTCTTTTACTTTTTCAAGCTTTTATGATTGTGTTCTGTATTTCTGTAATCGTTTTATTCTAAAACCAACCCACTTTGACTTTTGGAGATTTGATGCAGAATTGGTTTTCTCCAAGTGAGGCAACTTCTATTTCTTTCTTTTTTTTTGTTTTAATTCGATGGGTTTCCAAATTCTTTTAGTTTTTGTGTTATGGGGTTTCAATTTTATTGATTTTCTCGTCAATCAACCACCGCCGGCTCCCTGCTACTTTTTCCTCTATCACTTTCCATGGAGAGAAATGTGATTGCAGAAAGAAAACAAGCACAGGATGCAAAGTTCATCATTTTATTCTCTGCTTCCAAAGTTTCTCGTTCTTCTCCATCTTTTTATAAATAACGTAAAGGTACCATTTCTTATTCTTATCTCTCTTTATCCTCAGTCTCCATGATTTTGCATCGAATTTAAAGATATAGCGTTACAAGTTGCTTTAGAAAAAACTATTTTCCTTTGAATTGTTTACTTTTGATCAATTAGAATTATGTTTATTATTCATAGTTAGCTCTTCATTATTTACAGCTTGTTGATATCGATAAAACTGCGTGGTGTTTTGCAGGTCTCGTTTGTGTTCTTAATACGAGGACGGGAATGGCGGTTAATGCAATCGCAAATTAGAGCACAGTTCTTCCATGTCATGTAATTAGCCCTTTCCCGATATGCTCTGTAGCCTTCATGTTTGTTTCTTTTTTTAATTTTTTATTTAATATCTTGGATTGATTACTTCTTCAAATTGAAGTAGTCGTTAAAACAATTTGCAAAATGAAACCGCATTGTTGCTTGAGCAGTTGAATTTTTGCTTGTCGTTTTGAAATGTTTTAGCCTTGGTATTTTTGGTATATCCAATTTCTTGTATTTAAATACGAGTTTGCTGGAGTCTCTTAGGCAACAAGTTCAGGCATAATGCTTTTTCTTTTTCTTCTCTTCAGGTCATTAAGATAGTTGATTTCTTAGGGTTTACGTTTTCTGATCTGAAGGTAAAGCCAGCAAATGTACCATCTAAACTTCGTGGAAGGCAGCCAATGCCATGTGTTGAATTGAAGCATGATTGAATTATTGAATTTCTACGTTATTCCCTGTTCTCGTTCTCTCCCCAACCCCAATGCCTGTATGAGAGGAAGAAAATCTATTTAGTGCAGGACCACCTTTTAGGCTAGCTGTCGTTATATAGAGAAATGAAACAGGCTAGCTATCGTTAACTTTCACTTTGCACTCAAGATAACCAGTGAAAAGTGATTTGTACACAGATTGTTACTTCATTAATTTTTAAGTGCTAGGATTTTCTATGATAATTATCTATAATGAGTCTATTTCTTTCTTTTATGTTTTTTTTAATTTAAATATAATTCAATACTTGGTCGGAGAATGACCCTGTTCAACTATATTTGAGTAAGCCATAAGTTTGTTGCTGCTTTTGTACTTGTCTCTCTTAATTGGCTAAATGATTATGAAATCAGAGTTAATAGTAATTACTTCTTATTTGTATTTTATTTCACTGATTATCAGATCATGGATGTAATGCATTCATATGCTAGTCTATAGTGAATATTCTTGTATTTTTGGTATCTAAGTTGGCGATGTAATAATGATCTGTATGCTAAGCAATAAAGTATACTTTAGCATATTTGGTTCTGTTATGGTGAGTTGATATTTGATTTTTTCAATAGCTGAATGTAGTATCGGTTATAATTACATTAATCATCATTTGCAAAATGATTAATGAATTTCACTTTTTCTTGTAGCTGAGAAATGTGGAAAATAGGAAATATTATTTAATTCGAAATAGAAACCCAATAAAAGTTATTACTATAGGTGGTATACCACCTGGTAGATCCAGTATACCAATGGTATACCACGGTATACCATGATACATCCGGTATGTCAATGGTATATTATCTTATATATCAAGTATACAATGATATACCACATGGTACATCCGGTATACTATCCTCTTATACATGGTATACCAATGGTATAACGTTTGGTGTACATGGTATGTCACGGTATACCAATGGTATACCAATGGTATACCACCTGGTAGATCCAGTATACCATGATACATCCGGTATACCAATGGTATATCATCTGATACATCAAGTATACCAATGGTATACCACAGTATAACATTGGTATACCACCTGGTATACAATTTGACAGAATTACATCCGTCACCGCTCTAATTAACATTTTTTAATTATAACTATGCCTTTATAGTTAATAATTAATTAATTAATAAGTTTAAATTTTTGTAAGATCTTGTGGTCTTAAGCTACTACTAAATCATGTACTAATTATAGTGCACTTGGCCTGCAACACAAACAACTTAATGTTTATTTGTTGTTTTTATTTTTTTTGAATGATAATCAAAATTAAATTTTATTTTTTATTTTTGTATACCTCTGGTATACCAGGTATACTGTTGGTATATCAAAATTCAGAATAGCATTTTCAATTCTGGATTTTGGTATACCACCGGTATACCAAAATCCATTTAAGGTGTTATAATTATAGTGCACCGGAATAGCATTTTCAATTTTATTTGAGCTTAGCTGTTGTAATTTGGTTTTGACAACTAAATTTATTATTTATATTTATTTAATTACATTTAAGGTGGCGTAAGTTGTTTTTCTTTCCCCTTGGATGTTAGTTAAGGACATAAAGTAAATGTTAATTTTTTTAATGATAAAGTGAGTATAATTATATTCAATATAGAAAAAAAAGCCAAAATAATTATATTCAATAATATTTATCCATCACTAACCGAATCAGCAAATTTTACATAAATAAAAATATAATTATTCAGTGTTTTTAATTTTACATAATAATTGAATTATTTTATTATTATCCGTTGGAAGATTGAGCCACCACAAGTCCCTACTGAAATGAACAAAGCGGCAACTTTCAAAGACAATCAAAGAAAAAGAAATGGAAATACACGGGTAATGATTCAAATTGTCAAGAAGAGTTGGGATTCTCTCAATGTCTTTCTTGTCTTGTTTGCCATTGTTTGTGGAATTCTCGCCAGAAGAAATGACAACGATTCGGCTTCTGGTGGTGATGGTGATAACACCACAACCAATTGCAATTTTATTCACAATAAAGATGAAGAAACTCACTCTGTTTCTAGCAATTGGTTCGATCAGTTTTCTAATTCCACACCGGCTACCGGTGGCGACCTCAGGAGGTTAAAGAGGAGCAGTAGCTCTTATCCAGATCTCAGGCAAGAATCTTTATGGAAAACTTTTGTACTTTTGTACTTCGTTCCACTTCACCGTCGCCAGTATTGGCACCACCGTCTCCTGCACCTCCTACTCCTCCCCCGCCTCCACCTTCGCGTCCAGCAAGAAGCAGTCACAGACAGAGGCGAACTTATCAAATAGTTTCCCTCAAAGAAAAGGTGGAGAAAGCGTATGAAAAATTATCAGGAATTTTCGGAAATGGAGAATCGTTCATCTACACCGCCTCCTCCTCCACCACCGCCTCCACGTCCTCCGCCATCTCTGCCAGTCACGAAAGGGACGCGATCAGAGTGCAGTCATTGAAGTCTTGTTATTAACTCTTATGCTTCTTAACCTGCAGAGCCTTACATGAAGAAGGAAGAGGAGGAGAAGGAGAATGAGGTATGAAAAGAGAAGGAAGTTTAAGTTAAATTAAAAAAGTGATATTTTTAAAAATAAAAATTTTAAAAAAGGTATTTTTGAAAGAGAAAAAAGAAGGTGGTATATTTAAATTTCACACCTTTTTTTTGGGTAGTTTTATAAAACTCCCAAAAAAAAATCCCACAACAAACAGAACCAACAGGCCCAAACTGCAAGACCGAAATATTTGGTTCGGCTTTCACTGTTAATTCAGTTCGGTTGGATCATAAGGAATCTTGGAATTTGCTTTTCTATGGGTGATTGGTTCGACTATTATAAGCATAATCGATTAATAGTCAACCTAATTGAGTGGCAAAAAAAGTATTGTTGCTAACTCGTTATTTGATACAGATTAAGATAAGACTGATTGATGACGTGTTGTTTTGGATAAGTTAGTTGAACATGTAGTGGGACTTAAGTTAAAATTGATATGTAGCATTGCATAACTGGCTTTGTCCATTAGCAAATTCACAATATACCTTCATTTTAAATTTCATTTTCAAAAATACAATCTAATTTATTTTTACTTTTCATTTTCCATTTCAAAATTACCATTTTTATTTTTGATATATCAAAAATACCCCATTTATTAAGTTTTTATATTCTAGCCGCTCTTCCCTTCCTGCCAGTCATTCTGCCAAGTTTATCTACTTAAATTTCTTGCTTAAGGATTCAAACAATATCATTACATGAATACATGCCAAAAGTATTTAAAGGTGCATTTACTTGTAGAAAATAAGATACTGTTTTCTATTTTTTAAAAAAATTGAATTGATTTTTTTTACAAAAAATTTAAAAAACGCGTTCACTTATCAACAAATGAAAAATTATTATTTTTAGAAACAAAAAATAAAAAAAATGAAAAAACATGTTCATTTATTAAAAATGGAAAATATTCTCTAAATTAAAAAATTAAATTACATATTATTAAAAAAATATGTATACTCTAATTTTTAAAATTAAAATAATATGTATATATGATTAAATTATAAATTATTTTCATGATTCAATTAAATTTAATATTTATAAATTAATGAACATTGACTTAAAAAAATATCATAGTAACATAAAAAAATGCAATCAATTTCTAATTTCTATTATTATTAAAATCGTTCCACACTTAATCAGCAATTGCCTCTCTAAATATTTCCATTTGTATTTGTTAGGATAAATCAATATATTTAGGGATGAGCATGAACTGGTTAACCGGTCCATTAGCAAAAAAATTAACCAGTCCATATATATCGGTTTTTTCAAAAGACTAACTATTAATCAGTCTATTATAATCGGTTAATCAGTTCATCGATTTTGGTTTTTCGGACTGGTTAACCAATTTTTTTTGGTTAACCACTACAATTATGAAATACAATTTAAAATTTAAATTATCAAAATACTTAAAAATAAAAATTGAATAACATACTTAATTTAACGTATTGTTCAAACTACGAACATCCTATTATTAATTTAACACATGGCATTTTTTATAAATCTATTTCTAGTTAATTATAGATAAGAAATTATTTTACTTCATAATTATTTGATGGACAAGTTAGCTATAGAAAAGAAATTTTAATTTCTTACAATAATTATTCTCAAATATAACACGAGAAAAAAGTTTTGTAAGTCCATGTATGTAAAGTAAAAAGCTGGACCAAAAACCCACTATTTTGAGTGCAGCTTAAAGTATCTGAATTCAACTATATGTGCCGATCTTCTTCAAAGACATCATTACTCAATCACTTGCTCCAAAAATCCAGCATTTTATATTCAGTGGTTGAGTGATCTCCTTCGTCACATATCACCTATCACTATAAAACTAATACATTACTTTGTTTCTATATTGATTTCACAGACCCATATCCATCCATGGCTTCTCTGCTTATGCCCACGCAAACTCCTCCCCTGAGTGAGCTTCTCAAGCCCAGATCCAACCTTATGTACAAGTTTAATACTTTCCTCATTCCACGCAAACCCTTTTCACCAATTTGCAGAATTCTCATTAAATGCTCATCATCTGTATAAAATTTGACTCAACAGTTAGACAAAACCCTAATTGATTATGAAGAAGATAATAGGCCCTATGTAATCTATAAAGGCTAGGCTCACATAGGCTCTGTTTTATGATAAACAGTGAAGAAGATGCTATGGAATCGATGGTGTACAGCTACACAAAGCACTAGAATAGGGAGAGCAACAAAACCAGTAAAACATAATTATAACAACCCAATGATGAGCAAATTCAACAATACTTCGCAATCATCAGAGCGGGAAAGAGACCAAAGAGCAAAACTTACTGGTTTGAATCACGAAAATAGAGATCTAAGAAGTGATAAAAGAAAAATATAAGATTTAACAGTTTGAATCACGGACATAACGACCAAGAATACTGGTTTAAGAGAAGAAATTAAATATTACCTGTTTGTGATGGCCTTTGTTTCAAGAAGACTTGCTGGCTCAAGAACAAACGATTGGAGCCAACGGCGTGAAGGGGCGGCGGCTGTCGTGAGGAGAGGGGTGGCAGCTGCAGACTGAGGAGAGGAGATGGTGCGAAAAATAGGGGTGGCAGCTGCAGACTGAGGAGAGGAGATGGTGCGAAAAATAGGATTAGCTTATATATATATATATATATATATATATTAAAAATATAAATTATACCGGTTGGTTAGCCGTAACCGACGGTTTTTTAAAACCATAGACTAGAACCGAATCGAAAATCGAAAATCTATATTTTTAAAAACCTTAACCTTTTTTTCGGTTTTATTAACCTTTAAAAATCGCTTTGGTTTCGAACTGATTTTTCGGTTAACTATTTTTTCGGATTTTTTTTTGCTCATCCCTAAATATATTACTATCATCCTGTTATACTCTAGCAGTGATTTCTTCAGGCACATGTTAAGTTGTATCCTAAGATCTTATTAGATGATATCAAGAGCTAATAAGTATTTTGTTACGGTAATACAATTAGCGACGGAAGTATTTAGTCGCTAATCCATCGCAAATAAATTAAAAAATAATTTTTTTTAATTTCACTCCCATGGTTTATGTATAATTTCAAGTAATTTTAATATAAACCATATAAAATGAACATTTTCTTTTATAATAGAAAATTATAAATTATTTTATAAGTTGATAATAATTTTTTATCAGTTATACCAAAATCTAATGTTATTTATTTAGAAAATTTACATTTTTAATCATAAAACAGCAAGCTATTTAAGGCAAAATAACAGTTCAACAGATTTGCCTACAACAGCTAGCTGTTTAAGACAAAATTGGAGCTGAACAGATTTGCCTAAAACAGCTTGCAGCTTGCTGTTTTAGGCAAATCTGTCAAGCTATCATTTTGTTTAAAACAACTTGAATATCAAAAATAGCTCCAAAATAAACATTCAAAGCTAGTAAACTATCTCTATAATCTTGATGAGCGTTAGAACTAAATAGGATAATGGATTTAGTATTATATGATTGAATTAAACTTCAATTTATATGCAATGGCTAAACTCGGCCTCAAAAGAAGCAGGTTTTTCTTGGACTTGCATACAAACATAATTGTCTAAATTCAAAAATTTTGTGATTACTAAAATCACCCTCCATGTTCCCTTACTTTTTCAATTTTATATTTTTACTCTAATTCAAGATCTTTTTCTTAAGATCTTTTTTTTTTAAATAATTTTACCCCGATATCAATCAAAGAGTTATTAAGGATAAATACAAAATAATTTTATGATCACTAAGTCTATAATTTCGTTTAGAATATTTATAAAATTTATAGCATAAAGTATATTCATTTTAATTAATATCAAAGTTTAATATAAAAATTTTTGAGTAATTTCATGAATTTTAAATATAATTTTAAAGAAAAAATAATTGAATTGAAATAAAAGCTTAAAATTAAAGGAAACATTTTAATAAAAAATAGCTCCAAAATAAACATTCAAAGCTAGTAAATCTGTCAAGCTATCATTTTGCTATTTTAGGCAAAACTGTTAACCTGTTATTTTGCCTAAACATTAGGCAAATCTATCAAGCTATCATTTTGCCAAAAACAGCTATTTTAGGCACAACTGTTAAGCTGTCAAGTTGTTTTAGACAAATCTGTCAAGCTATCATTTTGCCTAAAATAGCTAGGCAAAACTGTTAAGCTGTTATTTTTCCTGTTTTAGGCAAATCTGTCAAGCTATCATTTTGCCTAAAACAGCTTGTCAAACTATCATTTTGTCTAAAACAGCTTGAATATCAAAAATAGCTCCAAAATAAACATTCAAAGCTAGTAAACTATCTTTATAATCTTGATGAGCGTTAGAACTAAATAGGATAATGGATTTAGTATTATATGATCCAATTAAACTTCAATTTATATGCAATGTTTAAACTCGGCCTCAAAAGAAGCATGTTTTTCTTGGACTTGCATACAAAGATAATTGTCTAAATTCAAAAATTTTGTGATTACTAAAATCACCCTCCATGTTCCCTTACTTTTTCAATTTTATATTTTTACTCTAATTCAAGATCTTTTTTTTAAATAATTTTACTCGATATCAATCAAAACGAACATAATTTACATTAAAATTTTTTCAACTACCTTAAGTGAAATTATAGAGTTATTAAGGATAAATACAAAATAATTTTATGATCACTAAGTCTATAATTTCGGTTAGAATATTTATAAAATTTATAGCATAAAATATATTCATTTTAATTAATATCAAAGTTTAATATAAAATTTTTTGAGTAATTTCATGAATTTTAAACATAATTTTAAAGAAAAAATAATTGAATTGAAATAAAAGCTTAAAATTAAAAATTAAAGGAAACATTTTAATAAAAAAATAGCTCCAAAATAAACATTCAAAGCTAGTAAATCTGTCAAGCTATCATTTTGCCTAAAACAATTTAGCAAATCTGTCAAGCTATCATTTTGCCTAAAACAGCTTGCTATTTTAAGCAAAACTATTAAGCTATTATTTTGCTAGCTGTTTTAGGCAAATCTGTCAAGCTATCATTTTGCCTAAAACAGCTTGGCAAATCTGTCAAGCTATCATTTTGCCTTAAACAACTTGCTGTTTTAGGCAAATTTGTTAACATTTGTGACACGAAAAAAAATTATTGGCGTGTGCTAGTTTTAATTTCAATTAATTAATTAAGTTAATTGCCTAAGTTAATTAGTTTATAAAATAGTAATATAAAATTTATTATTTTATTTAAAATAATAATAAAAAAATTTGTAATTTATTTTTATTTTATAAAATTTAAATCAAATATTAAATTATTAGAAATTGTAATAATTTTTTATCAAGTATCCCCAAATCTAAACTTGTTAATTGAAAAATTTTACATTTTTAATAATAATAAAGTAATTGTTATAGTTATTATATAGAATTATTTTTTTTTCAGATTTACCTTCATTAATTATTTTTCTAATTTTTAAATCATTTGCTTCTCACTCATTCTCTCTAATCCTAAGTAAATAGTCAACATCAAATTAAATGAGAATATTTTTGACAAAACAATGTAAATTTATCAAAAAATTAACCTTATTAGTTTGTGTTAAATACGGCTCAGCTCATATTATTCAATGTAATGTGTGTGTGTGTGTGTGTGTATATATATTATCTCAACATATATAACTTTGAAATTTTTGAGTGTGTTGATGAATTGGATAAATGAGGCTCAATTTGGATGAAATATTGAAAAAGATAATTTCAACTACCTTTCATGAGATAGACCCATTTGAAGATTTTGTTCTCAATAATTAATACATATAAAAAAATTATAATAAGTAAATATGTATTATATATAATTATAGTTATATTTATATATATTATATAAATAATTAATTTATGCTTGGATTATAATTAATTCACATAATATACTAAATAAGTTAACTAATTATTTATTATATATTATATATACAAAATATTAAAAAAATAATTAAAAGTGTATAATGTTTGGTTGGTTCGGTCTATTTGATTTTTAACAAAAAAGATCAAAAAAACTGAAATAATTAAACAACAAAAACCAAACAAACTAAATAAATATAAAAATAATTCTCGTTTAAAAATTATCAAATTAATGTTGTTCATAACAATTCAATTTTTCAATATAATGAAACTTTATCTTGTTTAATGAGAATTAATTTTTATGCTTAACATGTATTTAATATGTGTACATAATATATTTATAGATAAAATTAAAAAACTCTATATAAATGTATTTACAAAATTATCTCCAATTTAACAGATATTCCAAAATAAAAATAGGGATATTTTTGTCTTTTAAAAAACCCTAATAAACTTTATATCTTTGCCTTATTCTCATTTTTCTTATTTTCTCAGGTTGAGCCACCATCTCTTTCCCTATCTCTCTCGTTTCTTCTTCCCTTTGCCCTAATCACTGCAACCCATAATCGACGGTGGATAAATCGCTGTAACAACTCACCCGCCGCTATTTTCTAATATATTCGCGACTGACCTTTTAGTGACTGTTCGTCGCGGCATCGCTAATTTAAATTAGCGACGAAGACATGTAGTTAGCGACGGAAAATAATTTGCAATTTTTTTGCAGTGAAACCACTATTGTACTTATCCCGAACCAGGTGACAATCAATTTCTAAGTGTTTGGTACATTCATGAAAAATAGGGTTCTTGGTAATATGAATGGCAGCCTGGTTGTCACACCACAACGGAATAGGTAAAGAAGGAGAAAGATAAAAATCATGTAACATAGAAACCAACCATTGAAGCTCACAAGCTATAAAAGCTAGACTCCGATATTCAGCCTTCGTCGAAGAACGTGAAATTGTCCCTTGCTTCTTTGATTTCCAAAAAATAAGAGAAAAACCAAGGAAAATGCAAAAGCCAGTGACAGATCGACGAGTATCTGGATAAGCACACCAATCAGCGTCACTGTAAGCATCGAATTGCAAAGAGTATCGTGAAGAATAAAACAAACCAGTAGCAGGACAATGTCTCAAATACTTAAGAACATGTGTGGCAGTAGTCCAATGTGAATCTCAAGGAGCTTGAACAAATTGGCTAAGCTGATAGACCGCATAAATAATATCAGGATGCGTGAAGTTAAGATAAAGCAAGCGACCAACAAGTTGTCGATAAGGAGTGGGATCAACAAGTAAAGAACCCTGATAAGCTCTTAAATGATGATTTTTAGGCAAAGGCGTGAGCATCGATTTGGCACCCATCAAGCCAACATCAGCAATCAAATCTAAAATATAACGTCGTTGACTAACATAAAGACCATTACTTGACCAAGCAATCTCCAAACCTAGAAAGTATTTGTCCTGCTCAAGATCTTTTATAGTAAAAGCAGCATGCAATGAGGCTTTAACTTGATCAATCAGAGCATCAGAAGTACCAGTAAGCAAGGCATCATCAACATAAACAACTAAAGCCAAGAAATCACCATGATCAGTAAAAGTAAAGAAGTAAGGATCAGCATGAGATTGACGGAAACCAAGTTTATGTAAGTGATCAAGTAAGTGCAGCATTCCATTGACGAGAAACTTGCTTCAAACCATACAATGAACGAAAAAGACTTACAGACTTGATTTGGTGCCGCCTTAGTGTATCCATCAGGAGGCTTCATGTACATCTCCTCATCAATAAAACTATAGATAAAAGCATTGTTAATATCCAATTGAGAAAGAGACCAATGCTTTGCTGCAACTAAAGCCAAAAAAATACGTACAGTAACAGTTTTGGCAATAGGAGAGAAGCTCTCTGTATAATCAATCCCTTCTACCTGGTTGTATCCTTTGGCAACTAACCTTACCTTGTAACGTTCTACAGTCCCATCAGCCTTGAATTTTAATTTGAAAACCTATTTTGAACCAATAATAACCTTTCCAGCAGGGAGAGCATGTATGATTCTTATCTAGAGCATCTAACTCCTCTTTCATCGTAGCCACCCAATGAGAATTAGTCTTGGCATCATCACTACAAGAAAATTGCAATTTAGCAACGAAAAATAGCAACGAAAATTTCGGTTGCTAATTCGGCGGTTGGTATTTTTAGCAACGAAATGTTTATTCCGTTGCTAAATTTAGCAACCGAATTCAAATTCCGTAATTCGGTTGCTAAATTTAGCAACGGAAACTAAATTCCGTTGCTAAATCTAACCACTAACATTTGGTAAATTGGTCAAAATTAGCAACTGAATTCAAATTCCGTTGCTAAATTTAGCAACCGAATTGAAATTCCGTTGCTAAATTTAGCAACCGAAATCAAATTCCGTTGCTAAATTTAGCAACTATTATAAAAAAATTTGTGACGGTTTTTTCGTCACTATTCCATCACTAAAATAGAAAACCAACAAATTACACTAAAACAGCTTGCTGTTTTAGTGTAAAATATAAAACCAACAAATTTAAAAAATCTTTAAATTTAAAATAATATAAGACCAAAAAAGAATTCTTTACCACCTTGTAAAAAACTATTGCAGTAAAGCAAACATCTAAACTCAAAAGTGAGTAGACAAATAAAAAATCTCATCCCATTGGGCTACATAAAATTTAAAATTCTTTACATTAGTAAACTGTAAACAAACATCAAAATGACATATTTCCTGCAAGGGGAAAAAAAGAAGAAGAAGAAGAAGAAACAAAGCACAATATTGTAAACACAGAAAGTAGAAAGAAATTTTGGGAAGTGATAGCATATATCCTCAACAAGAATTAATATGTCAGAAGCAAACTACATCACTCACATATAACCTCATACCTTAAAGTAAATATCTACAATCGAAAGGAATCAATAATCGTTTTCAGAATTTTCTCCGATGATTGCCACTGTTTATCATTTGCACTAGCAACAAACAACACAACTGTGCTTCCCTTTGCTGTTGCCTTTGCAAGATTGTGCGTACCAGTAAGAGCATATGGTGTCTCAAGCACATACTTGTAATACTGCAGACATTGTAATTTAACAAACATAATCAAGCCTTCGTTGAATGATTTTTATTCAATCACACGGAATATAAACAATTAACTGAACTTTTAAAAGCTTGTTGGATGGGGAAAAAAAAAGACAATGGTGATACATGTAACAATGATGAATATCGATGATGCATATTGTAAACAATCCTTTTTTTTTGGTTTAGTGTATATATATATATTGTTCAATCCAAGAACCCAAAAAAGAAAACAAACAAATAAATCTCTCTCCCTCTCCCTCTGTAATTTTTTTCTTGAATCAAAGGAAGAAGAAGAATGGTTCTTCAATTCTTAATTGTTCAAGAGACTCTAATCTTAGGAAGAAGCAGTAAAAATAATAATATTAACTCTTTTTGTAATTAACCAAAGAAAACAAGAGAAATTAATATATAAGCTGAGGTTCACACTCTCCTAAGAATTTCCAGTCGAAAGCAATGGATGTTTTCTCATCAGAAGCTAGATTCTCATCCAGTGCTAGCTACGGTTTAGCAGCCTTGAGAACCATCGAGTCACTAAAGGCTGAGATCAAGCAGTTTGCCGAGGATAACCCCAAGAGTATACAATTCTCACATTGTACCTAATTTCATTAGATGTGCATCGAAAAAAAAAGAAAAAAGAAAGAATTGTTTAATTGTCATAAAAACGAGTTGTCATTTGATGCATTGTGCATCGATGCAATGGGCCTTATACACCGTTTGATCTGCGTATTCATGCTGATCGAATGATGAGTAAAGCTCTATGTATTGGTGCACCACAATAATAATTTAAATTAATAAACTCATCCAATGAAAAATACCAGTCTTCGTCGACAGAAGCACCGAAATGAAAGAAACAATTCTGCCAATGGGCCATCATTTTGTAGATCCACCAACGGTTCTTCTCTCTGAACTGTAATAGTTAAGTTTCAGATTTGGAATTTTGGATAATTAATCTAAAAAAAAAGAAGAAATTACCAGTGGATGATTGAAAGGATGATGTTGATTTATCTCTAATAACATGAACAAGTTTCAATCCATCAGCACAATTTCAATGAAACACTATCATCATCAACCAAAAATAATGCTTACTTTATCTTTTAAAAAAAACCCTACAAAATCAGAAAGTAAACCTGAGTTTGTCCAGCAAGAACCACAGCAACAGCAAGAATGGACTCATCTCGGACAATCTCGTCAAGACCCTCATCACCCCACTTACATTCCACCCCTGGGAAATGCTTACGTGCTATCTCCACTGCTCCTTTCGCAGATTCCTAAACACACAGATATATTTACATTTACAGCAAATAAATCAAAGCAGCAGGAAACAAAAGCTTTAGAGTAAATAGTGACCTCAGTGCGACTCCAAATGGCCTTAAGAACGAAGAGATTAGAGATCTCGGCTAATCTAGGAATGTACTGTATCTTAACGAAAATGCCAGCTCTAAGAACTGCAATATGGTGGTGAGAGGGAGAAGAGGAGACGGCGGCAAGAGAGGGAAAGAAATGAAAGAATGAGAGCCTAGGGTTTTTAATTGGGTATTTATACTCGATGGCAAATATGTAAATATTTAGAATAAATTTAGCAACGGAATAATTATTCCGTTGCTATTTTTGCAACCGAATTAAATTCGGTTGCTATTTAGCAACGGAATCTTAATTCGGTTGCTATTTTTGCAACCAAATTAAATTCGGTTGCTGTTTTAGCAATGAAATCTTATTTCGGTTGCTATTTTAGCAACCGAAACAAAATTCCGTTGCTAAATAGCAACCGAATATCATTCGGTTGCTATTTTTCTTTCAAAGTGAAATTTAGCAACGGAATTTAATATCCGTTGCTAATTTAGCAACCGAAATATCATTCCGTTGCTATTTAGCAATGGAATACTATTTCCGTTGCTAAATAGCAACGGAATTATATCTCGGTTGCTAAATTAGCAACGAAAATTAAATTCCGTTGCTATTTTTCATCCCGCCATTTGTTGCCGCCTTAATTAGCAACGGAATAAAAATTCCGTTGCTAATTTTCGTTGCTAAATAATGGCGCCAGAAATTCCCTCCACTTTTAGCAACGGAAGCTAACCAAATATTTTTTCGTTGCTAATTTTATAAAGTTCAACCAATTTTAGCAACGGAAAATATTTTTCGTTGCTAAATAGCAACGGAATAATGTTTCCGTTGCTAAATTAGCAACGGAATTTATTCCGTTGCTATTTCAGGATTTTCTTGTAGTGCATGATAAGATGTTGGCTCTTTAACAACATCCAATTGAGCCATAAAAGAAGTATGGTGGGCAGTAAAACCAGAGGGAATAACAAAAGGGAATGCTGGAACCCAATAAGCACGAGCAGTAGGAGGTAAAACAGGAAGACCAAATGGGAAAACTGCATGAGAAACAAAATCTGACATCCATTGTGGCCTTCTTTTTTATCGAACACTCTATCTTGTTGGCTCAACTAAAACAGAAGGTACCTCATTAGCCGCTCTAGTAGATACATCATCTCCAAGAACTTCCGCTGTTGAGCTAGTAGTAACATCCTCTCGATTTTTAACATTAAAGTCAGTAGTGGGATGACAAGAAATAGTAGAAATAACCTTTTCAAACAAATCTATAGCTGGTATAGGGAGAACAACAGAACCAGCAGAAGAAGAAACTGCACTATTGTCCATATATATGGGGAAAAACATCTTCATGAAAAATCACATCCCTGCTTAGAAACACTATCTTATTCTTCATAACATACAGCTTGTAAGCTTTAATACCTAAAGAATAATCCAGAAATATGCAGGCAACTTATCTAAGATCAAATTTATCCTTATGAGGAGTAGCATTAGTGGCATAACAAAGAGAACCAAACACTTGTAAAAGTGAATAATCAGGTAATTTCTGATACAACATCTCAAAAGGTGTCTTTCAAGAAAGCAACTTAGTAGAAAGTCGATTGATAAGGAAAGAGGCATGAAGAATCGATTCTCCCCATAAAGTATTAGAAAAATTAGCTTGAAATAGTAAGGCTCTAGCCACCTGAAGCAAGTGTCAATGTTTTTTTTTTGACAACTATATTTTGTTGTGGAGTGTACACACAACTTTGTTGATGTATAACACCCAAATCAACAAGTAAAAATTGGAATTTAACACTCAAATTCTAGGCCATTATCAGTCCGAATGATTTTAATGGGGGCTGCAAATTGTGTATGAATTTGGTTAAAAAACTTATATACAATGGTATAAGTTTGACTTTTATGTTGCATTAGATAAGTCCAAACACACCTACTAAAATCATCAACTATGGTAAGAAAATAATAAGCCCCGGTTAAAGATGCCTTTCTATAAGGTCCACATATATCAATATGAATTAAGTCAAACACAGAGCTACTATGGATAGCACTGAGAGGAAAGGACAAGCGAGTTTGTTTGGCTAAAGGGCAGAGTGGATGAGACTTAAAAGATTGGGAGTTTTGCTGCATAAAAGAAAGATGCTATAAAACAGAGTCACTAGGATGGCCCAATCGTAAATGCCATATAGACAATGAAGAATCAATTTTATGCACTTTGATAGTATCAGTACAGCAAGAAGAAACATGTTGTGAACTACAAGCAATTGTAGGAGACTGAGATGAAACTAATAACTCAGTCTTATTCAAAAAAAATAAGGAATTATACTTGTTTTTATTTTCTGGTGAAAAAGACAAACTATCTATAATGTAAAGACTGCCGAAAATTCGCCCCACAGTAAGAACCTTTTTACTTCTCAAGTCCTGTAACAAACAAACATCAGCATAACAAGAAAAAAACACTGAATTAGACTGAGTGATTTTATGGACGAAAAGAAGATTGTAATTGAAAAAAAGGTGAGAAAAGAGTTTGTTTAAGGACGAATTTATTATGTAATACAACAAGAATAGCTTGAGTGACGTTGGTGATACGTCCATCAGGTAAATGAATAGAGGTAGGAAAAGATAGTGTAGAAAGGTTTTGGAAAAGCTTCGGATTAGAGCAAATGTGATTACTAGCCTCTGTGTCTATAATCCAGTATTTCAGTTTAAGAATATGATTGGAGTAAGATTTACTCATCATACCTGCAAAGTCATCATCATGTGCATGAGCAAAATTAACAAACGTGTCTCCAACAGTGTGCTTTCCTTTAATATACTTCACCATTTCTTGCTTAATGAATTCCGCCATCCACAGTTGTTTTTCATGGTGATTTAGCCATGTTCACTTGAGCCTTAACTAAACCCTTCTCCTTCTTTCCTTTTAAGTCTTTATACCAATCAGGAAAACCTATCAACTTGAAGCAAGCCTTCCTTACATGCCCTGTAACTTTGCAGTAATCACAAAAACGATCATCCTTCTTGTTATTATCCTTTTTCCTCCAGTTTCCCTTAGATTTATCATTATTCTTCACCAACAGCACACTAGTCTCTAAGTTATCTTCAAGAACCTTATAAACCCTTTGTGATTCAATAGTCTGAATCATTGAATAAGCCTTGTTAACAGTTGGTAATTGTTCCAACATCAAGAGTTGATTCTTCACTGCTTCATAGGACTCATTTAATCCCATCAAAACCTGAATTAAACGATTGCTTAGATCCATTTCTTCAAGTCATTTGTTGACATTACAAGTGCAGTTACCACAATCACAAAAAGGTAATGGTTTAACTAGATTAAAATCATCCCAGAGCTTTAACAGCTTGTTAAAATAAACTATCAAATCTGCGTTGCCCTGCTCAATGGAATTAATTTGTCGTTGTATCTGGAAAACTCTTGGACCATTACCGACACTAAATCTTTCCTCCAATTGATCCGAAAGATTCTTAGCCGTGGAACAATACAAGAAATGTTCAGCCAAATCCTTTGAAAGAGATCCTAGAATCCAAGATCTGACTAGATAATCAGATTTTCTCCATTTCAAGAAATCTGCACTTGATTTATCAGGTTTCTTCTCAGTACCATCGATAAAACATAATTTATCTTTGGCACCTAATGAAATCTGAATAGCAATACTCCACGTTAAGTAATTGCTGCCTGATAAAGGCGCAGTAACTAAAGAAAAATCAGCATTGTCTCCTATCGTATCAACTCGCGAGGCAGCTGTATCAATGAGATTTGCAGTCAAATTCACCATGCTTAAGCCAAAACAAAGAACAATGAAAAATAATTTTCAGTAGTGGAAGCATAAATCTGTTACAAATCTTGATCAGAACAATCAAGGAGCACATATTTCTCCAGGCTTTGATGATACCATGAAGAAGCACTAGAAACAGAGTAACTTGAAGTAGAAGAAAACAATATATTCTCTTTTATTAGACACACACAATGCGTGTGACCACGAAATGTATTTATATACAACATAACAAAAAGATTAAAAAACCCATAACCATATTACTCTTTATTAAATAAATATAATCTTCATCGAGTTGCCATAAAGTTGCACATATTATTTCTTTTTTTTTTTTAGAAAATTGATAAAAAGAATCATTTAAGGATAAATACTTCCTCGAGCTTCCTAGGTAGAGAATGTTGGGAAGTTTTAAATATTTGATTTAGCGATAAAATTTATTTTGTATTAGTGAATTATTTGAAAGAGACCAATTTTATAATTTTTGTTCCATTTTTGCTCTTTAATTATTTAAAATAGGATAATTTCTCTCTTGTTTCTTTCCAAAATCAATTATATATAATGTCACGTGTCATTCATTTTAAAAATATAATATCTATTTCGTGTAGTTTAAAAGTAAAAATTATGTATTTTAAAAAATATAAGGACAAAATATTTTCATTTTAAATAGTTTAACGAATGAAATAACTAATTTATTAATTTTACTATTTTTAGTAATGGCACATATTTATTTATTTGTATATGATAGTTTCAACTCCTTCCCATGTGGGGCGCTACTACATGGCCATATTGGACCAATATTATTAAAATCGGACCAGCTGGTTTGATCGATTTAATTGCGAATTAGAAATTGATCTGATTGGTTCAATGCATATAAACCAGAGTTAGGGGTGTGCAGAACCGAAATAAAAAACCGAACCGAATTAATTTTGGTCTGTTTGGTTCGATTTTTTCGAATTTTGATTTGTTCGATTCTGAACCGAAATAAAAATTCGATTTTATCGGTTCGATTCGGTTCTTGAAATTGAAAAACCGAAGGAACCAAACTGACTGAAGTTTATATATATAGTAATAAGATTTCAGAGAATACAATTTGGATGGGTGGCGTGGAACACTTGAAAAATCCTGTAGGTCCTGTGTTCAAATCCCAGTAAAGGCAGATTTGCAGTTTTCTATCTTTTTTACTTTAATTTTTTTATCGCTTTTTTTAACTTTAAAAGTTTTGTTTTAATATTTTTTAATCTACAAAAATCTAATTCACTAATTTTTTTTACTTTAATCCTTTTTGTTTTTTATTTTTTAAAATTTTTTTACTTTAAAAGTTTTGTTTTAATAATTTTTTACTCTACAAAAATTTAATTCACTAATTTTTTTTACTTTAATCTTTTTTTTTGTTTTCTCAATTTTTTTACTTTAAATTTTTTTACTCTACAAAAATCTAATTCACGATTTTTTTTGTAGAAGATTTTTTTTGTAAAAAAAATTAAATTCATGGTATATTAATCGAATTATTATATTTATTTCCAATATTAAAAAAGCTCTTATCTTTTTCCACTCTAATTCCTACATAAGGATTATTTTTTCACATCATTTTTTATGATATGTTTGATGTTTTCTTTTCTTTTTTTTAAGATAGAAATAGTTGAAGGACTCTAGAATTCGATTAAAAGTATAGAAAATTTCAAATTTAACTTTTTAATAACATTTATAATTATAATTAAATATAATGTGCCTAAAACAGCTTGGCAAAACTGTTAAACTGTTATTTTGCCTTTTAGGCAAATCTGTTTAGCTCCAATTTTGCCTTAAACAACTTGCTGTTTTAGGCAAATTTGTTAACAGTTGTGACACGAAAAAAAATTATTGGCATGTGCTAGTTTTAATTTCAATTAATTAATTAAGTTAATTTCCTATGTTAATTAGTTTATAAAATAGTAATATAAAATTTATTATTTTATTTAAAATAATAATAAAAAAATTTGTAATTTATTTTTATTTTATAAAATTTAAATCAAATATTAAATTATTAGAAATTGTAATAATTTTTTATCAAGTATCCCCAAATCTAAACTTATTAATTGAAAAATTTTACATTTTTAATAATAATAATAAAGTAATTGTTATAGTTATTATATAGAATTATTTTTTTTTTCAGATTTACCTTCATTAATTATTTTTCTAATTTTTAAATCATTTGCTTCTCACTCATTCTCTCTAATCCTAAGTAAATAGTCAACATCAAATTAAATGAGAATATTTTTGACAAAACAATGTAAATTTATCAAAAAATTAACCTTATTAGTTTGTGTTTTAAATATGGCTCAGCTCATATTATTCAATGTAATGTGTGTGTGTGTGTGTGTATATATATATATATTATCTCAACATATATAACTTTGAAATTTTTGAGTGTGTTGATGAATTGGATAAATGAGAATCAATTTGGATGAAATATTGAAAAAGATAATTTCAACTACCTTTCATGAGATAGACCCATTTGAAGATTTTGTTCTCAATAATTAATACATATAAAAAATTATAATAAGTAAATATGTATTATATATAATTATAGTTATATTTATATATATTATATAAATAATTAATTTATGCTTGGATTATAATTAATTCACATAATATACTAAATAAGTTAACTAATTATATATTATATATACAAAATATTAAAAAAAAAATAAAAGTGTATAAAGTTTGGTTGGTTCGGTCTATTTAATTTTTAACAAAAAAGATAAAAAAAACTGAAATAATTAAACCACAAAAACCAAACAAACTAAATAAATATAAAAATAATTCTCGTTTAAAAATTATCAAATTAATGTTGTACATAACAATTCAATTTTTCAATATAATGAAACTTTATCTTGTTTAATGAGAATTAATTTTTATGCTTAATATGTATTTAATATGTGTACATAATATATTTATAGATAAAATTAAAAAACTCTATATAAATGTGTTTACAAAATTATCCCCAATTTAACAGATATTCCAAAATAAAAATAGGGATATTTTTATTGTAAAAAATGCCAACTATAGCTATTGCAGCGGACATGACCACATGTCATGTGTACAATATCATCATAATTAATTATTTGGTAAATGCTCCCTTGGTCTCCTCAATTTTAATTATTTTCTCTTTTGTTCACTTTTACCAAGTTCTATCAATTAAGTCCATGAATACCAAAAAAATCTAACATAAGTGAATTATTTTTTTCAAGGAGTAAGTGTATTATTTTTTTTTCACACTTTGTACTTGTAAAGTATCATTTTTAGATTAATTGTACCGAAAATAATACACAGCTTTCGTTCTCAAATTCAAACCCTCTCTTCCTCTACTAGTTCAATTTCACAGGCAAAAAGAGAAACACGAAATCCATTAAAATGGATTCTGGGGAGAAGCGGCTTAATGAACTGGGCTACAAGAAAGAACTTAGAAGAGAAATGGTAAAATAAGATACTTATTGTTAAGTTATTTATTATCTCAACATTTCGTTAAGTTATTCTAATTTTGATTCTATAAATGTTATGTTACCTTCAAGACCCAGACTATATCATTTTCAACGATGACCCTTTTCACTGGGATCACTCCTCTTTATGGTTCAAGCCTTTTATATGCAGGGCCTGCAACTCTTGTTTGGGGTTGGGTTTTGTTTCCTAGCTTCTTCACCGCTTTCTACGATTTTCAATGTATGAAATCTGTTCCTCTTTTCCAGTATGTTTCCTTTTCAATTCATAACATATATAATCATATTCAATAGACAATGTTATACTGTACATTGAATATAATTGTTTTTTTTATTTAAAAATATTAGTAATATCAAGTTCAAATTTAAACAGTCCATTTCTTGCAACATTTAAACTAGAAATTTTATTTAAACGCAACAAAGTGTGTCTAACCACAAACTTTTTAATAACATTTATAATTATAATTAAATATAATGTGCTTTCATTGTAAAAAAAAAATCAAATTATTATAATATTATGCATAATATAGTAGTTAAGATAATATGATAAGATGAACAACTCTAACAAAAAAATCGGTTAGTTGAAACAATACATATTATGATTAATAATCAACACATGTAATTAAAACTAACTAATTAATTAGGATATTAATTTTATTATTGAAACAATACATATTATGATTAATAATTTAATGTGAAAAATGAAAATTACAATTATTAGTATGAAATTAAATAAGATATAACAAAATTTACAAATCAACTGTAATGTTAAAACAAAATGAAATATTTTATGAAACAAATCAAAACAGAAAAATAGAATAAAAATATGAAATGTGGTAGCGTAATAATCTTTAATCATTAAACTATTACTTATTAACAACTAATCAAAACTAATTTGCTGCTAGCATTCGAGCTAAACAAAGAATGATATACAAAGTAATTTGAACAATCAAATTGGCATATTATTTGAATTTATGAAAATTTAATTTTCAATAAAGTTGAATAATATTGAACACAAAAAAAGACTATATTTACAATAGTTATTTAAATCTTTTTATTATAATATTTCTTACAAATTAATTCTCAACTAATTAATTCTTAATAAATCCAATAAAATATTTTGATTAGTATTTATTATAGACATAATATAATAAATTTATGTATATCATTTTAATTTTAGTTATTTTAAATGAATTTATTTTGTTGAATATAAATTAATATAATTTATGGATCCATATAGGTTAAAAGCCCAATAAAAAATAAGCCCATATTGACCCAGAACCAACCAAAATTATTTCGATTTGTTCGGTTCTACAAAGTTCGATTTCGGTTCGGTTCTTATATTTTTTTAAATTTGGTTTTCGGTTCGATCCAAAACCAAATTGAACCGACCGATTGCACACCCCTAACCAAAGTGATAAAAACCGCTCTGAACTGGACAAAAACCAAATAGAACCAAAAAAGGCAATTTGAATCGAAAAATCTATTTTTGTCCAAAATTTTTATAGAACATTATTTTTTGCTGAAAAAATAAAATATAAATATAAATACAAAAGAATTGAAATTTAGGTAATTTTAATGAATTTATTATGAATAAAATAAAAATTATAATTTATAATTGATGAATATCTTTGAATATTTATAATTTTTACTATTTTTATCTTAAATATTTGTTATAAATATTGAATAACTTGAAAATATTGCTTTATATATGATTAATATTTGATGATAAATGTATTTTATTTTTTTAAAAATTTTAAAGTAAAGAAAATGAGAATTAAGGGATATTCTAACTGACATTTTTTACTGATTATTTAGAATCAGATTTCTTAAATTTCACACTTTTTTTGACTGATTATTTAAAAAAATATATTTTTATTGTTATTATTATTATTATTATTATTATGCAGCACACTTTTTTTGACTGATGCCCTTACTGTATAAAGGCTGATTTCAAATTATTAAGTTTCTCTTAAATTAAATCTTAATAGGACAATGATTTGATTTCAAGAAATATGCACTTGATTTATCAGGTTTCTTCTCAGTACCATCGATAAAACTTAATTTATCTTTGGCACTTAATGAAATCTGAATAGCGGTACTCCACGTTAAGTAATTGCTGCCTGATAAAGGCGCAATAACTAAAGAAAAATCAGCATTGTCTCCCATCGTATCAACTCGCGAGGCAGCTGTATCAATGAGATTTGCAGTCAAATTCACCATGCTTAAGCCAAAGCAAAGAACAATGAAAAATAATTTTCAGTAGTGGAAGCGTAAATCTGTTACAAATCTTGATCAGAACAATCAAGAAGCACATATTTCTCTAGGCTCTGATGATACCATGAAGAAGCACTGGAAACAGAGTAACTTGAAGTAGAAGAAAACAATCTATTCTCTTTTATTAGACACGCACAATGCGTGTGACCACGAAATGTATTTATATACAACATAGCAAAAAGACTAAAAAACCCATAACCATATTACTCTTTATTAAATAAATATAATCTTCATCGAGTTGCCATAAAGTTGCACATATTATTTCTTTTTTAGAAAATTGATAAAAAGAATCATTTAAGGATAAATACTTCCTCGAGCTTCCTAGGTAGAGAATGTTGGAAAGTTTTAAATATTTGATTTAGCGATAAAATTGATTTTGTATTAGTGAATTATTTGAAAGAGACCAATTTTATAATTTTTGTTCCATTTTTGCTCTTTAATTATTTAAAATAGGATAATTTCTCTCTTGTTTCATTCCAAAATCAATTATATATAATGTCACGTGTCATTCATTTTAAAAATATAATATCTATTTCGTGTAGTTTAAAAGTAAAAATTATCTATTTTAAAAAATATAAGGACAAAATATTTTCATTTTAAATAGTTTAACGAATGAAATAACTAATTTATTAATTTTACTCTTTTTAGTAATGGCACATATTTATTTATTTGTATATGATAGTTTCAACTCCTTCCCATGTGGGGCGCGACTACATGGCCATATTGGACCAATATTATTAAAATCAGACCGGTCGGTTTGATCGATTTAACTGAGAATTAGAAATTGATCTGATTGGTTTAATGCATATAAACCAGAGTTAGGGGTGTGCAGAATCGAACCGAAATAAAAAAGCGAACCGAATTGATTTTGGTATGTTTGGTTCGATTTTTTCGGATTTTGATTAGTTCGATTCTGAACCGAAATAAAAATTAGGTTTCATCGGTTCGATTCAGTTTTTGAAATTGAAAAATCGAAGGAACCAAACTGACTGAAGTTTATATATATATATATATATATATATATATATATATATATATATATATATATATATATATATATATATATATATATATATAATAAGATTTCAGAGAATACAATTTGGATAGGTGGCGTGGAACACATGAAAAATCCTGTAGGTCCTGTGTTCAAATCCTAGTAAAGGCAGATTTGCAATTTTCTATCTCTTTTACTTTAATTTTTTTATCGTTTTTTTTAACTTTAAAAGTTTTGTTTTAATATTTTTTAATCTACAAAAATCTAATTCACTATGTTTTTTTACTTTAATCTTTTTTGTTTTTTATTTTTTCAATTTTTTTACTTTAAAAGTTTTGTTTTAATAATTTTTTACTCTTCAAAAATTTAATTCACTAATTTTTTTTACTTTTAATTTTTTTACTTTAATCTTTTTTTTTTGTTTTCTCAATTTTTTTACTTTAAAAGTTTTGTTTTAATAATTTTTTTACTCTACAAAAATCTAATTCACGATTTTTTTTGTAGAAGATTTTTTTTGTAAAAAAAAATTAAATTCATGGTATATTAATCGAATTATTATATTTATTTCCTATATTAAAAAAACTCTTATCTTTTTCCACTCTAATTCCTACGTAAGGATTATTTTTTCCCATCATTTTTAAGATATGTTTGATGTTTTCTTTTTTTTTTTTTAAGAAAGAAATAGTTGAAGGACTCTAGAATTCGATTAAAAGTGTAAAAAATTTCAAATTTAACTTTTTAATAACATTTATAATTATAATTAAATATAATGTGCTTTCATTGTAAAAAAAAATCAACTTATTATAATATTATGAATAATATAGTAGTTAAGATAATATGATAAGATGAACAACTCTAAGAAAAAAATCGGTTAGTTGAAACAATACATATTATGATTAATAATCAACACATGTAATTAAAACTAACTAATTAATTAGGATATTAATTTTATTATTGAAACAATACATATTATGATTAATAATTTTATTTGAAAAGTGAAATATTTTATGAAACAAATCAAAACAGAAAAATAGAATAAAAATATGAAATGTGGTAGCGTAATAATCTTTAATCATTAAACTATTACTTATTAACAACTAATCAAAACTAATTTGCTGCTAGCATTCGAGCTAAACAAAGAATGATATACAAAGTAATTTGAACAATCAAATTGGCATATTATTTGAATTTATGAAAATTTAATTTTCAATAAAGTTGAATAATATTGAACACAAAAAAAGACTATATTTACAATAGTTATTTAAATCTTTTTATTATAATATTTCTTACGAATTAATTCTCAACTAATTAATTCTTAATAAATCCAATAAAATATTTTGATTAGTATTTATTATAGACATAATATAATAAATTTATGTATATCATTTTAATTTTAGTTATTTTAAATGAATTTATTTTGTTGAATATAAATTAATATAATTTATGGATCCATATAGGTTAAAAGCCCAATAAAAAATAAGCCCATATTGACCCAGAACCAACCAAAATTATTTCGATTTGTTCGGTTCTACAAAGTTCGATTTCGGTTCGGTTCTTATATTTTTTTAAATTTGGTTTTCGGTTCGATCCAAAACCAAATTGAACCGACCGATTGCACACCCCTAACCAGAGTGATAAAAACCGCTCTGAACTGGCCAAAAACCAAATAGAACCAAAAAAGGCAATTTGAATCGGAAAATCTATTTTTGTCCAAAATTTTTATAGAACATTATTTTTTGCTGAAAAAATAAAATATAAATATAAATACAAAAGAATTGAAATTTAGGTAATTTTAATGAATTTATTATGAATAAAATAAAAATTATAATTTATAATTGATGAATATCTTTGAATATTTATAATTTTTACTATTTTTATCTTAAATATTTGTTATAAATATTGAATAACTTGAAAATATTGTTTTATATATGATTAATATCTGATGATAAATGTATTTTATTTTTTTGAAAATTTTATTTTTTATTTTTTATATAGTTATATTTTAATAATATTTATAAAAAAATTTAAAAATAATATTATTTTGAAGAAATTTCGGTTGAATTCTGTCGAATCGATCGAATCAATAACTATTTACCTCTCCGGTTCTTTGTCCGGTCCGGTTTTGATATTGTAATAACATTTTACTGGACTTATTCAAGTAATATAAAATAAAAAAATATAATAAAAATTAATCAACTTAAGTGTGACTTGTAAATTGGAATATTAGTTAGGGGTTTAGTTTCAAGGAAAAAATAAAGTTTGGGGTTCAATATTTGTCGATTATAACCACCCTTATTTGTCTTATATGATACTTAATTACTACTTTTAATTATCACACGTATTTATTTATTTGTATCTACAGTTCCAGCTACTCCCCACAGGACCCAACACATATTAAAGTAAAGAAAATGAGAGTTAATTGTTGTTTTAATTATTAGAAAGTGACAAGAATTATTTGCACACAATCACACTCACGAATAAAATAGTGAAAACCATTTGTTTATTATTCATATGAATTTTATGCTGATCTAGATTTTAATTGATTATTGCAAATTGCAATGCGGAGTGGATTAATTAAATGAGGAGGAAACTTCATCCAGGCAATATATCTACTTAAAAAATGACTAAATGGAAGGCAAACGGCTAATTGATTTTTTTTTTTTCTTTTCGGTAAAAAACACCAGTCTTCCGCCAGCGAGGATTATAGTTTTTTTTTTGGTCTTTTGAGAGAATTATTGCAACACAAACATTACTTAAAATTGTGCATTATCAATTTTAAATTGCCACTTGCAAATTGGAACATTAGTTATGCTTTGTTTATCAATTAACAGAAGACCTTTTTTTTTTTTTTTTCGCGGCACATTTAAAGAATGACTTATCAATTTTAAATTGTCACTTTTAGAAAATGGCATATTAGGTGTGAATCATTTATCAATGATCGGAAGACTTTTCTCGTCACTGTGCGTTGTTAAAAACCCCCATTGTAAGAAGACTGCAACATCTTTTCTTTAGAGACAGACAACAATGGTATCTGCTTCAGAAATCCAATCTTACACCAACGATACGCATAGTGAAGTGACAGAATCCAGCAAGCATGGTAGCTTTTCCAATGACCAACCGGAGGAGATAAAGAATGGTAGTTTTGCTAGGATTACTCTATCACTTTCCTGGCAACTCACTATAATTTTAATGACTGAAATATCAGCAACTGTTGTTAAATCTACTGAATTTTTCTCCCAGGAAAATCAGAGAGTGCTGATGATTATTTCCAAAAAGATGATGATGCTTCTGGAGTTTCTGAGCCAGAGCAAACTGAAGGTACACATTTGATTTTTTTTTTTTAATGATGAATATTTCCTTGAGCTTCCTAGGTAAGGAAGTTTGTCAGAAAGTTTTAGTTCTGAGCGATCAGGTAGTTTGTTAAGTTTACTTTGTCCTGATCGGATTGAATCTGAATTCGAACCCTATTTAAATATTGAATTTCAAGCACTGAAAACAGAGTAATAAATTTTATAATTATTTCTATATCTAATAACACTCGACAGATTCTGAAGATGATAGTACTTCAAATGCTGATAGCGATAGTTGTTCAAGCGATTCTACTCAGGAGAACACTGAAGGTGCACATTTGATTTTTATTTTCTTAAAAACAAAAAAGAATCGGTTGATGACAAATATTTCCTTGAGCTTCCTAGGTAGGGAAGTTTGTTGGATTTTTAATTCATGATGTCACGAGTGATCAGGCAGTTTATTGAGTTTACTTTGTTTTGATGGGATAGAATATAAATTTGCATCATAATTAAACGTTGAACTTCAAGAACTGAAAACATACTAAATTAATGATGATCTCTATATGTCTAACAACTTATAGTACACTTGACAGGGGCAAATGGGATTTCGAAAGACACAATTTACTACATGCCATTTTATAAAGCAGCAATACATGGGGATTGGGGTACTGCGGAGAGATTTTTAAAGGATGATCCAGAAGCACTAACTGCTATGATTTCAAATTCTTTGTCAATTTTGCATGTTGCAGTTAGCACAGGTCGTTCAATACCTTTTGTGCAGAAGCTTGTTGATTTAATGCCAAAAGGGTCATTGGCAATGAAAAATGATGTTGAAGACACTCCTTTACACTATGCTGCTGTTGCTGGAAATGCAAAAGCTGCCAAGATCTTGGTGGAAAAGGACTTAACCTTGACTCGGTTAACAAATAAATATGGTTCTACACCACTTCATACTGCTGCTAATTATGGTGATAAGGAAACTATTCAATATCTTTTAACTGTTACTCAAAATGTGGATCCAAGTCCTTTTGTGGGACAAAGTGGTGCCAAACTACTTAATCGTCTCATAACTGCTGATTTTTATGGTTAGTAATTTACGATCCCTTGCTTTCTACAACAACTAAACCTTAATCCTACATTGTACAGGATCATCAATTAAACAGCAAAGTCTTAGTCCCTTACTTTCTATGCTAAGAAATTATACTCATATTTGAACCTTAATTTGTTGATGTTATAATTATGATTAATTATATTTCAACTTACAGACATTGCTCTGGATATATTGAAGGGCTATCCCATGCTAGCTCTAGAAAAAGACAATAAAGGGGATACTGCCTTACTGATATTGGCTAAAAAGCCAAAGGCCTTTCCAAGCCGAAGCAATCCAACAATTTATGAACACTTACTAACCAGTAACCTCAACTTCATCTTTACTGCTTTTCCTTTCTTGGCTTGTAGAGGCAATTTCTGCTCAAAAACATCAAGACATAAGTGGCTTTTTTTTTTTTTTTTGGTTTCAGCTTTTTCCGGTGCTTTCAATAAAAGACAGAATGGCAGAACGCATGGAGACGTGGAAAACCCAGGTGGTAGTTTAGAAGAATTTCGGAAGGAAACCAAGCTATACAGATTTCTGCACAGTATTCATAATAAAACACTGATGCATCATCACGCCCTTCAGTTGCTCAGAATGTTGAGCTCTGAAGCATTAAAACACGGCAATAAAAAAGCTCGTAGACTACTAGGACCTTCAGTAAGAGCTGCTGCCCGTTCAGGAATTCATGAGTTTGTTACAGAAGTTATCAAAGCCTACCCACCATCTGCTCGCCGCTTGGACGATGATGACAGGAATATTTTCCATTTGGCAATTATACACCGCCAGGAAAAAGTTTTCAACCTCTTATTCCAAGTGAGTTCATACAAGTGTTTTATTACAGAAAAAGTGGACAAAGACGGGAACAATATGCTACATATGGCAGCAAAATTGGCACCATCAAGTAGAATTTCTGGTGCTGCCTTGCAGATGCAACACGAATTGCAATGGTTCAAGGTTAATTATAAATTATACTAACCTCAATCTCTTGAACTCCACTCTAAAATTTATGAAATAATAATATTATATTTTCAGGAAGTGGAGAAGATTGTTCCACACACATACAAGGAAATGAGAAATGATGAAGGAAAAACTCCAAAAATGATGTTCAAAGAAGAGCACAAGAATCTAGTAGAGCAAGGCGAGAAATGGATGAAAGATACAGCATCATCATGTGGACTTGTAGCTGCACTTGTGTTGGCAGTAGTTTTTGCAGCAAATTTTACAACACCAGGCGGACATGATCAAAATACAGGAATCCCAATCTTTCTTGATAAAGCATCTTTTATGATATTTGCAGTAGCCAATGCCTTAGCACTGTTTTCTTCATCAGCCTCATTACTGATGTTTTTAGGCATACTAACATCAAGATATTCACAAGAAGATTTTCTGAGGGCCTTGCCAATGAGGCTTAGCATTGGTCTCGTCACCTTATTCTTCTCGATTGTAGCTATGTTGGCTGCTTTTAGTGCATCTCTTCACATTGTTCTTTCGCATAAAGTGAGCTGGATTGGAGTTCCAATTGGGCTTGCAGCTTGCGTTCCTGTTACCTTGTTCGCACTTTTACAGTTTCCTCTTCTTGTTGAAATGGTAAATTCCACATTTGGGCCTAGCATTTTCCGCAAACAAGGAGACGATATTTTAATTTAAGCACACAAAATATGCATTCTCATCTGTTTTTCACTATTTCAGTTATGTGTTCGTAAAATTACAGCCTTCAGTGGAAGAGGCTCCTGTGATGTATTCTATATTTTAAAAAGAAAACACTTTAAAAGTAAATTTTGACCATTATCTAAAAGGGAATAAAATGAATCTGGTCACTTAGGGCTTGTTTGGTTGGTGATATGGTATTGTTCATTAATGTATTGTTCTATACAGTACAATATTTGGGAGCATAATTCTTCTCATGGTATTGTACTCTATGATTCTTAAATTATGGTTTTGTCTAATGTTGAGAATCACCAATTTGGTGATTTTTCGTTATTTTCATTATTTACTTTTACTATTCTAACCTTATTACTTTTACTTTTTATTATAATTAAGTTTATAACTCCTTATCTACATATAATAAATCAATATTACTCCATTTTAATCCATTAATTCTACTACACTTCATTCATACTATCATACTGTCATTCCAAATATCGTATCGTTAAAATCATACAGTATCATACTATACCATTCTGTACAATACATTAATAAATTACAGACTACCACCAACCAAACATGGCCTTAAAATAAAATTCCCTTAAGTGAGTGTTTAGAAATTGGAATTATTTTATTCCTTTTATGTGATTCTAATTTCTAAACGCTGAAAAAAAAAAGAGGAAATTACATAGAATACCACTTTTTTTACTTTGATTTTTAAAAATACCTTCATCAGTTTTTAAGTTTTAAAAATACCACTTTTTTAATTTGTATTTTTAAAAATACCTCTTTTTATTTTTACCCTACTTCTGTCCCTTTTTCTATCACCCAGAAATACTAAAATGCGGCTTCATCGTGATGATGTTTTCTTCTTTCGATGGGCCCTTACTCCTCTTCCTCCTCCTCCTCTTCTTCTTGTAACCAAGACTGTATTCGGAGGATCAAATATGTTAAACGGCGTCATGAGAGTTCTACAGATCTTAAGTCTCTAGAAATCCAGGTTTGTTCACTTAATTTTATTCTTTAGTATGTGTATTTCTATTCTTGGTTTTAGATTTATTTATGAGCTATTATCGCGTGAAAATTGTTAAATAACAGTGAGGATTACTTTCTTTGTTGGAACCACAGGAGATTATTGGCCGTTCACTTCTCAATGGAAACGTAGATACACGGCGTTGATTTTCACTTTCTTTCCATTCGCTTTCTAGTATGATTGATTAAACTTTTTCGTTTTCTTTTTCTGGGTTCTTTTACTTTTTCAAGCTTTTATGATTGTGTTCTGTATTTCTGTAATCGTTTTATTCTAAAACCAACCCACTTTGACTTTTGGAGATTTGATGCAGAATTGGTTTTCTCCAAGTGAGGCAACTTCTATTTCTTTCTTTTTTTTGTTTTAATTCAATGGGTTTCCAAATTCTTTTAGTTTTTGTGTTTTGGGGTTTCAATTTTATTGATTTTCTCGTCAATCAACCACCGCCGGCTCCCTGCTACTTTTTCCTCTATCACTTTCCATGGAGAGAAATGTGATTGCAGAAAGAAAACAAGCACAGGATGCAAAGTTCATCATTTTATTCTCTGCTTCCAAAGTTTCTCGTTCTTCTCCATCTTTTTATAAATAACGCAAAGGTACCATTTCTTATTCTTATCTCTCTTTATCCTCAGTCTCCATGATTTTGCATCGAATTTAAAGATATAGCGTTACAAGTTGCTTTAGAAAAAACTATTTTCCTTTGAATTGTTTACTTTTGATCAATTAGAATTATGTTTATTATTCATAGTTAGCTCTTCATTATTTACAGCTTGTTGATATCGATAAAACTGCGTGGTGTTTTGCAGGTCTCGTTTGTGTTCTTAATACGAGGACGGGAATGGCGGTTAATGCAATCGCAAATTAGAGCACAGTTCTTCCATGTCATGTAATTAGCCCTTTCCCGATATGCTCTGTAGCCTTCATGTTTGTTTCTTTTTTTAATTTTTTATTTAATATCTTGGATTGATTACTTCTTCAAATTGAAGTAGTCGTTAAAACAATTTGCAAAATGAAACCGCATTGTTGCTTGAGCAGTTGAATTTTTGCTTGTCGTTTTGAAATGTTTTAGCCTTGGTATTTTTGGTATATCCAATTTCTTGTATTTAAATACGAGTTTGCTGGAGTCTCTTAGGCAACAAGTTCAGGCATAATGCTTTTTCTTTTTCTTCTCTTCAGGTCATTAAGATAGTTGATTTCTTAGGGTTTACGTTTTCTGATCTGAAGGTAAAGCCAGCAAATGTACCATCTAAACTTCGTGGAAGGCAGCCAATGCCATGTGTTGAATTGAAGCATGATTGAATTATTGAATTTCTACGTTATTCCCTGTTCTCGTTCTCTCCCCAACCCCAATGCCTGTATGAGAGGAAGAAAATCTATTTAGTGCAGGACCACCTTTTAGGCTAGCTGTCGTTATATAGAGAAATGAAACAGGCTAGCTGTCGTTAACTTTCACTTTGCACTCAAGATAACCAGTGAAAAGTGATTTGTACACAGATTGTTACTTCATTAATTTTTAAGTGCTAGGATTTTCTATGATAATTATCTATAATGAGTCTATTTCTTTCTTTTATGTTTTTTTTAATTTAAATATAATTCAATACTTGGTCGGAGAATGACCCTGTCCAACTATATTTGAGTAAGCCATAAGTTTGTTGCTGCTTTTGTACTTGTCTCTCTTAATTGGCTAAATGATTATGAAATCAGAGTTAATAGTAATTACTTCTTATTTGTATTTTATTTCACTGATTATCAGATCATGGATGTAATGCATTCATATGCTAGTCTATAGTGAATATTCTTGTATTTTTGGTATCTAAGTTGGCGATGTAATAATGATCTGTATGCTAAGCAATAAAGTATACTTTAGCATATTTGGTTCTGTTATGGTGAGTTGATATTTGATTTTTTCAATAGCTGAATGTAGTATCGGTTATAATTACATTAATCATCATTTGCAAAATGATTAATGAATTTCACTTTTTCTTGTAGCTGAGAAATGTGGAAAATAGGAAATATTATTTAATTCGAAATAGAAACCCAATAAAAGTTATTACTATAGGTGGTATACCACCTGGTAGATCCAGTATACCAATGGTATACCACGGTATACCATGATACATCCGGTATGTCAATGATATATTATCTTATATATCAAGTATACAATGATATACCACATGGTACATCCGGTATACTATCCTGTTATACATGGTATACCAATGGTATAACGTTTGGTGTACATGGTATGTCACGGTATACCAATGGTATACCAATGGTATACCACCTGGTAGATCCAGTATACCATGATACATCCGGTATACCAATGGTATATCATCTGATACATCAAGTATACCAATGGTATACCACAGTATAACATTGGTATACCACCTGGTATACAATTTGACAGAATTACATCCGTCACCGCTCTAATTAACATTTTTTAATTATAACTATGCCTTTATAGTTAATAATTAATTAATTAATAAGTTTAAATTTTTGTAAGATCTTGTGGTCTTAAGCTACTACTAAATCATGTACTAATTATAGTGCACTTGGCCTGCAACACAAACAACTTAATGTTTATTTGTTGTTTTTATTTTTTTTGAATGATAATCAAAATTAAATTTTATTTTTTATTTTTGTATACCTCTGGTATACCAGGTATACCGTTGGTATATCAAAATTCAGAATAGCATTTTCAATTCTGGATTTTGGTATACCACCGGTATACCAAAATCCATTTAAGGTGTTATAATTATAGTGCACCGGAATAGCATTTTCAATTTTATTTGAGCTTAGCTGTTGTAATTTGGTTTTGACAACTAAATTTATTATTTATATTTATTTAATTACATTTAAGGTGGCGTAAGTTGTTTTTCTTTCCCCTTGGATGTTAGTTAAGGACATAAAGTAAATGTTAATTTTTTTAATGATAAAGTGAGTATAATTATATTCAATATAGAAAAAAAAGCCAAAATAATTATATTCAATAATATTTATCCATCACTAACCGAATCAGCAAATTTTACGTAAATAAAAATATAATTATTCAGTGTTTTTAATTTTACATAATAATTGAATTATTTTATTATTATCCGTTGGAAGATTGAGCCACCACAAGTCCCTACTGAAATGAACAAAGCGGCAACTTTCAAAGACAATCAAAGAAAAAGAAATGGAAATACACGGGTAATGATTCAAATTGTCAAGAAGAGTTGGGATTCTCTCAATGTCTTTCTTGTCTTGTTTGCCATTGTTTGTGAAATTCTCGCCAGAAGAAACGACAACGATTCGGCTTCTGGTGGTGATGGTGATAACACCACAACCAATTGCAATTTTATTCACAATAAAGATGAAGAAACTCACTCTGTTTCTAGCAATTGGTTCGATCAGTTTTCTAATTCCACACCGGCTACCGGTGGCGACCTCAGGAGGTTAAAGAGGAGCAGTAGCTCTTATCCAGATCTCAGGCAAGAATCTTTATGGAAAACTTTTGTACTTTTGTACTTCGTTCCACTTCACCGTCGCCAGTATTAGCACCACCGTCTCCTGCACCTCCTACTCCTCCCCCGCCTCCACCTTCGCCTCCAGCAAGAAGCAGTCACAGACAGAGGCGAACTTATCAAATAGTTTCCCTCAAAGAAAAGGTGGAGAAAGCGTATGAAAAATTATCAGGAATTTTCGGAAATGGAGAATCGTTCATCTACACCGCCTCCTCCTCCACCACCGCCTCCACGTCCTCCGCCATCTCTGCCAGTCACGAAAGGGACGCGATCAGAGCGCAGTCATTGAAGTCTTGTTATTAACTCTTATGCTTCTTAACCTGCAGAGCCTTACATGAAGAAGGAAGAGGAGGAGAAGGAGAAGGAGGTATGAAAAGAGAAGGAAGTTTAAGTTAAATTAAAAAAGTGATATTTTTAAAAATAAAAATTTAAAAAAAAGGTATTTTTGAAAGAGAAAAAAGAAGGTGGTATATTTAAATTTCACACCTTTTTTTTGGGTAGTTTTATAAAACTCCCAAAAAAAAATCCCACAACAAACAGAACCAACAGGCCCAAACTGCAAGACCGAAATATTTGGTTCGGCTTTCACTGTTAATTCAGTTCGGTTGGATCATAAGGAATCTTGGAATTTGCTTTTCTATGGGTGATTGGTTCGACTATTATAAGCATAATCGATTAATAGTCAACCTAATTGAGTGGCAAAAAAAGTATTGTTGCTAACTCGTTATTTGATACAGATTAAGATAAGACTGATTGATGACGTGTTGTTTTGGATAAGTTAGTTGAACATGTAGTGGGACTTAAGTTAAAATTGATATGTAGCATTGCATAACTGGCTTTGTCCATTAGCAAATTCACAATATACCTTCATTTTAAATTTCATTTTCAAAAATACAATCTAATTTATTTTTACTTTTCATTTTCCATTTCAAAATTACCATTTTTATTTTTGATATATCAAAAATACCCCATTTATTAAGTTTTTATATTCTAGCCGCTCTTCCCTTCCTGCCAGTCATTCTGCCAAGTTTATCTACTTAAATTTCTTGCTTAAGGATTCAAACAATATCATTACATGAATACATGCCAAAAGTATTTAAAGGTGCATTTACTTGTAGAAAATAAGATACTGTTTTCTATTTTTTTTAAAAATTGAATTGATTTTTTTTACAAAAAATTTAAAAAACGCGTTCACTTATCAACAAATGAAAAATTATTATTTTTAGAAACAAAAAATAAAAAAAATGAAAAAACATGTTCATTTATTAAAAATGGAAAATATTCTCTAAATTAAAAAATTAAATTACATATTATTAAAAAAATATGTATACTCTAATTTTTAAAATTAAAATAATATGTATATATGATTAAATTATAAATTATTTTCATGATTCAATTAAATTTAATATTTATAAATTAATGAACATTGACTTAAAAAAATATCATAGTAACATAAAAAAATGCAATCAATTTCTAATTTCTATTATTATTAAAATCGTTCCACACTTAATCAGCAATTGCCTCTCTAAATATTTCCATTTGTATTTGTTAGGATAAATCAATATATTTAGGGATGAGCATGAACTGGTTAACCGGTCCATTAGCAAAAAAATTAACCAGTCCATATATATCGGTTTTTTCAAAAGACTAACTATTAATTAGTCTATTATAATCGGTTAATCAGTTCATTGATTTTGGTTTTTCGGACTGGTTAACCAATTTTTTTTGGTTAACCACTACAATTATGAAATACAATTTAAAATTTAAATTATCAAAATACTTAAAAATAAAAATTGAATAACATACTTAATTTAACGTATTGTTCAAACTACGAACATCCTATTATTAATTTAACACATGGCATTTTTTATAAATCTATTTCTAGTTAATTATAGATAAGAAATTATTTTACTTCATAATTATTTGATGGACAAGTTAGCTATAGAAAAGAAATTTTAATTTCTTACAATAATTATTCTCAAATATAACACGAGAAAAAAGTTTTGTAAGTCCATGTATGTAAAGTAAAAAGCTGGACCAAAAACCCACTATTTTGAGTGCAGCTTAAAGTATCTGAATTCAACTATATGTGCCGATCTTCTTCAAAGACATCATTACTCAATCACTTGCTCCAAAAATCCAGCATTTTATATTCAGTGGTTGAGTGATCTCCTTCGTCACATATCACCTATCACTATAAAACTAATACATTACTTTGTTTCTATATTGATTTCACAGACCCATATCCATCCATGGCTTCTCTGCTTATGCCCACGCAAACTCCTCCCCTGAGTGAGCTTCTCAAGCCCAGATCCAACCTTATGTACAAGTTTAATACTTTCCTCATTCCACGCAAACCCTTTTCACTAATTTGCAGAATTCTCATTAAATGCTCATCATCTGTATAAAATTTGACTCAACAATTAGACAAAACCCTAATTGATTATGAAGAAGATAATAGGCCCTATGTAATCTATAAAGGCTAGGCTCACATAGGCTCTGTTTTATGATAAACAGTGAAGAAGATGCTATGGAATCGATGGTGTACAGCTACACAAAGCACTAGAATAGGGAGAGCAACAAAACCAGTAAAACATAATTATAACAACCCAATGATGAGCAAATTCAACAATACTTCGCAATCATCAGAGCGGGAAAGAGACCAAAGAGCAAAACTTACTGGTTTGAATCACGAAAATAGAGATCTAAGAAGTGATAAAAGAAAAATATAAGATTTAACAGTTTGAATCACGGACATAACGACCAAGAATACTGGTTTAAGAGAAGAAATTAAATATTACCTGTTTGTGATGGCCTTTGTTTCAAGAAGACTTGCTGGCTCAAGAACAAACGATTGGAGCCAACGGCGTGAAGGGGCGGCGGCTGTCGTGAGGAGAGGGGTGGCAGCTGCAGACTGAGGAGAGGAGATGGTGCGAAAAATAGGGGTGGCAGCTGCAGACTGAGGAGAGGAGATGGTGCGAAAAATAGGATTAGCTTATATATATATATATATATATATATATATATATATATTAAAAATATAAATTATACCGGTTGGTTAGCCGTAACCGACGGTTTTTTAAAACCATAGACTAGAACCGAATCGAAAATCGAAAATCTATATTTTTAAAAACCTTAACCTTTTTTTCGGTTCTATTAACCTTTAAAAATCGCTTTGGTTTCGAACTGATTTTTCGGTTAACTATTTTTTCGGATTTTTTTTTGCTCATCCCTAAATATATTACTATCATCCTGTTATACTCTAGCAGTGATTTCTTCAGGCACATGTTAAGTTGTATCCTAAGATCTTATTAGATGATATCAAGAGCTAATAAGTATTTTGTTACGGTAATACAATTAGCGACGGAAGTATTTAGTCGCTAATCCGTCGCAAATAAATTAAAAAATAATTTTTTTTAATTTCACTCCCATGGTTTATGTATAATTTCAAGTAATTTTAATATAAACCATATAAAATGAACATTTTCTTTTATAATAGAAAATTATAAATTATTTTATAAGTTGATAATAATTTTTTATCAGTTATACCAAAATCTAATGTTATTTATTTAGAAAATTTACATTTTTAATCATAAAACAGCAAGCTATTTAAGGCAAAATAACAGTTCAACAGATTTGCCTACAACAGCTAGCTGTTTAAGACAAAATTGGAGCTGAACAGATTTGCCTAAAACAGCTTGCAGCTTGCTGTTTTAGGCAAATCTGTCAAGCTATCATTTTGTTTAAAACAACTTGAATATCAAAAATAGCTCCAAAATAAACATTCAAAGCTAGTAAACTATCTCTATAATCTTGATGAGCGTTAGAACTAAATAGGATAATGGATTTAGTATTATATGATTGAATTAAACTTCAATTTATATGTAATGGCTAAACTCGGCCTCAAAAGAAGCAGGTTTTTCTTGGACTTGCATACAAACATAATTGTCTAAATTCAAAAATTTTGTGATTACTAAAATCACCCTCCATGTTCCCTTACTTTTTCAATTTTATATTTTTACTCTAATTCAAGATCTTTTTCTTAAGATCTTTTTTTTTTAAAATAATTTTACCCCGATATCAATCAAAGAGTTATTAAGGATAAATACAAAATAATTTTATGATCACTAAGTCTATAATTTCGTTTAGAATATTTATAAAATTTATAGCATAAAGTATATTCATTTTAATTAATATCAAAGTTTAATATAAAAATTTTTGAGTAATTTCATAAATTTTAAACATAATTTTAAAGAAAAAATAATTGAATTGAAATAAAAGCTTAAAATTAAAGGAAACATTTTAATAAAAAATAGCTCCAAAATAAACATTCAAAGCTAGTAAATCTGTCAAGCTATCATTTTGCTATTTTAGGCAAAACTGTTAACCTGTTATTTTGCCTAAACATTAGGCAAATCTATCAAGCTATCATTTTGCCAAAAACAGCTATTTTAGGCACAACTGTTAAGCTGTCAAGTTGTTTTAGACAAATCTGTCAAGCTATCATTTTGCCTAAAATAGCTAGGCAAAACTGTTAAGCTGTTATTTTTCCTGTTTTAGGCAAATCTGTCAAGCTATCATTTTGCCTAAAACAGCTTGTCAAACTATCATTTTGTCTAAAACAGTTTGAATATCAAAAATAGCTCCAAAATAAACATTCAAAGCTAGTAAACTATCTTTATAATCTTGATGAGCGTTAGAACTAAATAGGATAATGGATTTAGTATTATATGATCCAATTAAACTTCAATTTATATGCAATGTTTAAACTCGGCCTCAAAAGAAGCATGTTTTTCTTGGACTTGCATACAAAGATAATTGTCTAAATTCAAAAATTTTGTGATTACTAAAATCACCCTCCATGTTCCCTTACTTTTTCAATTTTATATTTTTACTCTAATTCAAGATCTTTTTTTTAAATAATTTTACTCGATATCAATCAAAACGAACATAATTTACATTAAAATTTTTTCAACTACCTTAAGTGAAATTATAGAGTTATTAAGGATAAATACAAAATAATTTTATGATCACTAAGTCTATAATTTCGGTTAGAATATTTATAAAATTTATAGCATAAAATATATTCATTTTAATTAATATCAAAGTTTAATATAAAATTTTTTGAGTAATTTCATGAATTTTAAACATAATTTTAAAGAAAAAATAATTGAATTGAAATAAAAGCTTAAAATTAAAAATTAAAGGAAACATTTTAATAAAAAAATAGCTCCAAAATAAACATTCAAAGCTAGTAAATCTGTCAAGCTATCATTTTGCCTAAAACAATTTAGCAAATCTGTCAAGCTATCATTTTGCCTAAAACAGCTTGCTATTTTAAGCAAAACTATTAAGCTATTATTTTGCTAGCTGTTTTAGGCAAATCTGTCAAGCTATCATTTTGCCTAAAACAGCTTGGCAAATCTGTCAAGCTATCATTTTGCCTTAAACAACTTGCTGTTTTAGGCAAATTTGTTAACATTTGTGACACGAAAAAAAATTATTGGCGTGTGCTAGTTTTAATTTCAATTAATTAATTAAGTTAATTGCCTAAGTTAATTAGTTTATAAAATAGTAATATAAAATTTATTATTTTATTTAAAATAATAATAAAAAAATTTGTAATTTATTTTTATTTTATAAAATTTAAATCAAATATTAAATTATTAGAAATTGTAATAATTTTTTATCAAGTATCCCCAAATCTAAACTTGTTAATTGAAAAATTTTACATTTTTAATAATAATAATAATAATAAAGTAATTGTTATAGTTATTATATAGAATTATTTTTTTTTTCAGATTTACCTTCATTAATTATTTTTCTAATTTTTAAATCATTTGCTTCTCACTCATTCTCTCTAATCCTAAGTAAATAGTCAACATCAAATTAAATGAGAATATTTTTGACAAAACAATGTAAATTTATCAAAAAATTAACCTTATTAGTTTGTGTTTTAAATACGGCTCAGCTCATATTATTCAATGTAATGTGTGTGTGTGTGTGTGTGTGTGTGTCTATATATATTTTATCTCAACATATATAACTTTGAAATTTTTGAGTGTGTTGATGAATTGGATAAATGAGGCTCAATTTGGATGAAATATTGAAAAAGATAATTTCAACTACCTTTCATGAGATAGACCCATTTGAAGATTTTGTTCTCAATAATTAATACATATAAAAAAATTATAATAAGTAAATATGTATTATATATAATTATAGTTATATTTATATATATTATATAAATAATTAATTTATGCTTGGATTATAATTAATTCACATAATATACTAAATAAGTTAACTAATTATTTATTATATATTATATATACAAAATATTAAAAAAATAATTAAAAGTGTATAATGTTTGGTTGGTTCGGTCTATTTGATTTTTAACAAAAAAGATCAAAAAAACTGAAATAATTAAACAACAAAAACCAAACAAACTAAATAAATATAAAAATAATTCTCGTTTAAAAATTATCAAATTAATGTTGTTCATAACAATTCAATTTTTCAATATAATGAAACTTTATCTTGTTTAATGAGAATTAATTTTTATGCTTAACATGTATTTAATATGTGTACATAATATATTTATAGATAAAATTAAAAAACTCTATATAAATGTATTTACAAAATTATCTCCAATTTAACAGATATTCCAAAATAAAAATAGGGATATTTTTGTCTTTTAAAAAACCCTAATAAACTTTATATCTTTGCCTTATTCTCATTTTTCTTATTTTCTCAGGTTGAGCCACCATCTCTTTCCCTATCTCTCTCGTTTCTTCTTCCCTTTGCCCTAATCACTGCAACCCATAATCGACGGTGGATAAATCGCTGCAACAACTCACCCGCCGCTATTTTCTAATATATTCGCGACTGACCTTTTAGTGACTGTTCGTCGCGGCATCGCTAATTTAAATTAGCGACGAAGACATGTAGTTAGCGACGGAAAATAATTTGCAATTTTTTTGCAGTGAAACCACTATTGTACTTATCCCGAACCAGGTGACAATCAATTTCTAAGTGTTTGGTACATTCATGAAAAATAGGGTTCTTGGTAATATGAATGGCAGCCTGGTTGTCACACCACAACGGAATAGGTAAAGAAGGAGAAAGATAAAAATCATGTAACATAGAAACCAACCATTAAAGCTCACAAGCTATAAAAGCTAGACTCCGATATTCAGCCTTCGTCGAAGAACGTGAAATTGTCCCTTGCTTCTTTGATTTCCAAAAAATAAGAGAAGAACCAAGGAAAATGCAAAAGCTAGTGACAGATCGACGAGTATCTGGATAAGCACACCAATCAGCGTCACTGTAAGCATCGAATTGCAAAGAGTATCGTGAAGAATAAAACAAACCAGTAGCAGGACAATGTCTCAAATACTTAAGAACATGTGTGGCAGTAGTCCAATGTGAATCTCATGGAGCTTGAACAAATTGGCTAAGCTGATAGACCGCATAAATAATATCAGGATGCGTGAAGTTAAGATAAAGCAAGCGACCAACAAGTTGTTGATAAGGAGTGGGATCAACAAGTAAAGAACCCTGATAAGCTCTTAAATGATGATTTTTAGGCAAAGGCGTGAGCATCGATTTGGCACCCATCAAGCCAACATCAGCAATCAAATCTAAAATATAACGTCGTTGACTAACATAAAGACCATTACTTGACCAAGCAATCTCCAAACCTAAAAAGTATTTGTCCTGCTCAAGATCTTTTATAGTAAAAGCAGCATGCAATGAGGCTTTAACTTGATCAATCAGAGCATCAGAAGTACCAGTAAGCAAGGCATCATCAACATAAACAACTAAAGCCAAGAAATCACCATGATCAGTAAAAGTAAAGAAGTAAGGATCAGCATGAGATTGACGGAAACCAAGTTTATGTAAGTGATCAAGTAAGTGCAGCATTCCATTGACGAGAAACTTGCTTCAAACCATACAATGAACGAAAAAGACTTACAGACTTGATTTGGTGCCGCCTTAGTGTATCCATCAGGAGGCTTCATGTACATCTCCTCATCAATAAAACTATAGATAAAAGCATTGTTAATATCCAATTGAGAAAGAGACCAATGCTTTGCTGCAACTAAAGCCAAAAAAATACGTACAGTAACAGTTTTGGCAATAGGAGAGAAGCTCTCTGTATAATCAATCCCTTCTACCTGGTTGTATCCTTTGGCAACTAACCTTACCTTGTAACGTTCTATAGTCCCATCAGCCTTGAATTTTAGCTTGAAAACCTATTTTGAACCAATAATAACCTTTCCAGCAGGGAGAGCATGTATGATTCTTATCTAGAGCATCTAACTCCTCTTTCATCGTAGCCACCCAATGAGAATTAGTCTTGGCATCATCACTACAAGAAAATTACAATTTAGCAACGAAAAATAGCAACGGAAATTAGCAACGGAAATTTCGGTTGCTAATTCGGCGGTTGGTATTTTTAGCAACGAAATGTTTATTCCGTTGCTAAATTTAGCAACCGAATTCAAATTCCGTAATTCGGTTGCTAAATTTAGCAACGGAAACTAAATTCCGTTGCTAAATCTAACCACTAACATTTGGTAAATTGGTCAAAATTAGCAACCGAATTCAAATTCCGTTGCTAAATTTAGCAACCGAATTGAAATTCCGTTGCTAAATTTAGCAACCGAAATCAAATTCCGTTGCTAAATTTAGCAACTATTATAAAAAAATTTGTGATGGTTTTTTCGTCACTATTCCATCACTAAAATAGAAAACCAACAAATTACACTAAAACAGCTTGCTGTTTTAGTGTAAAATATAAAACCAACAAATTTAAAAAATCTTTAAATTTAAAATAATATAAGACCAAAAAAGAATTCTTTACCACCTTGTAAAAAACTATTGCAGTAAAGCAAACATCTAAACTCAAAAGTGAGTAGACAAATAAAAAATCTCATCCCATTGGGCTACATAAAATTTAAAATTCTTTACATTAGTAAACTGTAAACAAACATCAAAATGACATATTTCCTGCAAGGGGAAAAAAAGAAGAAGAAGAAGAAGAAACAAAGCACAATATTGTAAACACAGAAAGTAGAAAGAAATTTTGGGAAGTGATAGCATATATCCTCAACAAGAATTAATATGTCAGAAGCAAACTACATCACTCACATATAACCTCATACCTTAAAGTAAATATCTACAATCGAAAGGAATCAATAATCGTTTTCAGAATTTTCTCCGATGATTGCCACTGTTTATCATTTGCACTAGCAACAAACAACACAACTGTGCTTCCCTTTGCTGTTGCCTTTGCAAGATTGTGCGTACCAGTAAGAGCATATGGTGTCTCAAGCACATACTTGTAATACTGCAGACATTGTAATTTAACAAACATAATCAAGCCTTCGTTGAATGATTTTTATTCAATCACACGGAATATAAACAATTAACTGAACTTTTAAAAGCTTGTTGGATGGGGAAAAAAAAAGACAATGGTGATACATGTAACAATGATGAATATCGATGATGCATATTGTAAACAATCCTTTTTTTTGGTTTAGTGTATATATATATATTGTTCAATCCAAGAACCCAAAAAAGAAAACAAACAAATAAATCTCTCTCCCTCTCCCTCTGTAATTTTTTTCTTGAATCAAAGGAAGAAGAAGAATGGTTCTTCAATTCTTAATTGTTCAAGAGACTCTAATCTTAGGAAGAAGCAGTAAAAATAATAATATTAACTCTTTTTGTAATTAACCAAAGAAAACAAGAGAAATTAATATATAAGCTGAGGTTCACACTCTCCTAAGAATTTCCAGTCGAAAGCAATGGATGTTTTCTCATCAGAAGCTAGATTCTCATCCAGTGCTAGCTACGGTTTAGCAGCCTTGAGAACCATCGAGTCACTAAAGGCTGAGATCAAGCAGTTTGCCGAGGATAACCCCAAGAGTATACAATTCTCACATTGTACCTAATTTCATTAGATGTGCATCGAAAAAAAAAGAAAAAAGAAAGAATTGTTTAATTGTCATAAAAACGAGTTGTCATTTGATGCATTGTGCATCGATGCAATGGGCCTTATACACCGTTTGATCTGCGTATTCATGCTGATCGAATGATGAGTAAAGCTCTATGTATTGGTGCACCACAATAATAATTTAAATTAATAAACTCATCCAATGAAAAATACCAGTCTTCGTCGACAGAAGCACCGAAATGAAAGAAACAATTCTGCCAATGGGCCATCATTTTGTAGATCCACCAACGGTTCTTCTCTCTGAACTGTAATAGTTAAGTTTCAGATTTGGAATTTTGGATAATTAATCTAAAAAAAAAGAAGAAATTACCAGTGGATGATTGAAAGGATGATGTTGATTTATCTCTAATAACATGAACAAGTTTCAATCCATCAGCACAATTTCAATGAAACACTATCATCATCAACCAAAAATAATGCTTACTTTATCTTTTAAAAAAAACCCTACAAAATCAGAAAGTAAACCTGAGTTTGTCCAGCAAGAACCACAGCAACAGCAAGAATGGACTCATCTCGGACAATCTCGTCAAGACCCTCATCACCCCACTTACATTCCACCCCTGGGAAATGCTTACGTGCTATCTCCACTGCTCCTTTCGCAGATTCCTAAACACACAGATATATTTACATTTACAGCAAATAAATCAAAGCAGCAGGAAACAAAAGCTTTAGAGTAAATAGTGACCTCAGTGCGACTCCAAATGGCCTTAAGAACGAAGAGATTAGAGATCTCGGCTAATCTAGGAATGTACTGTATCTTAACGAAAATGCCAGCTCTAAGAACTGCAATATGGTGGTGAGAGGGAGAAGAGGAGACGGCGGCAAGAGAGGGAAAGAAATGAAAGAATGAGAGCCTAGGGTTTTTAATTGGGTATTTATACTCGATGGCAAATATGTAAATATTTAGAATAAATTTAGCAACGGAATAATTATTCCGTTGCTATTTTTGCAACCGAATTAAATTCGGTTGCTATTTAGCAACGGAATCTTAATTCGGTTGCTATTTTTGCAACCAAATTAAATTCGGTTGCTGTTTTAGCAATGAAATCTTATTTCGGTTGCTATTTTAGCAACCGAAACAAAATTCCGTTGCTAAATAGCAACCGAATATCATTCGGTTGCTATTTTTCTTTCAAAGTGAAATTTAGCAACGGAATTTAATATCCGTTGCTAATTTAGCAACCGAAATATCATTCCGTTGCTATTTAGCAACGGAATACTATTTCCGTTGCTAAATAGCAACGGAATTATATCTCGGTTGCTAAATTAGCAACGAAAATTAAATTCCGTTGCTATTTTTCATCCCGCCATTTGTTGCCGCCTTAATTAGCAACGGAATAAAAATTCCGTTGCTAATTTTCGTTGCTAAATAATGGCGCCAGAAATTCCCTCCACTTTTAGCAACGGAAGCTAACCAAATATTTTTTCGTTGCTAATTTTATAAAGTTCAACCAATTTTAGCAACGGAAAATATTTTTCGTTGCTAAATAGCAACGGAATAATGTTTCCGTTGCTAAATTAGCAACGGAATTTATTCCGTTGCTATTTTTCCGTTGCTATTTCAGGATTTTCTTGTAGTGCATGATAAGATGTTGGCTCTTTAACAACATCCAATTGAGCCATAAAAGAAGTATGGTGGGCAGTAAAACCAGAGGGAATAACAAAAGGGAATGCTGGAACCCAATAAGCACGAGCAGTAGGAGGTAAAACAGGAAGACCAAATGGGAAAACTGCATGAGAAACAAAATCTGACATCCATTGTGGCCTTCTTTTTTATCGAACACTCTATCTTGTTGGCTCAACTAAAACAGAAGGTACCTCATTAGCCGCTCTAGTAGATACATCATCTCCAAGAACTTCCGCTGTTGAGCTAGTAGTAACATCCTCTCGATTTTTAACATTAAAGTCAGTAGTGGGATGACAAGAAATAGTAGAAATAACCTTTTCAAACAAATCTATAGCTGGTATAGGGAGAACAACAGAACCAGCAGAAGAAGAAACTGCACTATTGTCCATATATATGGGGAAAAACATCTTCATGAAAAATCACATCCCTGCTTAGAAACACTATCTTATTCTTCATAACATACAGCTTGTAAGCTTTAATACCTAAAGAATAATCCAGAAATATGCAGGCAACTTATCTAAGATCAAATTTATCCTTATGAGGAGTAGCATTAGTGGCATAACAAAGAGAACCAAACACTTGTAAAAGTGAATAATCAGGTAATTTCTGATACAACATCTCAAAAGGTGTCTTTCAAGAAAGCAACTTAGTAGAAAGTCGATTGATAAGGAAAGAGGCATGAAGAATCGATTCTCCCCAGAAAGTATTAGAAAAATTAGCTTGAAATAGTAAGGCTCTAGCCACCTGAAGCAAGTGTCAATGTTTTTTTTTTGACAACTATATTTTGTTGTGGAGTGTACACACAACTTTGTTGATGTATAACACCCAAATCAACAAGTAAAAATTGGAATTTAACACTCAAATTCTAGGCCATTATCAGTCCGAATGATTTTAATGGGGGCTGCAAATTGTGTATGAATTTGGTTAAAAAACTTATATACAATGGTATAAGTTTGACTTTTATGTTGCATTAGATAAGTCCAAACACACCTACTAAAATCATCAACTATGGTAAGAAAATAATAAGCCCCGGTTAAAGATGCCTTTCTATAAGGTCCACATATATCAATATGAATTAAGTCAAACACAGAGCTACTATGGATAGCACTGAGAGGAAAGGACAAGCGAGTTTGTTTGGCTAAAGGGCAGAGTGGATGAGACTTAAAAGATTGGGAGTTTTGCTGCATAAAAGAAAGATGCTATAAAACAGAGTCACTAGGATGGCCCAATCGTAAATGCCATATAGACAATGAAGAATCAATTTTATGCACTTTGATAGTATCAGTACAGCAAGAAGAAACATGTTGTGAACTACAAGCAATTGTAGGAGACTGAGATGAAACTAATAACTCAGTCTTATTCAAAAAAAATAAGGAATTATACTTGTTTTTATTTTCTGGTGAAAAAGACAAACTATCTATAATGTAAAGACTGCCGAAAATTCGCCCCACAGTAAGAACCTTTTTACTTCTCAAGTCCTGTAACAAACAAACATCAGCATAACAAGAAAAAAACACTGAATTAGACTGAGTGATTTTATGGACGAAAAGAAGATTGTAATTGAAAAAAAGGTGAGAAAAGAGTTTGTTTAAGGACGAATTTATTATGTAATACAACAAGAATAGCTTGAGTGACGTTGGTGATACGTCCATCAGGTAAATGAATAGAGGTAGGAAAAGATAGTGTAGAAAGGTTTTGGAAAAGCTTCGGATTAGAGCAAATGTGATTACTAGCCTCTGTGTCTATAATCCAGTATTTCAGTTTAAGAATATGATTGGAGTAAGATTTACTCATCATACCTGCAAAGTCATCATCATGTGCATGAGCAAAATTAACAAACGTGTCTCCAACAGTGTGCTTTCCTTTAATATACTTCACCATTTCTTGCTTAATGAATTCCGCCATCCACAGTTGTTTTTCATGGTGATTTAGCCATGTTCACTTGAGCCTTAACTAAACCCTTCTCCTTCTTTCCTTTTAAGTCTTTATACCAATCAGGAAAACCTATCAACTTGAAGCAAGCCTTCCTTACATGCCCTGTAACTTTGCAGTAATCACAAAAACGATCATCCTTCTTGTTATTATCCTTTTTCCTCCAGTTTCCCTTAGATTTATCATTATTCTTCACCAACAGCACACTAGTCTCTAAGTTATCTTCAAGAACCTTATAAACCCTTTGTGATTCAATAGTCTGAATCATTGAATAAACCTTGTTAACAGTTGGTAATTGTTCCAACATCAAGAGTTGATTCTTCACTGCTTCATAGGACTCATTTAATCCCATCAAAACCTGAATTAAATGATTGCTTAGATCCATTTCTTCAAGTCATTTGTTGACATTACAAGTGCAGTTACCACAATCACAAAAAGGTAATGGTTTAACTAGATTAAAATCATCCCAGAGCTTTAACAGCTTGTTAAAATAAACTATCAAATCTGCGTTGCCCTGCTCAATGGAATTAATTTGTCGTTGTATCTGGAAAACTCTTGGACCATTACCGACACTAAATCTTTCCTCCAATTGATCCGAAAGATTCTTAGCCGTGGAACAATACAAGAAATGTTCAGCCAAATCCTTTGAAAGAGATCCTAGAATCCAAGATCTGACTAGATAATCAGATTTTCTCCATTTCAAGAAATCTGCACTTGATTTATCAGGTTTCTTCTCAGTACCATCGATAAAACATAATTTATCTTTGGCACCTAATGAAATCTGAATAGCAATACTCCACGTTAAGTAATTGCTGCCTGATAAAGGCGCAGTAACTAAAGAAAAATCAGCATTGTCTCCTATCGTATCAACTCGCGAGGCAGCTGTATCAATGAGATTTGCAGTCAAATTCACCATGCTTAAGCCAAAACAAAGAACAATGAAAAATAATTTTCAGTAGTGGAAGCATAAATCTGTTACAAATCTTGATCAGAACAATCAAGGAGCACATATTTCTCCAGGCTTTGATGATACCATGAAGAAGCACTAGAAACAGAGTAACTTGAAGTAGAAGAAAACAATATATTCTCTTTTATTAGACACACACAATGCGTGTGACCACGAAATGTATTTATATACAACATAACAAAAAGATTAAAAAACCCATAACCATATTACTCTTTATTAAATAAATATAATCTTCATCGAGTTGCCATAAAGTTGCACATATTATTTCTTTTTTTTTTTTAGAAAATTGATAAAAAGAATCATTTAAGGATAAATACTTCCTCGAGCTTCCTAGGTAGAGAATGTTGGAAAGTTTTAAATATTTGATTTAGCGATAAAATTTATTTTGTATTAGTGAATTATTTGAAAGAGACCAATTTTATAATTTTTGTTCCATTTTTGCTCTTTAATTATTTAAAATAGGATAATTTCTCTCTTGTTTCTTTCCAAAATCAATTATATATAATGTCACGTGTCATTCATTTTAAAAATATAATATCTATTTCGTGTAGTTTAAAAGTAAAAATTATGTATTTTAAAAAATATAAGGACAAAATATTTTCATTTTAAATAGTTTAACGAATGAAATAACTAATTTATTAATTTTACTATTTTTAGTAATGGCACATATTTATTTATTTGTATATGATAGTTTCAACTCCTTCCCATGTGGGGCGCTACTACATGGCCATATTGGACCAATATTATTAAAATCGGACCAGCTGGTTTGATCGATTTAATTGCGAATTAGAAATTGATCTGATTGGTTCAATGCATATAAACCAGAGTTAGGGGTGTGCAGAACCGAAATAAAAAACCGAACCGAATTAATTTTGGTCTGTTTGGTTCGATTTTTTCGAATTTTGATTTGTTCGATTCTGAACCGAAATAAAAATTCGATTTTATCGGTTCGATTCGGTTCTTGAAATTGAAAAACCGAAGGAACCAAACTGACTGAAGTTTATATATATAGTAATAAGATTTCAGAGAATACAATTTGGATGGGTGGCGTGGAACACTTGAAAAATCCTGTAGGTCCTGTGTTCAAATCCCAGTAAAGGCAGATTTGCAGTTTTCTATCTTTTTTACTTTAATTTTTTTATCGCTTTTTTTAACTTTAAAAGTTTTGTTTTAATATTTTTTAATCTACAAAAATCTAATTCACTAATTTTTTTTACTTTAATCCTTTTTGTTTTTTATTTTTTAAAATTTTTTTACTTTAAAAGTTTTGTTTTAATAATTTTTTACTCTACAAAAATTTAATTCACTAATTTTTTTTACTTTAATCTTTTTTTTTGTTTTCTCAATTTTTTTACTTTAAATTTTTTTACTCTACAAAAATCTAATTCACGATTTTTTTTGTAGAAGATTTTTTTTGTAAAAAAAATTAAATTCATGGTATATTAATCGAATTATTATATTTATTTCCAATATTAAAAAAGCTCTTATCTTTTTCCACTCTAATTCCTACATAAGGATTATTTTTTCACATCATTTTTTATGATATGTTTGATGTTTTCTTTTCTTTTTTTTAAGATAGAAATAGTTGAAGGACTCTAGAATTCGATTAAAAGTATAGAAAATTTCAAATTTAACTTTTTAATAACATTTATAATTATAATTAAATATAATGTGCCTAAAACAGCTTGGCAAAACTGTTAAACTATTATTTTGCCTTTTAGGCAAATCTGTTTAGCTCCAATTTTGCCTTAAACAACTTGCTGTTTTAGGCAAATTTGTTAACAGTTGTGACACGAAAAAAAATTATTGGCATGTGCTAGTTTTAATTTCAATTAATTAATTAAGTTAATTTCCTATGTTAATTAGTTTATAAAATAGTAATATAAAATTTATTATTTTATTTAAAATAATAATAAAAAAATTTGTAATTTATTTTTATTTTATAAAATTTAAATCAAATATTAAATTATTAGAAATTGTAATAATTTTTTATCAAGTATCCCCAAATCTAAACTTATTAATTGAAAAATTTTACATTTTTAATAATAATAATAAAGTAATTGTTATAGTTATTATATAGAATTATTTTTTTTTTCAGATTTACCTTCATTAATTATTTTTCTAATTTTTAAATCATTTGCTTCTCACTCATTCTCTCTAATCCTAAGTAAATAGTCAACATCAAATTAAATGAGAATATTTTTGACAAAACAATGTAAATTTATCAAAAAATTAACCTTATTAGTTTGTGTTTTAAATACGGCTCAGCTCATATTATTCAATGTAATGTGTGTGTGTGTGTGTGTGTGTGTCTATATATATTTTATCTCAACATATATAACTTTGAAATTTTTGAGTGTGTTGATGAATTGGATAAATGAGGCTCAATTTGGATGAAATATTGAAAAAGATAATTTCAACTACCTTTCATGAGATAGACCCATTTGAAGATTTTGTTCTCAATAATTAATACATATAAAAAATTATAATAAGTAAATATGTATTATATATAATTATAGTTATATTTATATATATTATATAAATAATTAATTTATGCTTGGATTATAATTAATTCACATAATATACTAAATAAGTTAACTAATTATATATTATATATACAAAATATTAAAAAAAAATAAAAGTGTATAAAGTTTGGTTGGTTCGGTCTATTTAATTTTTAACAAAAAAGATAAAAAAAACTGAAATAATTAAACCACAAAAACCAAACAAACTAAATAAATATAAAAATAATTCTCGTTTAAAAATTATCAAATTAATGTTGTACATAACAATTCAATTTTTCAATATAATGAAACTTTATCTTGTTTAATGAGAATTAATTTTTATGCTTAATATGTATTTAATATGTGTACATAATATATTTATAGATAAAATTAAAAAACTCTATATAAATGTGTTTACAAAATTATCCCCAATTTAACAGATATTCCAAAATAAAAATAGGGATATTTTTATTGTAAAAAATGCCAACTATAGCTATTGCAGCGGACATGACCACATGTCATGTGTACAATATCATCATAATTAATTATTTGGTAAATGCTCCCTTGGTCTCCTCAATTTTAATTATTTTCTCTTTTGTTCACTTTTACCAAGTTCTATCAATTAAGTCCATGAATACCAAAAAAATCTAACATAAGTGAATTATTTTTTTCAAGGAGTAAGTGTATTATTTTTTTTTCACACTTTGTACTTGTAAAGTATCATTTTTAGATTAATTGTACCGAAAATAATACACAGCTTTCGTTCTCAAATTCAAACCCTCTCTTCCTCTACTAGTTCAATTTCACAGGCAAAAAGAGAAACACGAAATCCATTAAAATGGATTCTGGGGAGAAGCGGCTTAATGAACTGGGCTACAAGAAAGAACTTAGAAGAGAAATGGTAAAATAAGATACTTATTGTTAAGTTATTTATTATCTCAACATTTCGTTAAGTTATTCTAATTTTGATTCTATAAATGTTATGTTACCTTCAAGACCCAGACTATATCATTTTCAACGATGACCCTTTTCACTGGGATCACTCCTCTTTATGGTTCAAGCCTTTTATATGCAGGGCCTGCAACTCTTGTTTGGGGTTGGGTTTTGTTTCCTAGCTTCTTCACCGCTTTCTACGATTTTCAATGTATGAAATCTGTTCCTCTTTTCCAGTATGTTTCCTTTTCAATTCATAACATATATAATCATATTCAATAGACAATGTTATACTGTACATTGAATATAATTGTTTTTTTTATTTAAAAATATTAGTAATATCAAGTTCAAATTTAAACAGTCCATTTCTTGCAACATTTAAACTAGAAATTTTATTTAAACGCAACAAAGTGTGTCTAACCACAAACTTTTTAATAACATTTATAATTATAATTAAATATAATGTGCTTTCATTGTAAAAAAAAAAATCAAATTATTATAATATTATGCATAATATAGTAGTTAAGATAATATGATAAGATGAACAACTCTAACAAAAAAATCGGTTAGTTGAAACAATACATATTATGATTAATAATCAACACATGTAATTAAAACTAACTAATTAATTAGGATATTAATTTTATTATTGAAACAATACATATTATGATTAATAATTTAATGTGAAAAATGAAAATTACAATTATTAGTATGAAATTAAATAAGATATAACAAAATTTACAAATCAACTGTAATGTTAAAACAAAATGAAATATTTTATGAAACAAATCAAAACAGAAAAATAGAATAAAAATATGAAATGTGGTAGCGTAATAATCTTTAATCATTAAACTATTACTTATTAACAACTAATCAAAACTAATTTGCTGCTAGCATTCGAGCTAAACAAAGAATGATATACAAAGTAATTTGAACAATCAAATTGGCATATTATTTGAATTTATGAAAATTTAATTTTCAATAAAGTTGAATAATATTGAACACAAAAAAAGACTATATTTACAATAGTTATTTAAATCTTTTTATTATAATATTTCTTACAAATTAATTCTCAACTAATTAATTCTTAATAAATCCAATAAAATATTTTGATTAGTATTTATTATAGACATAATATAATAAATTTATGTATATCATTTTAATTTTAGTTATTTTAAATGAATTTATTTTGTTGAATATAAATTAATATAATTTATGGATCCATATAGGTTAAAAGCCCAATAAAAAATAAGCCCATATTGACCCAGAACCAACCAAAATTATTTCGATTTGTTCGGTTCTACAAAGTTCGATTTCGGTTCGGTTCTTATATTTTTTTAAATTTGGTTTTCGGTTCGATCCAAAACCAAATTGAACCGACCGATTGCACACCCCTAACCAGAGTGATAAAAACCGCTCTGAACTGGCCAAAAACCAAATAGAACCAAAAAAGGCAATTTGAATCGGAAAATCTATTTTTGTCCAAAATTTTTATAGAACATTATTTTTTGCTGAAAAAATAAAATATAAATATAAATACAAAAGAATTGAAATTTAGGTAATTTTAATGAATTTATTATGAATAAAATAAAAATTATAATTTATAATTGATGAATATCTTTGAATATTTATAATTTTTACTATTTTTATCTTAAATATTTGTTATAAATATTGAATAACTTGAAAATATTGTTTTATATATGATTAATATCTGATGATAAATGTATTTTATTTTTTTGAAAATTTTATTTTTTATTTTTTATATAGTTATATTTTAATAATATTTATAAAAAAATTTAAAAATAATATTATTTTGAAGAAATTTCGGTTGAATTCTGTCGAATCGATCGAATCAATAACTATTTACCTCTCCGGTTCTTTGTCCGGTCCGGTTTTGATATTGTAATAACATTTTACTGGACTTATTCAAGTAATATAAAATAAAAAAATATAATAAAAATTAATCAACTTAAGTGTGACTTGTAAATTGGAATATTAGTTAGGGGTTTAGTTTCAAGGAAAAAATAAAGTTTGGGGTTCAATATTTGTCGATTATAACCACCCTTATTTGTCTTATATGATACTTAATTACTACTTTTAATTATCACACGTATTTATTTATTTGTATCTACAGTTCCAGCTACTCCCCACAGGACCCAACACATATTAAAGTAAAGAAAATGAGAGTTAATTGTTGTTTTAATTATTAGAAAGTGACAAGAATTATTTGCACACAATCACACTCACGAATAAAATAGTGAAAACCATTTGTTTATTATTCATATGAATTTTATGCTGATCTAGATTTTAATTGATTATTGCAAATTGCAATGCGGAGTGGATTAATTAAATGAGGAGGAAACTTCATCCAGGCAATATATCTACTTAAAAAATGACTAAATGGAAGGCAAACGGCTAATTGATTTTTTTTTTTCTTTTCGGTAAAAAACACCAGTCTTCCGCCAGCGAGGATTATAGTTTTTTTTTTGGTCTTTTGAGAGAATTATTGCAACACAAACATTACTTAAAATTGTGCATTATCAATTTTAAATTGCCACTTGCAAATTGGAACATTAGTTATGCTTTGTTTATCAATTAACAGAAGACCTTTTTTTTTTTTTTTCGCGGCACATTTAAAGAATGACTTATCAATTTTAAATTGTCACTTTTAGAAAATGGCATATTAGGTGTGAATCATTTATCAATGATCGGAAGACTTTTCTCGTCACTGTGCGTTGTTAAAAACCCCCATTGTAAGAAGACTGCAACATCTTTTCTTTAGAGACAGACAACAATGGTATCTGCTTCAGAAATCCAATCTTACACCAACGATACGCATAGTGAAGTGACAGAATCCAGCAAGCATGGTAGCTTTTCCAATGACCAACCGGAGGAGATAAAGAATGGTAGTTTTGCTAGGATTACTCTATCACTTTCCTGGCAACTCACTATAATTTTAATGACTGAAATATCAGCAACTGTTGTTAAATCTACTGAATTTTTCTCCCAGGAAAATCAGAGAGTGCTGATGATTATTTCCAAAAAGATGATGATGCTTCTGGAGTTTCTGAGCCAGAGCAAACTGAAGGTACACATTTGATTTTTTTTTTTTAATGATGAATATTTCCTTGAGCTTCCTAGGTAAGGAAGTTTGTCAGAAAGTTTTAGTTCTGAGCGATCAGGTAGTTTGTTAAGTTTACTTTGTCCTGATCGGATTGAATCTGAATTCGAACCCTATTTAAATATTGAATTTCAAGCACTGAAAATAGAGTAATAAATTTTATAATTATTTCTATATCTAATAACACTCGACAGATTCTGAAGATGATAGTACTTCAAATGCTGATAGCGATAGTTGTTCAAGCGATTCTACTCAGGAGAACACTGAAGGTGCACATTTGATTTTTATTTTCTTAAAAACAAAAAAGAATCGGTTGATGACAAATATTTCCTTGAGCTTCCTAGGTAGGGAAGTTTGTTGGATTTTTAATTCATGATGTCACGAGTGATCAGGCAGTTTATTGAGTTTACTTTGTTTTGATGGGATAGAATATAAATTTGCATCATAATTAAACGTTGAACTTCAAGAACTGAAAACATACTAAATTAATGATGATCTCTATATGTCTAACAACTTATAGTACACTTGACAGGGGCAAATGGGATTTCGAAAGACACAATTTACTACATGCCATTTTATAAAGCAGCAATACATGGGGATTGGGGTACTGCGGAGAGATTTTTAAAGGATGATCCAGAAGCACTAACTGCTATGATTTCAAATTCTTTGTCAATTTTGCATGTTGCAGTTAGCACAGGTCGTTCAATACCTTTTGTGCAGAAGCTTGTTGATTTAATGCCAAAAGGGTCATTGGCAATGAAAAATGATGTTGAAGACACTCCTTTACACTATGCTGCTGTTGCTGGAAATGCAAAAGCTGCCAAGATCTTGGTGGAAAAGGACTTAACCTTGACTCGGTTAACAAATAAATATGGTTCTACACCACTTCATACTGCTGCTAATTATGGTGATAAGGAAACTATTCAATATCTTTTAACTGTTACTCAAAATGTGGATCCAAGTCCTTTTGTGGGACAAAGTGGTGCCAAACTACTTAATCGTCTCATAACTGCTGATTTTTATGGTTAGTAATTTACGATCCCTTGCTTTCTACAACAACTAAACCTTAATCCTACATTGTACAGGATCATCAATTAAACAGCAAAGTCTTAGTCCCTTACTTTCTATGCTAAGAAATTATACTCATATTTGAACCTTAATTTGTTGATGTTATAATTATGATTAATTATATTTCAACTTACAGACATTGCTCTGGATATATTGAAGGGCTATCCCATGCTAGCTCTAGAAAAAGACAATAAAGGGGATACTGCCTTACTGATATTGGCTAAAAAGCCAAAGGCCTTTCCAAGCCGAAGCAATCCAACAATTTATGAACACTTACTAACCAGTAACCTCAACTTCATCTTTACTGCTTTTCCTTTCTTGGCTTGTAGAGGCAATTTCTGCTCAAAAACATCAAGACATAAGTGGCTTTTTTTTTTTTTTGGTTTCAGCTTTTTCCGGTGCTTTCAATAAAAGACAGAATGGCAGAACGCATGGAGACGTGGAAAACCCAGGTGGTAGTTTAGAAGAATTTCGGAAGGAAACCAAGCTATACAGATTTCTGCACAGTATTCATAATAAAACACTGATGCATCATCACGCCCTTCAGTTGCTCAGAATGTTGAGCTCTGAAGCATTAAAACACGGCAATAAAAAAGCTCGTAGACTACTAGGACCTTCAGTAAGAGCTGCTGCCCGTTCAGGAATTCATGAGTTTGTTACAGAAGTTATCAAAGCCTACCCACCATCTGCTCGCCGCTTGGACGATGATGACAGGAATATTTTCCATTTGGCAATTATACACCGCCAGGAAAAAGTTTTCAACCTCTTATTCCAAGTGAGTTCATACAAGTGTTTTATTACAGAAAAAGTGGACAAAGACGGGAACAATATGCTACATATGGCAGCAAAATTGGCACCATCAAGTAGAATTTCTGGTGCTGCCTTGCAGATGCAACACGAATTGCAATGGTTCAAGGTTAATTATAAATTATACTAACCTCAATCTCTTGAACTCCACTCTAAAATTTATGAAATAATAATATTATATTTTCAGGAAGTGGAGAAGATTGTTCCACACACATACAAGGAAATGAGAAATGATGAAGGAAAAACTCCAAAAATGATGTTCAAAGAAGAGCACAAGAATCTAGTAGAGCAAGGCGAGAAATGGATGAAAGATACAGCATCATCATGTGGACTTGTAGCTGCACTTGTGTTGGCAGTAGTTTTTGCAGCAAATTTTACAACACCAGGCGGACATGATCAAAATACAGGAATCCCAATCTTTCTTGATAAAGCATCTTTTATGATATTTGCAGTAGCCAATGCCTTAGCACTGTTTTCTTCATCAGCCTCATTACTGATGTTTTTAGGCATACTAACATCAAGATATTCACAAGAAGATTTTCTGAGGGCCTTGCCAATGAGGCTTAGCATTGGTCTCGTCACCTTATTCTTCTCGATTGTAGCTATGTTGGCTGCTTTTAGTGCATCTCTTCACATTGTTCTTTCGCATAAAGTGAGCTGGATTGGAGTTCCAATTGGGCTTGCAGCTTGCGTTCCTGTTACCTTGTTCGCACTTTTACAGTTTCCTCTTCTTGTTGAAATGGTAAATTCCACATTTGGGCCTAGCATTTTCCGCAAACAAGGAGACGATATTTTAATTTAAGCACACAAAATATGCATTCTCATCTGTTTTTCACTATTTCAGTTATGTGTTCGTAAAATTACAGCCTTCAGTGGAAGAGGCTCCTGTGATGTATTCTATATTTTAAAAAGAAAACACTTTAAAAGTAAATTTTGACCATTATCTAAAAGGGAATAAAATGAATCTGGTCACTTAGGGCTTGTTTGGTTGGTGATATGGTATTGTTCATTAATGTATTGTTCTATAGAGTACAATATTTGGGAGCATAATTCTTCTCATGGTATTGTACTCTATGATTCTTAAATTATGGTTTTGTCTAATTTTGAGAATCACCAATTTGGTGATTTTTCGTGATTTTCATTATTTACTTTTACTATTCTAACCTTATTACTTTTACTTTTTATTATAATTAAGTTTATAACTCCTTATCTACATATAATAAATCAATATTACTCCATTTTAATCCATTAATTCTACTACACTTCATTCATACTATCATACTGTCATTCCAAATATCGTATCGTTAAAATCATACAGTATCATACTATACCATTCTGTACAATACATTAATAAATTACAGACTACCACCAACCAAACATGGCCTTAAAATAAAATTCCCTTAAGTGAGTGTTTAGAAATTGGAATTATTTTATTCCTTTTATGTGATTCTAATTTCTAAACACTGAAAAAAAAAAGAGGAAATTACATAGAATACCACTTTTTTTACTTTGATTTTTAAAAATACCTTCATCAGTTTTTAAGTTTTAAAAATACCACTTTTTTAATTTGTATTTTTAAAAATACCTCTTTTTATTTTTACCCTACTTCTGTCCCTTTTTCTATCACCCAGAAATACTAAAATGCGGCTTCATCGTGATGATGTTTTCTTCTTTCGATGGGCCCTTACTCCTCTTCCTCCTCCTCCTCTTCTTCTTGTAACCAAGACTGTATTCGGAGGATCAAATATGTTAAACGGCGTCATGAGAGTTCTACAGATCTTAAGTCTCTAGAAATCCAGGTTTGTTCACTTAATTTTATTCTTTAGTATGTGTATTTCTATTCTTGGTTTTAGATTTATTTATGAGCTATTATCGCGTGAAAATTGTTAAATAACAGTGAGGATTACTTTCTTTGTTGGAACCACAGGAGATTATTGGCCGTTCACTTCTCAATGGAAACGTAGATACACGGCGTTGATTTTCACTTTCTTTCCATTCGCTTTCTAGTATGATTGATTAAACTTTTTCGTTTTCTTTTTCTGGGTTCTTTTACTTTTTCAAGCTTTTATGATTGTGTTCTGTATTTCTGTAATCGTTTTATTCTAAAACCAACCCACTTTGACTTTTGGAGATTTGATGCAGAATTGGTTTTCTCCAAGTGAGGCAACTTCTATTTCTTTCTTTTTTTTTGTTTTAATTCAATGGGTTTCCAAATTCTTTTAGTTTTTGTGTTTTGGGGTTTCAATTTTATTGATTTTCTCGTCAATCAACCACCGCCGGCTCCCTGCTACTTTTTCCTCTATCACTTTCCATGGAGAGAAATGTGATTGCAGAAAGAAAACAAGCACAGGATGCAAAGTTCATCATTTTATTCTCTGCTTCCAAAGTTTCTCGTTCTTCTCCATCTTTTTATAAATAACGCAAAGGTACCATTTCTTATTCTTATCTCTCTTTATCCTCAGTCTCCATGATTTTGCATTGAATTTAAAGATATAGCGTTACAAGTTGCTTTAGAAAAAACTATTTTCCTTTGAATTGTTTACTTTTGATCAATTAGAATTATGTTTATTATTCATAGTTAGCTCTTCATTATTTACAGCTTGTTGATATCGATAAAACTGCGTGGTGTTTTGCAGGTCTCGTTTGTGTTCTTAATACGAGGACGGGAATGGCGGTTAATGCAATCGCAAATTAGAGCACAGTTCTTCCATGTCATGTAATTAGCCCTTTCCCGATATGCTCTGTAGCCTTCATGTTTGTTTCTTTTTTTAATTTTTTATTTAATATCTTGGATTGATTACTTCTTCAAATTGAAGTAGTCGTTAAAACAATTTGCAAAATGAAACCGCATTGTTGCTTGAGCAGTTGAATTTTTGCTTGTCGTTTTGAAATGTTTTAGCCTTGGTATTTTTGGTATATCCAATTTCTTGTATTTAAATACGAGTTTGCTGGAGTCTCTTAGGCAACAAGTTCAGGCATAATGCTTTTTCTTTTTCTTCTCTTCAGGTCATTAAGATAGTTGATTTCTTAGGGTTTACGTTTTCTGATCTGAAGGTAAAGCCAGCAAATGTACCATCTAAACTTCGTGGAAGGCAGCCAATGCCATGTGTTGAATTGAAGCATGATTGAATTATTGAATTTCTACGTTATTCCCTGTTCTCGTTCTCTCCCCAACCCCAATGCCTGTATGAGAGGAAGAAAATCTATTTAGTGCAGGACCACCTTTTAGGCTAGCTGTCGTTATATAGAGAAATGAAACAGGCTAGCTGTCGTTAACTTTCACTTTGCACTCAAGATAACCAGTGAAAAGTGATTTGTACACAGATTGTTACTTCATTAATTTTTAAGTGCTAGGATTTTCTATGATAATTATCTATAATGAGTCTATTTCTTTCTTTTATGTTTTTTTTAATTTAAATATAATTCAATACTTGGTCGGAGAATGACCCTGTCCAACTATATTTGAGTAAGCCATAAGTTTGTTGCTGCTTTTGTACTTGTCTCTCTTAATTGGCTAAATGATTATGAAATCAGAGTTAATAGTAATTACTTCTTATTTGTATTTTATTTCACTGATTATCAGATCATGGATGTAATGCATTCATATGCTAGTCTATAGTGAATATTCTTGTATTTTTGGTATCTAAGTTGGCGATGTAATAATGATCTGTATGCTAAGCAATAAAGTATACTTTAGCATATTTGGTTCTGTTATGGTGAGTTGATATTTGATTTTTTCAATAGCTGAATGTAGTATCGGTTATAATTACATTAATCATCATTTGCAAAATGATTAATGAATTTCACTTTTTCTTGTAGCTGAGAAATGTGGAAAATAGGAAATATTATTTAATTCGAAATAGAAACCCAATAAAAGTTATTACTATAGGTGGTATACCACCTGGTAGATCCAGTATACCAATGGTATACCACGGTATACCATGATACATCCGGTATGTCAATGGTATATTATCTTATATATCAAGTATACAATGATATACCACATGGTACATCCGGTATACTATCCTGTTATACATGGTATACCAATGGTATAACGTTTGGTGTACATGGTATGTCACGGTATACCAATGGTATACCAATGGTATACCACCTGGTAGATCCAGTATACCATGATACATCCGGTATACCAATGGTATATCATCTGATACATCAAGTATACCAATGGTATACCACAGTATAACATTGGTATACCACCTGGTATACAATTTGACAGAATTACATCCGTCACCGCTCTAATTAACATTTTTTAATTATAACTATGCCTTTATAGTTAATAATTAATTAATTAATAAGTTTAAATTTTTGTAAGATCTTGTGGTCTTAAGCTACTACTAAATCATGTACTAATTATAGTGCACTTGGCCTGCAACACAAACAACTTAATGTTTATTTGTTGTTTTTATTTTTTTTGAATGATAATCAAAATTAAATTTTATTTTTTATTTTTGTATACCTCTGGTATACCAGGTATACCGTTGGTATATCAAAATTCAGAATAGCATTTTCAATTCTGGATTTTGGTATACCACCGGTATACCAAAATCCATTTAAGGTGTTATAATTATAGTGCACCGGAATAGCATTTTCAATTTTATTTGAGCTTAGCTGTTGTAATTTGGTTTTGACAACTAAATTTATTATTTATATTTATTTAATTACATTTAAGGTGGCGTAAGTTGTTTTTCTTTCCCCTTGGATGTTAGTTAAGGACATAAAGTAAATGTTAATTTTTTTAATGATAAAGTGAGTATAATTATATTCAATATAGAAAAAAAAGCCAAAATAATTATATTCAATAATATTTATCCATCACTAACCGAATCAGCAAATTTTACGTAAATAAAAATATAATTATTCAGTGTTTTTAATTTTACATAATAATTGAATTATTTTATTATTATCCGTTGGAAGATTGAGCCACCACAAGTCCCTACTGAAATGAACAAAGCGGCAACTTTCAAAGACAATCAAAGAAAAAGAAATGGAAATACACGGGTAATGATTCAAATTGTCAAGAAGAGTTGGGATTCTCTCAATGTCTTTCTTGTCTTGTTTGCCATTGTTTGTGAAATTCTCGCCAGAAGAAACGACAACGATTCGGCTTCTGGTGGTGATGGTGATAACACCACAACCAATTGCAATTTTATTCACAATAAAGATGAAGAAACTCACTCTGTTTCTAGCAATTGGTTCGATCAGTTTTCTAATTCCACACCGGCTACCGGTGGCGACCTCAGGAGGTTAAAGAGGAGCAGTAGCTCTTATCCAGATCTCAGGCAAGAATCTTTATGGAAAACTTTTGTACTTTTGTACTTCGTTCCACTTCACCGTCGCCAGTATTAGCACCACCGTCTCCTGCACCTCCTACTCCTCCCCCGCCTCCACCTTCGCCTCCAGCAAGAAGCAGTCACAGACAGAGGCGAACTTATCAAATAGTTTCCCTCAAAGAAAAGGTGGAGAAAGCGTATGAAAAATTATCAGGAATTTTCGGAAATGGAGAATCGTTCATCTACACCGCCTCCTCCTCCACCACCGCCTCCACGTCCTCCGCCATCTCTGCCAGTCACGAAAGGGACGCGATCAGAGCGCAGTCATTGAAGTCTTGTTATTAACTCTTATGCTTCTTAACCTGCAGAGCCTTACATGAAGAAGGAAGAGGAGGAGAAGGAGAAGGAGGTATGAAAAGAGAAGGAAGTTTAAGTTAAATTAAAAAAGTGATATTTTTAAAAATAAAAATTTAAAAAAAAGGTATTTTTGAAAGAGAAAAAAGAAGGTGGTATATTTAAATTTCACACCTTTTTTTTGGGTAGTTTTATAAAACTCCCAAAAAAAAATCCCACAACAAACAGAACCAACAGGCCCAAACTGCAAGACCGAAATATTTGGTTCGGCTTTCACTGTTAATTCAGTTCGGTTGGATCATAAGGAATCTTGGAATTTGCTTTTCTATGGGTGATTGGTTCGACTATTATAAGCATAATCGATTAATAGTCAACCTAATTGAGTGGCAAAAAAAGTATTGTTGCTAACTCGTTATTTGATACAGATTAAGATAAGACTGATTGATGACGTGTTGTTTTGGATAAGTTAGTTGAACATGTAGTGGGACTTAAGTTAAAATTGATATGTAGCATTGCATAACTGGCTTTGTCCATTAGCAAATTCACAATATACCTTCATTTTAAATTTCATTTTCAAAAATACAATCTAATTTATTTTTACTTTTCATTTTCCATTTCAAAATTACCATTTTTATTTTTGATATATCAAAAATACCCCATTTATTAAGTTTTTATATTCTAGCCGCTCTTCCCTTCCTGCCAGTCATTCTGCCAAGTTTATCTACTTAAATTTCTTGCTTAAGGATTCAAACAATATCATTACATGAATACATGCCAAAAGTATTTAAAGGTGCATTTACTTGTAGAAAATAAGATACTGTTTTCTATTTTTTTAAAAAATTGAATTGATTTTTTTACAAAAAATTTAAAAAACGCGTTCACTTATCAACAAATGAAAAATTATTATTTTTAGAAACAAAAAATAAAAAAAATGAAAAAACATGTTCATTTATTAAAAATGGAAAATATTCTCTAAATTAAAAAATTAAATTACATATTATTAAAAAAATATGTATACTCTAATTTTTAAAATTAAAATAATATGTATATATGATTAAATTATAAATTATTTTCATGATTCAATTAAATTTAATATTTATAAATTAATGAACATTGACTTAAAAAAATATCATAGTAACATAAAAAAATGCAATCAATTTCTAATTTCTATTATTATTAAAATCGTTCCACACTTAATCAGCAATTGCCTCTCTAAATATTTCCATTTGTATTTGTTAGGATAAATCAATATATTTAGGGATGAGCATGAACTGGTTAACCGGTCCATTAGCAAAAAAATTAACCAGTCCATATATATCGGTTTTTTCAAAAGACTAACTATTAATCAGTCTATTATAATCGGTTAATCAGTTCATCGATTTTGGTTTTTCGGACTGGTTAACCAATTTTTTTTGGTTAACCACTACAATTATGAAATACAATTTAAAATTTAAATTATCAAAATACTTAAAAATAAAAATTGAATAACATACTTAATTTAACGTATTGTTCAAACTACGAACATCCTATTATTAATTTAACACATGGCATTTTTTATAAATCTATTTCTAGTTAATTATAGATAAGAAATTATTTTACTTCATAATTATTTGATGGACAAGTTAGCTATAGAAAAGAAATTTTAATTTCTTACAATAATTATTCTCAAATATAACACGAGAAAAAAGTTTTGTAAGTCCATGTATGTAAAGTAAAAAGCTGGACCAAAAACCCACTATTTTGAGTGCAGCTTAAAGTATCTGAATTCAACTATATGTGCCGATCTTCTTCAAAGACATCATTACTCAATCACTTGCTCCAAAAATCCAGCATTTTATATTCAGTGGTTGAGTGATCTCCTTCGTCACATATCACCTATCACTATAAAACTAATACATTACTTTGTTTCTATATTGATTTCACAGACCCATATCCATCCATGGCTTCTCTGCTTATGCCCACGCAAACTCCTCCCCTGAGTGAGCTTCTCAAGCCCAGATCCAACCTTATGTACAAGTTTAATACTTTCCTCATTCCACGCAAACCCTTTTCACCAATTTGCAGAATTCTCATTAAATGCTCATCATCTGTATAAAATTTGACTCAACAATTAGACAAAACCCTAATTGATTATGAAGAAGATAATAGGCCCTATGTAATCTATAAAGGCTAGGCTCACATAGGCTCTGTTTTATGATAAACAGTGAAGAAGATGCTATGGAATCGATGGTGTACAGCTACACAAAGCACTAGAATAGGGAGAGCAACAAAACCAGTAAAACATAATTATAACAACCCAATGATGAGCAAATTCAACAATACTTCGCAATCATCAGAGCGGGAAAGAGACCAAAGAGCAAAACTTACTGGTTTGAATCACGAAAATAGAGATCTAAGAAGTGATAAAAGAAAAATATAAGATTTAACAGTTTGAATCACGGACATAACGACCAAGAATACTGGTTTAAGAGAAGAAATTAAATATTACCTGTTTGTGATGGCCTTTGTTTCAAGAAGACTTGCTGGCTCAAGAACAAACGATTGGAGCCAACGGCGTGAAGGGGCGGCGGCTGTCGTGAGGAGAGGGGTGGCAGCTGCAGACTGAGGAGAGGAGATGGTGCGAAAAATAGGGGTGGCAGCTGCAGACTGAGGAGAGGAGATGGTGCGAAAAATAGGATTAGCTTATATATATATATATATTAAAAATATAAATTATACCGGTTGGTTAGCCGTAACCGACGGTTTTTTAAAACCATAGACTAGAACCGAATCGAAAATCGAAAATCTATATTTTTAAAAACCTTAACCTTTTTTTCGGTTCTATTAACCTTTAAAAATCGCTTTGGTTTCGAACTGATTTTTCGGTTAACTATTTTTTCGGATTTTTTTTTGCTCATCCCTAAATATATTACTATCATCCTGTTATACTCTAGCAGTGATTTCTTCAGGCACATGTTAAGTTGTATCCTAAGATCTTATTAGATGATATCAAGAGCTAATAAGTATTTTGTTACGGTAATACAATTAGCGACGGAAGTATTTAGTCGCTAATCCGTCGCAAATAAATTAAAAAATAATTTTTTTTAATTTCACTCCCATGGTTTATGTATAATTTCAAGTAATTTTAATATAAACCATATAAAATGAACATTTTCTTTTATAATAGAAAATTATAAATTATTTTATAAGTTGATAATAATTTTTTATCAGTTATACCAAAATCTAATGTTATTTATTTAGAAAATTTACATTTTTAATCATAAAACAGCAAGCTATTTAAGGCAAAATAACAGTTCAACAGATTTGCCTACAACAGCTAGCTGTTTAAGACAAAATTGGAGCTGAACAGATTTGCCTAAAACAGCTTGCAGCTTGCTGTTTTAGGCAAATCTGTCAAGCTATCATTTTGTTTAAAACAACTTGAATATCAAAAATAGCTCCAAAATAAACATTCAAAGCTAGTAAACTATCTCTATAATCTTGATGAGCGTTAGAACTAAATAGGATAATGGATTTAGTATTATATGATTGAATTAAACTTCAATTTATATGTAATGGCTAAACTCGGCCTCAAAAGAAGCAGGTTTTTCTTGGACTTGCATACAAACATAATTGTCTAAATTCAAAAATTTTGTGATTACTAAAATCACCCTCCATGTTCCCTTACTTTTTCAATTTTATATTTTTACTCTAATTCAAGATCTTTTTCTTAAGATCTTTTTTTTTTAAAATAATTTTACCCCGATATCAATCAAAGAGTTATTAAGGATAAATACAAAATAATTTTATGATCACTAAGTCTATAATTTCGTTTAGAATATTTATAAAATTTATAGCATAAAGTATATTCATTTTAATTAATATCAAAGTTTAATATAAAAATTTTTGAGTAATTTCATAAATTTTAAACATAATTTTAAAGAAAAAATAATTGAATTGAAATAAAAGCTTAAAATTAAAGGAAACATTTTAATAAAAAATAGCTCCAAAATAAACATTCAAAGCTAGTAAATCTGTCAAGCTATCATTTTGCTATTTTAGGCAAAACTGTTAACCTGTTATTTTGCCTAAACATTAGGCAAATCTATCAAGCTATCATTTTGCCAAAAACAGCTATTTTAGGCACAACTGTTAAGCTGTCAAGTTGTTTTAGACAAATCTGTCAAGCTATCATTTTGCCTAAAATAGCTAGGCAAAACTGTTAAGCTGTTATTTTTCCTGTTTTAGGCAAATCTGTCAAGCTATCATTTTGCCTAAAACAGCTTGTCAAACTATCATTTTGTCTAAAACAGTTTGAATATCAAAAATAGCTCCAAAATAAACATTCAAAGCTAGTAAACTATCTTTATAATCTTGATGAGCGTTAGAACTAAATAGGATAATGGATTTAGTATTATATGATCCAATTAAACTTCAATTTATATGCAATGTTTAAACTCGGCCTCAAAAGAAGCATGTTTTTCTTGGACTTGCATACAAAGATAATTGTCTAAATTCAAAAATTTTGTGATTACTAAAATCACCCTCCATGTTCCCTTACTTTTTCAATTTTATATTTTTACTCTAATTCAAGATCTTTTTTTTAAATAATTTTACTCGATATCAATCAAAACGAACATAATTTACATTAAAATTTTTTCAACTACCTTAAGTGAAATTATAGAGTTATTAAGGATAAATACAAAATAATTTTATGATCACTAAGTCTATAATTTCGGTTAGAATATTTATAAAATTTATAGCATAAAATATATTCATTTTAATTAATATCAAAGTTTAATATAAAATTTTTTGAGTAATTTCATGAATTTTAAACATAATTTTAAAGAAAAAATAATTGAATTGAAATAAAAGCTTAAAATTAAAAATTAAAGGAAACATTTTAATAAAAAAATAGCTCCAAAATAAACATTCAAAGCTAGTAAATCTGTCAAGCTATCATTTTGCCTAAAACAATTTAGCAAATCTGTCAAGCTATCATTTTGCCTAAAACAGCTTGCTATTTTAAGCAAAACTATTAAGCTATTATTTTGCTAGCTGTTTTAGGCAAATCTGTCAAGCTATCATTTTGCCTAAAACAGCTTGGCAAATCTGTCAAGCTATCATTTTGCCTTAAACAACTTGCTGTTTTAGGCAAATTTGTTAACATTTGTGACACGAAAAAAAATTATTGGCGTGTGCTAGTTTTAATTTCAATTAATTAATTAAGTTAATTGCCTAAGTTAATTAGTTTATAAAATAGTAATATAAAATTTATTATTTTATTTAAAATAATAATAAAAAAATTTGTAATTTATTTTTATTTTATAAAATTTAAATCAAATATTAAATTATTAGAAATTGTAATAATTTTTTATCAAGTATCCCCAAATCTAAACTTGTTAATTGAAAAATTTTACATTTTTAATAATAATAATAATAATAAAGTAATTGTTATAGTTATTATATAGAATTATTTTTTTTTTCAGATTTACCTTCATTAATTATTTTTCTAATTTTTAAATCATTTGCTTCTCACTCATTCTCTCTAATCCTAAGTAAATAGTCAACATCAAATTAAATGAGAATATTTTTGACAAAACAATGTAAATTTATCAAAAAATTAACCTTATTAGTTTGTGTTTTAAATACGGCTCAGCTCATATTATTCAATGTAATGTGTGTGTGTGTGTGTGTGTGTGTGTCTATATATATTTTATCTCAACATATATAACTTTGAAATTTTTGAGTGTGTTGATGAATTGGATAAATGAGGCTCAATTTGGATGAAATATTGAAAAAGATAATTTCAACTACCTTTCATGAGATAGACCCATTTGAAGATTTTGTTCTCAATAATTAATACATATAAAAAAATTATAATAAGTAAATATGTATTATATATAATTATAGTTATATTTATATATATTATATAAATAATTAATTTATGCTTGGATTATAATTAATTCACATAATATACTAAATAAGTTAACTAATTATTTATTATATATTATATATACAAAATATTAAAAAAATAATTAAAAGTGTATAATGTTTGGTTGGTTCGGTCTATTTGATTTTTAACAAAAAAGATCAAAAAAACTGAAATAATTAAACAACAAAAACCAAACAAACTAAATAAATATAAAAATAATTCTCGTTTAAAAATTATCAAATTAATGTTGTTCATAACAATTCAATTTTTCAATATAATGAAACTTTATCTTGTTTAATGAGAATTAATTTTTATGCTTAACATGTATTTAATATGTGTACATAATATATTTATAGATAAAATTAAAAAACTCTATATAAATGTATTTACAAAATTATCTCCAATTTAACAGATATTCCAAAATAAAAATAGGGATATTTTTGTCTTTTAAAAAACCCTAATAAACTTTATATCTTTGCCTTATTCTCATTTTTCTTATTTTCTCAGGTTGAGCCACCATCTCTTTCCCTATCTCTCTCGTTTCTTCTTCCCTTTGCCCTAATCACTGCAACCCATAATCGACGGTGGATAAATCGCTGCAACAACTCACCCGCCGCTATTTTCTAATATATTCGCGACTGACCTTTTAGTGACTGTTCGTCGCGGCATCGCTAATTTAAATTAGCGACGAAGACATGTAGTTAGCGACGGAAAATAATTTGCAATTTTTTTGCAGTGAAACCACTATTGTACTTATCCCGAACCAGGTGACAATCAATTTCTAAGTGTTTGGTACATTCATGAAAAATAGGGTTCTTGGTAATATGAATGGCAGCCTGGTTGTCACACCACAACGGAATAGGTAAAGAAGGAGAAAGATAAAAATCATGTAACATAGAAACCAACCATTGAAGCTCACAAGCTATAAAAGCTAGACTCCGATATTCAGCCTTCGTCGAAGAACGTGAAATTGTCCCTTGCTTCTTTGATTTCCAAAAAATAAGAGAAGAACCAAGGAAAATGCAAAAGCTAGTGACAGATCGACGAGTATCTGGATAAGCACACCAATCAGCGTCACTGTAAGCATCGAATTGCAAAGAGTATCGTGAAGAATAAAACAAACCAGTAGCAGGACAATGTCTCAAATACTTAAGAACATGTGTGGCAGTAGTCCAATGTGAATCTCATGGAGCTTGAACAAATTGGCTAAGCTGATAGACCGCATAAATAATATCAGGATGCGTGAAGTTAAGATAAAGCAAGCGACCAACAAGTTGTTGATAAGGAGTGGGATCAACAAGTAAAGAACCCTGATAAGCTCTTAAATGATGATTTTTAGGCAAAGGCGTGAGCATCGATTTGGCACCCATCAAGCCAACATCAGCAATCAAATCTAAAATATAACGTCGTTGACTAACATAAAGACCATTACTTGACCAAGCAATCTCCAAACCTAAAAAGTATTTGTCCTGCTCAAGATCTTTTATAGTAAAAGCAGCATGCAATGAGGCTTTAACTTGATCAATCAGAGCATCAGAAGTACCAGTAAGCAAGGCATCATCAACATAAACAACTAAAGCCAAGAAATCACCATGATCAGTAAAAGTAAAGAAGTAAGGATCAGCATGAGATTGACGGAAACCAAGTTTATGTAAGTGATCAAGTAAGTGCAGCATTCCATTGACGAGAAACTTGCTTCAAACCATACAATGAACGAAAAAGACTTACAGACTTGATTTGGTGCCGCCTTAATGTATCCATCAGGAGGCTTCATGTACATCTCCTCATCAATAAAACTATAGATAAAAGCATTGTTAATATCCAATTGAGAAAGAGACCAATGCTTTGCTGCAACTAAAGCCAAAAAAATACGTACAGTAACAGTTTTGGCAATAGGAGAGAAGCTCTCTGTATAATTAATCCCTTCTACCTGGTTGTATCCTTTGGCAACTAAGCTTACCTTGTAACGTTCTATAGTCCCATCAGCCTTGAATTTTAACTTGAAAACCTATTTTGAACCAATAATAACCTTTCCAGCAGGGAGAGCATGTATGATTCTTATCTAGAGCATCTAACTCCTCTTTCATCGTAGCCACCCAATGAGAATTAGTCTTGGCATCATCACTACAAGAAAATTGCAATTTAGCAACGAAAAATAGCAACGGAAATTAGCAACGGAAATTTCGGTTGCTAATTCGGCGGTTGGTATTTTTAGCAACGAAATGTTTATTCCGTTGCTAAATTTAGCAACCGAATTCAAATTCCGTAATTCGGTTGCTAAATTTAGCAACGGAAACTAAATTCCGTTGCTAAATCTAACCACTAACATTTGGTAAATTGGTCAAAATTAGCAACCGAATTCAAATTCCGTTGCTAAATTTAGCAACCGAATTGAAATTCCGTTGCTAAATTTAGCAACCGAAATCAAATTCCGTTGCTAAATTTAGCAACTATTATAAAAAAATTTGTGACGGTTTTTTCGTCACTATTCCATCACTAAAATAGAAAACCAACAAATTACACTAAAACAGCTTGCTGTTTTAGTGTAAAATATAAAACCAACAAATTTAAAAAATCTTTAAATTTAAAATAATATAAGACCAAAAAAGAATTCTTTACCACCTTGTAAAAAACTATTGCAGTAAAGCAAACATCTAAACTCAAAAGTGAGTAGACAAATAAAAAATCTCATCCCATTGGGCTACATAAAATTTAAAATTCTTTACATTAGTAAACTGTAAACAAACATCAAAATGACATATTTCCTGCAAGGGGAAAAAAAGAAGAAGAAGAAGAAGAAACAAAGCACAATATTGTAAACACAGAAAGTAGAAAGAAATTTTGGGAAGTGATAGCATATATCCTCAACAAGAATTAATATGTCAGAAGCAAACTACATCACTCACATATAACCTCATACCTTAAAGTAAATATCTACAATCGAAAGGAATCAATAATCGTTTTCAGAATTTTCTCCGATGATTGCCACTGTTTATCATTTGCACTAGCAACAAACAAAACAACTGTGCTTCCCTTTGCTGTTGCCTTTGCAAGATTGTGCGTACCAGTAAGAGCATATGGTGTCTCAAGCACATACTTGTAATACTGCAGACATTGTAATTTAACAAACATAATCAAGCCTTCGTTGAATGATTTTTATTCAATCACACGGAATATAAACAATTAACTGAACTTTTAAAAGCTTGTTGGATGGGGAAAAAAAAGACAATGGTGATACATGTAACAATGATGAATATCGATGATGCATATTGTAAACAATCCTTTTTTTTTGGTTTAGTGTATATATATATATTGTTCAATCCAAGAACCCAAAAAAGAAAACAAACAAATAAATCTCTCTCCCTCTCCCTCTGTAATTTTTTTCTTGAATCAAAGGAAGAAGAAGAATGGTTCTTCAATTCTTAATTGTTCAAGAGACTCTAATCTTAGGAAGAAGCAGTAAAAATAATAATATTAACTCTTTTTGTAATTAACCAAAGAAAACAAGAGAAATTAATATATAAGCTGAGGTTCACACTCTCCTAAGAATTTCCAGTCGAAAGCAATGGATGTTTTCTCATCAGAAGCTAGATTCTCATCCAGTGCTAGCTACGGTTTAGCAGCCTTGAGAACCATCGAGTCACTAAAGGCTGAGATCAAGCAGTTTGCCGAGGATAACCCCAAGAGTATACAATTCTCACATTGTACCTAATTTCATTAGATGTGCATCGAAAAAAAAAGAAAAAAGAAAGAATTGTTTAATTGTCATAAAAACGAGTTGTCATTTGATGCATTGTGCATCGATGCAATGGGCCTTATACACCGTTTAATCTGCGTATTCATGCTGATCGAATGATGAGTAAAGCTCTATGTATTGGTGCACCACAATAATAATTTAAATTAATAAACTCATCCAATGAAAAATACCAGTCTTCGTCGACAGAAGCACCGAAATGGAAGAAACAATTCTGCCAATGGGCCATCATTTTGTAGATCCACCAACGGTTCTTCTCTCTGAACTGTAATAGTTAAGTTTCAGATTTGGAATTTTGGATAATTAATCTAAAAAAAAAGAAGAAATTACCAGTGGATGATTGAGAGGATGATGTTGATTTATCTCTAATAACATGAACAAGTTTCAATCCATCAGCACAATTTCAATGAAACACTATCATCATCAACCAAAAATAATGCTTACTTTATCTTTTAAAAAAAACCCTACAAAATCAGAAAGTAAACCTGAGTTTGTCCAGCAAGAACCACAGCAACAGCAAGAATGGACTCATCTCGGACAATCTCGTCAAGACCCTCATCACCCCACTTACATTCCACCCCTGGGAAATGCTTACGTGCTATCTCCACTGCTCCTTTCGCAGATTCCTAAACACACAGATATATTTACATTTACAGCAAATAAATCAAAGCAGCAGGAAACAAAAGCTTTAGAGTAAATAGTGACCTCAGTGCGACTCCAAATGGCCTTAAGAACGAAGAGATTAGAGATCTCGGCTAATCTAGGAATGTACTGTATCTTAACGAAAATGCCAGCTCTAAGAACTGCAATATGGTGGTGAGAGGGAGAAGAGGAGACGGCGGCAAGAGAGGGAAAGAAATGAAAGAATGAGAGCCTAGGGTTTTTAATTGGGTATTTATACTCGATGGCAAATATGTAAATATTTAGAATAAATTTAGCAACGGAATAATTATTCCGTTGCTATTTTTGCAACCGAATTAAATTCGGTTGCTATTTAGCAACGGAATCTTAATTCGGTTGCTATTTTTGCAACCAAATTAAATTCGGTTGCTGTTTTAGCAATGAAATCTTATTTCGGTTGCTATTTTAGCAACCGAAACAAAATTCCGTTGCTAAATAGCAACCGAATATCATTCGGTTGCTATTTTTTCTTTCAAAGTGAAATTTAGCAACGGAATTTAATATCCGTTGCTAATTTAGCAACCGAAATATCATTCCGTTGCTATTTAGCAACGGAATACTATTTCCGTTGCTAAATAGCAACGGAATTATATCTCGGTTGCTAAATTAGCAACGAAAATTAAATTCCGTTGCTATTTTTCATCCCGCCATTTGTTGCCGCCTTAATTAGCAACGGAATAAAAATTCCGTTGCTAATTTTCGTTGCTAAATAATGGCGCCAGAAATTCCCTCCACTTTTAGCAACGGAAGCTAACCAAATATTTTTTCGTTGCTAATTTTATAAAGTTCAACCAATTTTAGCAACGGAAAATATTTTTCGTTGCTAAATAGCAACGGAATAATGTTTCCGTTGCTAAATTAGCAACGGAATTTATTCCGTTGCTATTTTTCCGTTGCTATTTCAGGATTTTCTTGTAGTGCATGATAAGATGTTGGCTCTTTAACAACATCCAATTGAGCCATAAAAGAAGTATGGTGGGCAGTAAAACCAGAGGGAATAACAAAAGGGAATGCTGGAACCCAATAAGCACGAGCAGTAGGAGGTAAAACAGGAAGACCAAATGGGAAAACTGCATGAGAAACAAAACCTGACATCCATTGTGGCCTTCTTTTTTATCGAACACTCTATCTTGTTGGCTCAACTAAAACAGAAGGTACCTCATTAGCCGCTCTAGTAGATACATCATCTCCAAGAACTTCCGCTGTTGAGCTAGTAGTAACATCCTCTCGATTTTTAACATTAAAGTCAGTAGTGGGATGACAAGAAATAGTAGAAATAACCTTTTCAAACAAATCTATAGCTGGTATAGGGAGAACAACAGAACCAGCAGAAGAAGAAACTGCACTATTGTCCATATATATGGGGAAAAACATCTTCATGAAAAATCACATCCCTGCTTAGAAACACTATCTTATTCTTCATAACATACAGCTTGTAAGCTTTAATACCTAAAGAATAATCCAGAAATATGCAGGCAACTTATCTAAGATCAAATTTATCCTTATGAGGAGTAGCATTAGTGGCATAACAAAGAGAACCAAACACTTGTAAAAGTGAATAATCAGGTAATTTCTGATACAACATCTCAAAAGGTGTCTTTCAAGAAAGCAACTTAGTAGAAAGTCGATTGATAAGGAAAGAGGCATGAAGAATCGATTCTCCCCAGAAAGTATTAGAAAAATTAGCTTGAAATAGTAAGGCTCTAGCCACCTGAAGCAAGTGTCAATGTTTTTTTTTTGACAACTATATTTTGTTGTGGAGTGTACACACAACTTTGTTGATGTATAACACCCAAATCAACAAGTAAAAATTGGAATTTAACACTCAAATTCTAGGCCATTATCAGTCCGAATGATTTTAATGGGGGCTGCAAATTGTGTATGAATTTGGTTAAAAAACTTATATACAATGGTATAAGTTTGACTTTTATGTTGCATTAGATAAGTCCAAACACACCTACTAAAATCATCAACTATGGTAAGAAAATAATAAGCCCCGGTTAAAGATGCCTTTCTATAAGGTCCACATATATCAATATGAATTAAGTCAAACACAGAGCTGCTATGGATAGCACTGAGAGGAAAGGACAAGCGAGTTTGTTTGGCTAAAGGGCAGAGTGGATGAGACTTAAAAGATTGGGAGTTTTGCTGCATAAAAGAAAGATGCTATAAAACAGAGTCACTAGGATGGCCCAATCGTAAATGCCATATAGACAATGAAGAATCAATTTTATGCACTTTGATAGTATCAGTACAGCAAGAAGAAACATGTTGTGAACTACAAGCAATTGTAGGAGACTGAGATGAAACTAATAACTCAGTCTTATTCAAAAAAAATAAGGAATTATACTTGTTTTTATTTTCTGGTGAAAAAGACAAACTATCTATAATGTAAAGACTGCCGAAAATTCGCCCCACAGTAAGAACCTTTTTACTTCTCAAGTCCTGTAACAAACAAACATCAGCATAACAAGAAAAAAACACTGAATTAGACTGAGTGATTTTGTGGACGAAAAGAAGATTGTAATTGAAAAAAAGGTGAGAAAAGAGTTTGTTTAAGGACGAATTTATTATGTAATACAACAAGAATAGCTTGAGTGACGTTGGTGATACGTCCATCAGGTAAATGAATAGAGGTAGGAAAAGATAATGTAGAAAGGTTTTGGAAAAGCTTCGGATTAGAGCAAATGTGATTACTAGCCTCTGTGTCTATAATCCAGTATTTCAGTTTAAGAATATGATTGGAGTAAGATTTACTCATCATACCTGCAAAGTCATCATCATGTGCATGAGCAAAATTAACAAACGTGTCTCCAACAGTGTGCTTTCCTTTAATATACTTCACCATTTCTTGCTTAATGAATTCCGCCATCCACAGTTGTTTTTCATGGTGATTTAGCCATGTTCACTTGAGCCTTAACTAAACCCTTCTCCTTCTTTCCTTTTAAGTCTTTATACCAATCAGGAAAACCTATCAACTTGAAGCAAGCCTTCCTTACATGCCCTGTAACTTTGCAGTAATCACAAAAACGATCATCCTTCTTGTTATTATCCTTTTTCCTCCAGTTTCCCTTAGATTTATCATTATTCTTCACCAACAGCACACTAGTCTCTAAGTTATCTTCAAGAACCTTATAAACCCTTTGTGATTCAATAGTCTGAATCATTGAATAAGCCTTGTTAACAGTTGGTAATTGTTCCAACATCAAGAGTTGATTCTTCACTGCTTCATAGGACTCATTTAATCCCATCAAAACTTGAATTAAACGATTGCTTAGATCCATTTCTTCAAGTCATTTGTTGACATTACAAGTGCAGTTACCACAATCACAAAAAGGTAATGGTTTAACTAGATTAAAATCATCCCAGAGCTTTAACAGCTTGTTAAAATAAACTATCAAATCTGCGTTGCCCTGCTCAATGGAATTAATTTGTCGTTGTATCTGGAAAACTCTTGGACCATTACCGACACTAAATCTTTCCTCCAATTGATCCGAAAGATTCTTAGCCGTGGAACAATACAAGAAATGTTCAGCCAAATCCTTTGAAAGAGATCCTAGAATCCAAGATCTGACTAGATAATCAGATTTTCTCCATTTCAAGAAATCTGCACTTGATTTATCAGGTTTCTTCTCAGTACCATCGATAAAACATAATTTATCTTTGGCACCTAATGAAATCTGAATAGCAATACTCCACGTTAAGTAATTGCTGCCTGATAAAGGCGCAGTAACTAAAGAAAAATCAGCATTGTCTCCTATCGTATCAACTCGCGAGGCAGCTGTATCAATGAGATTTGCAGTCAAATTCACCATGCTTAAGCCAAAACAAAGAACAATGAAAAATAATTTTCAGTAGTGGAAGCATAAATCTGTTACAAATCTTGATCAGAACAATCAAGGAGCACATATTTCTCCAGGCTTTGATGATACCATGAAGAAGCACTAGAAACAGAGTAACTTGAAGTAGAAGAAAACAATATATTCTCTTTTATTAGACACACACAATGCGTGTGACCACGAAATGTATTTATATACAACATAACAAAAAGATTAAAAAACCCATAACCATATTACTCTTTATTAAATAAATATAATCTTCATCGAGTTGCCATAAAGTTGCACATATTATTTCTTTTTTTTTTAGAAAATTGATAAAAAGAATCATTTAAGGATAAATACTTCCTCGAGCTTCCTAGGTAGAGAATGTTGGAAAGTTTTAAATATTTGATTTAGCGATAAAATTTATTTTGTATTAGTGAATTATTTGAAAGAGACCAATTTTATAATTTTTGTTCCATTTTTGCTCTTTAATTATTTAAAATAGGATAATTTCTCTCTTGTTTCTTTCCAAAATCAATTATATATAATGTCACGTGTCATTCATTTTAAAAATATAATATCTATTTCGTGTAGTTTAAAAGTAAAAATTATGTATTTTAAAAAATATAAGGACAAAATATTTTCATTTTAAATAGTTTAACGAATGAAATAACTAATTTATTAATTTTACTATTTTTAGTAATGGCACATATTTATTTATTTGTATATGATAGTTTCAACTCCTTCCCATGTGGGGCGCTACTACATGGCCATATTGGACCAATATTATTAAAATCGGACCAGCTGGTTTGATCGATTTAATTGCGAATTAGAAATTGATCTGATTGGTTCAATGCATATAAACCAGAGTTAGGGGTGTGCAGAACCGAAATAAAAAACCGAACCGAATTAATTTTGGTCTGTTTGGTTCGATTTTTTCGAATTTTGATTTGTTCGATTCTGAACCGAAATAAAAATTCGATTTTATCGGTTCGATTCGGTTCTTGAAATTGAAAAACCGAAGGAACCAAACTGACTGAAGTTTATATATATAGTAATAAGATTTCAGAGAATACAATTTGGATGGGTGGCGTGGAACACTTGAAAAATCCTGTAGGTCCTGTGTTCAAATCCCAGTAAAGGCAGATTTACAGTTTTCTATCTTTTTTACTTTAATTTTTTTATCGCTTTTTTTAACTTTAAAAGTTTTGTTTTAATATTTTTTAATCTACAAAAATCTAATTCACAAATTTTTTTTTTACTTTAATCCTTTTTGTTTTTTATTTTTTCAAATTTTTTTACTTTAAAAGTTTTGTTTTAATAATTTTTTACTCTACAAAAATTTAATTTACTAATTTTTTTTACTTTTAATTTTTTTACTTTAATCTTTTTTTTTGTTTTCTCAATTTTTTTACTTTAAATTTTTTTACTCTACAAAACTCTAATTCACGATTTTTTTTGTAGAAGATTTTTTTTGTAAAAAAAATTAAATTCATGGTATATTAATCGAATTATTATATTTATTTCCAATATTAAAAAAGCTCTTATCTTTTTCCACTCTAATTCCTACATAAGGATTATTTTTTCACATCATTTTTTATGATATGTTTGATGTTTTCTTTTCTTTTTTTTAAGATAGAAATAGTTGAAGGACTCTAGAATTCGATTAAAAGTATAGAAAATTTCAAATTTAACTTTTTAATAACATTTATAATTATAATTAAATATAATGTGCCTAAAACAGCTTGGCAAAACTGTTAAACTGTTATTTTGCCTTTTAGGCAAATCTGTTTAGCTCCAATTTTGCCTTAAACAACTTGCTGTTTTAGGCAAATTTGTTAACAGTTGTGACACGAAAAAAAATTATTGGCATGTGCTAGTTTTAATTTCAATTAATTAATTAAGTTAATTGCCTATGTTAATTAGTTTATAAAATAGTAATATAAAATTTATTATTTTATTTAAAATAATAATAAAAAAATTTGTAATTTATTTTTATTTTATAAAATTTAAATCAAATATTAAATTATTAGAAATTGTAATAATTTTTTATCAAGTATCCCCAAATCTAAACTTATTAATTGAAAAATTTTACATTTTTAATAATAATAATAAAGTAATTGTTATAGTTATTATATAGAATTATTTTTTTTTTCAGATTTACCTTCATTAATTATTTTTCTAATTTTTAAATCATTTGCTTCTCACTCATTCTCTCTAATCCTAAGTAAATAGTCAACATCAAATTAAATGAGAATATTTTTGACAAAACAATGTAAATTTATCAAAAAATTAACCTTATTAGTTTGTGTTTTAAATACGGCTCAGCTCATATTATTCAATGTAATGTGTGTGTGTGTGTATATATATATATATTATCTCAACATATATAACTTTGACCACATGTCATGTGTACAATATCATCATAATTAATTATTTGGTAAATGCTCCCTTGGTCTCCTCAATTTTAATTATTTTCTCTTTTGTTCACTTTTACCAAGTTCTATCAATTAAGTCCATGAATACCAAAAAAATCTAACATAAGTGAATTATTTTTTTCAAGGAGTAAGTGTATTATTTTTTTTCACACTTTGTACTTGTAAAGTATCATTTTTAGATTAATTGTACCGAAAATAATACACAGCTTTCGTTCTCAAATTCAAACCCTCTCTTCCTCTACTAGTTCAATTTCACAGGCAAAAAGAGAAACACGAAATCCATTAAAATGGATTCTGGGGAGAAGCGGCTTAATGAACTGGGCTACAAGAAAGAACTTAGAAGAGAAATGGTAAAATAAGATACTTATTGTTAAGTTATTTATTATCTCAACATTTCGTTAAGTTATTCTAATTTTGATTCTATAAATGTTATGTTACCTTCAAGACCCAGACTATATCATTTTCAACGATGACCCTTTTCACTGGGATCACTCCTCTTTATGGTTCAAGCCTTTTATATGCAGGGCCTGCAACTCTTGTTTGGGGTTGGGTTTTGTTTCCTAGCTTCTTCACCGCTTTCTACGATTTTCAATGTATGAAATCTGTTCCTCTTTTCCAGTATGTTTCCTTTTCAATTCATAACATATATAATCATATTCAATAGACAATGTTATACTGTACATTGAATATAATTGTTTTTTTTATTTAAAAATATTAGTAATATCAAGTTCAAATTTAAACAGTCCATTTCTTGCAACATTTAAACTAGAAATTTTATTTAAACGCAACAAAGTGTGTCTAACCACAAACTTTTTAATAACATTTATAATTATAATTAAATATAATGTGCTTTCATTGTAAAAAAAAATCAAATTATTATAATATTATGCATAATATAGTAGTTAAGATAATATGATAAGATGAACAACTCTAACAAAAAAATCGGTTAGTTGAAACAATACATATTATGATTAATAATCAACACATGTAATTAAAACTAACTAATTAATTAGGATATTAATTTTATTATTGAAACAATACATATTATGATTAATAATTTAATGTGAAAAATGAAAATTACAATTATTAGTATGAAATTAAATAAGATATAACAAAATTTACAAATCAACTGTAATGTTAAAACAAAATGAAATATTTTATGAAACAAATCAAAACAGAAAAATAGAATAAAAATATGAAATGTGGTAGCGTAATAATCTTTAATCATTAAACTATTACTTATTAACAACTAATCAAAACTAATTTGCTGCTAGCATTCGAGCTAAACAAAGAATGATATACAAAGTAATTTGAACAATCAAATTGGCATATTATTTGAATTTATGAAAATTTAATTTTCAATAAAGTTGAATAATATTGAACACAAAAAAAGACTATATTTACAATAGTTATTTAAATCTTTTTATTATAATATTTCTTACGAATTAATTCTCAACTAATTAATTCTTAATAAATCCAATAAAATATTTTGATTAGTATTTATTATAGACATAATATAATAAATTTATGTATATCATTTTAATTTTAGTTATTTTAAATGAATTTATTTTGTTGAATATAAATTAATATAATTTATGGATCCATATAGGTTAAAAGCCCAATAAAAAATAAGCCCATATTGACCCAGAACCAACCAAAATTATTTCGATTTGTTCGGTTCTACAAAGTTCGATTTCGGTTCGGTTCTTATATTTTTTTAAATTTGGTTTTCGGTTCGATCCAAAACCAAATTGAACCGACCGATTGCACACCCCTAACCAGAGTGATAAAAACCGCTCTGAACTGGCCAAAAACCAAATAGAACCAAAAAAGGCAATTTGAATCGGAAAATCTATTTTTGTCCAAAATTTTTATAGAACATTATTTTTTGCTGAAAAAATAAAATATAAATATAAATACAAAAGAATTGAAATTTAGGTAATTTTAATGAATTTATTATGAATAAAATAAAAATTATAATTTATAATTGATGAATATCTTTGAATATTTATAATTTTTACTATTTTTATCTTAAATATTTGTTATAAATATTGAATAACTTGAAAATATTGCTTTATATATGATTAATATTTGATGATAAATGTATTTTATTTTTTTAAAAATTTTATTTTTTATATAGTTATATTTTAATAATATTTATAAAAAAATTTAAAAATAATATTATTTTGAAGAAATTTCGGTTGAATTCTGTCGAATCGATCGAATCAATAACTATTTACCTCTCCGGTTCTTTGTCCGGTCCGGTTTTGATATTGTAATAACATTTTACTGGACTTATTCAAGTAATATAAAATAAAAAAATATAATAAAAATTAATCAACTTAAGTGTGACTTGTAAATTGGAATATTAGTTAGGGGTTTAGTTTCAAGGAAAAAATAAAGTTTGGGGTTCAATATTTGTCGATTATAACCACCCTTATTTGTCTTATATGATACTTAATTACTACTTTTAATTATCACACGTATTTATTTATTTGTATCTACAGTTCCAGCTACTCCCCACAGGACCCAACACATATTAAAGTAAAGAAAATGAGAATTAAGTGATATTCTAACTGACATTTTTTACTGATTATTTAGAATCAGATTTCTTAAATTTCACACTTTTTTTGACTGATTATTTAAAAAAATATATTTTTATTGTTATTATTATTATTATTATTATGCAGCACACTTTTTTTGACTGATGCCCTTAATGTATAAAGGCCGATTTCAAATTATTAAGTTTCTCTTAAATTAAATCTTAATAGGACAATGATTTGATTTCAAGAAATATGCACTTGATTTATCAGGTTTCTTCTCAGTACCATCGATAAAACTTAATTTATCTTTGGCACTTAATGAAATCTGAATAGCGGTACTCCACGTTAAGTAATTGCTGCCGATAAAGGCGCAATAACTAAAGAAAAATCAGCATTGTCTCCCATCGTATCAACTCGCGAGGCAGCTGTATCAATGAGATTTGCAGTCAAATTCACCATGCTTAAGCCAAAGCAAAGAACAATGAAAAATAATTTTCAGTAGTGGAAGCGTAAATCTGTTACAAATCTTGATCAGAACAATCAAGAAGCACATATTTCTCTAGGCTCTGATGATACCATGAAGAAGCACTGGAAACAGAGTAACTTGAAGTAGAAGAAAACAATCTATTCTCTTTTATTAGACACGCACAATGCGTGTGACCACGAAATGTATTTATATACAACATAGCAAAAAGACTAAAAAACCCATAACCATATTACTCTTTATTAAATAAATATAATCTTCATCGAGTTGCCATAAAGTTGCACATATTATTTCTTTTTTAGAAAATTGATAAAAAGAATCATTTAAGGATAAATACTTCCTCGAGCTTCCTAGGTAGAGAATGTTGGAAAGTTTTAAATATTTGATTTAGCGATAAAATTGATTTTGTATTAGTGAATTATTTGAAAGAGACCAATTTTATAATTTTTGTTCCATTTTTGCTCTTTAATTATTTAAAATAGGATAATTTCTCTCTTGTTTCATTCCAAAATCAATTATATATAATGTCACGTGTCATTCATTTTAAAAATATAATATCTATTTCGTGTAGTTTAAAAGTAAAAATTATCTATTTTAAAAAATATAAGGACAAAATATTTTCATTTTAAATAGTTTAACGAATGAAATAACTAATTTATTAATTTTACTCTTTTTAGTAATGGCACATATTTATTTATTTGTATATGATAGTTTCAACTCCTTCCCATGTGGGGCGCGACTACATGGCCATATTGGACCAATATTATTAAAATCAGACCGGTCGGTTTGATCGATTTAACTGAGAATTAGAAATTGATCTGATTGGTTTAATGCATATAAACCAGAGTTAGGGGTGTGCAGAATCGAACCGAAATAAAAAAGCGAACCGAATTGATTTTGGTATGTTTGGTTCGATTTTTTCGGATTTTGATTAGTTCGATTCTGAACCGAAATAAAAATTAGGTTTCATCGGTTCGATTCAGTTTTTGAAATTGAAAAATCGAAGGAACCAAACTGACTGAAGTTTATATATATATATATATATATATATATATATATAATAAGATTTCAGAGAATACAATTTGGATAGGTGGCGTGGAACACATGAAAAATCCTGTAGGTCCTGTGTTCAAATCCTAGTAAAGGCAGATTTGCAATTTTCTATCTCTTTTACTTTAATTTTTTTATCGTTTTTTTTAACTTTAAAAGTTTTGTTTTAATATTTTTTAATCTACAAAAATCTAATTCACTATGTTTTTTTACTTTAATCTTTTTTGTTTTTTATTTTTTCAATTTTTTTACTTTAAAAGTTTTGTTTTAATAATTTTTTACTCTTCAAAAATTTAATTCACTAATTTTTTTTACTTTTAATTTTTTTACTTTAATCTTTTTTTTTTGTTTTCTCAATTTTTTTACTTTAAAAGTTTTGTTTTAATAATTTTTTTACTCTACAAAAATCTAATTCACGATTTTTTTTGTAGAAGATTTTTTTTGTAAAAAAAAATTAAATTCATGGTATATTAATCGAATTATTATATTTATTTCCTATATTAAAAAAACTCTTATCTTTTTCCACTCTAATTCCTACGTAAGGATTATTTTTTCCCATCATTTTTAAGATATGTTTGATGTTTTCTTTTTTTTTTTTTAAGAAAGAAATAGTTGAAGGACTCTAGAATTCGATTAAAAGTGTAAAAAATTTCAAATTTAACTTTTTAATAACATTTATAATTATAATTAAATATAATGTGCTTTCATTGTAAAAAAAAATCAACTTATTATAATATTATGAATAATATAGTAGTTAAGATAATATGATAAGATGAACAACTCTAAGAAAAAAATCGGTTAGTTGAAACAATACATATTATGATTAATAATCAACACATGTAATTAAAACTAACTAATTAATTAGGATATTAATTTTATTATTGAAACAATACATATTATGATTAATAATTTTATTTGAAAAGTGAAATATTTTATGGAACAAATTAAAACAGAAAAATAGAATAAAAATATGAAATGTAGTAGCGTAATAATCTTTAATAATTAAACTATTACTTATTAACAACTAATCAAAACTAATTTGCGGCTAACATTCGAGCTAAAAAAATAATGATATACAAATTAATTTGAACAATCAAATTGGCACATTATTTGAATTTATGAAAAATTGATTTTCAATAAAGTTGAATAATATTGAACACAAAAAAAAAGACTATATTTACAATAGTTATTTAAATCTTTTTATTATAATATTTCTTACGAATTAATTCTCAACTAATTAATTCTTAATAAATCCAATAAAATATTTTGATTAGTATTTATTATAGACATAATATAATAAATTTATGTATATTATTTTAATTTTAGTTATTTTAAATGAATTTATTTTGTTGAATATAAATTAATTTAATTTATGGACCCATATAGGTTAAAAGCCCAATAAAAAATAAGCCCATATTGACCCAGAACCAACCAAAATTATTTCGATTTGTTCATGAATACCAAAAAAATCTAACATAAGTGAATTATTTTTTTCAAGGAGTAAGTGTATTATTTTTTTTCACACTTTGTACTTGTAAAGTATCATTTTTAGATTAATTGTACCGAAAATAATACACAGCTTTCGTTCTCAAATTCAAACCCTCTCTTCCTCTACTAGTTCAATTTCACAGGCAAAAAGAGAAACACGAAATCCATTAAAATGGATTCTGGGGAGAAGCGGCTTAATGAACTGGGCTACAAGAAAGAACTTAGAAGAGAAATGGTAAAATAAGATACTTATTGTTAAGTTATTTATTATCTCAACATTTCGTTAAGTTATTCTAATTTTTATTCTATAAATGTTATGTTACCTTCAAGACCCAGACTATATCATTTTCAACGATGACCCTTTTCACTGGGATCACTCCTCTTTATGGTTCAAGCCTTTTATATGCAGGGCCTGCAACTCTTGTTTGGGGTTGGGTTTTGTTTCCTAGCTTCTTCACCGCTTTCTACGATTTTCAATGTATGAAATCTGTTCCTCTTTTCCAGTATGTTTCCTTTTCAATTCATAACATATATAATCATATTCAATAGACAATGTTATACTGTACATTGAATATAATTGTTTTTTTTATTTAAAAATATTAGTAATATCAAGTTCAAATTTAAACAGTCCATTTCTTGCAACATTTAAACTAGAAATTTTATTTAAACGCAACAAAGTGTGTCTAACCACAAACTTTTTAATAACATTTATAATTATAATTAAATATAATGTGCTTTCATTGTAAAAAAAAAAATCAAATTATTATAATATTATGCATAATATAGTAGTTAAGATAATATGATAAGATGAACAACTCTAACAAAAAAATCGGTTAGTTGAAACAATACATATTATGATTAATAATCAACACATGTAATTAAAACTAACTAATTAATTAGGATATTAATTTTATTATTGAAACAATACATATTATGATTAATAATTTAATGTGAAAAATGAAAATTACAATTATTAGTATGAAATTAAATAAGATATAACAAAATTTACAAATCAACTGTAATGTTAAAACAAAATGAAATATTTTATGAAACAAATCAAAACAGAAAAATAGAATAAAAATATGAAATGTGGTAGCGTAATAATCTTTAATCATTAAACTATTACTTATTAACAACTAATCAAAACTAATTTGCTGCTAGCATTCGAGCTAAACAAAGAATGATATACAAAGTAATTTGAACAATCAAATTGGCATATTATTTGAATTTATGAAAATTTAATTTTCAATAAAGTTGAATAATATTGAACACAAAAAAAGACTATATTTACAATAGTTATTTAAATCTTTTTATTATAATATTTCTTACGAATTAATTCTCAACTAATTAATTCTTAATAAATCCAATAAAATATTTTGATTAGTATTTATTATAGACATAATATAATAAATTTATGTATATCATTTTAATTTTAGTTATTTTAAATGAATTTATTTTGTTGAATATAAATTAATATAATTTATGGATCCATATAGGTTAAAAGCCCAATAAAAAATAAGCCCATATTGACCCAGAACCAACCAAAATTATTTCGATTTGTTCGGTTCTACAAAGTTCGATTTCGGTTCGATTCTTATATTTTTTTAAATTTGGTTTTCGGTTCGATCCAAAACCAAATTGAACCGACCGATTGCACACCCCTAACCAGAGTGATAAAAACCGCTCTGAACTGGCCAAAAACCAAATAGAACCAAAAAAGGCAATTTGAATCGGAAAATCTATTTTTGTCCAAAATTTTTATAGAACATTATTTTTTGCTGAAAAAATAAAATATAAATATAAATACAAAAGAATTGAAATTTAGGTAATTTTAATGAATTTATTATGAATAAAATAAAAATTATAATTTATAATTGATGAATATCTTTGAATATTTATAATTTTTACTATTTTTATCTTAAATATTTGTTATAAATATTGAATAACTTGAAAATATTGTTTTATATATGATTAATATCTGATGATAAATGTATTTTATTTTTTTGAAAATTTTATTTTTTATTTTTTATATAGTTATATTTTAATAATATTTATAAAAAAATTTAAAAATAATATTATTTTGAAGAAATTTCGGTTGAATTCTGTCGAATCGATCGAATCAATAACTATTTACCTCTCCGGTTCTTTGTCCGGTCCGGTTTTGATATTGTAATAACATTTTACTGGACTTATTCAAGTAATATAAAATAAAAAAATATAATAAAAATTAATCAACTTAAGTGTGACTTGTAAATTGGAATATTAGTTAGGGGTTTAGTTTCAAGGAAAAAATAAAGTTTGGGGTTCAATATTTGTCGATTATAACCACCCTTATTTGTCTTATATGATACTTAATTACTACTTTTAATTATCACACGTATTTATTTATTTGTATCTACAGTTCCAGCTACTCCCCACAGGACCCAACACATATTAAAGTAAAGAAAATGAGAGTTAATTGTTGTTTTAATTATTAGAAAGTGACAAGAATTATTTGCACACAATCACACTCACGAATAAAATAGTGAAAACCATTTGTTTATTATTCATATGAATTTTATGCTGATCTAGATTTTAATTGATTATTGCAAATTGCAATGCGGAGTGGATTAATTAAATGAGGAGGAAACTTCATCCAGGCAATATATCTACTTAAAAAATGACTAAATGGAAGGCAAACGGCTAATTGATTTTTTTTTTTTCTTTTCGGTAAAAAACACCAGTCTTCCGCCAGCGAGGATTATAGTTTTTTTTTTGGTCTTTTGAGAGAATTATTGCAACACAAACATTACTTAAAATTGTGCATTATCAATTTTAAATTGCCACTTGCAAATTGGAACATTAGTTATGCTTTGTTTATCAATTAACAGAAGACCTTTTTTTTTTTTTTTTCGCGGCACATTTAAAGAATGACTTATCAATTTTAAATTGTCACTTTTAGAAAATGGCATATTAGGTGTGAATCATTTATCAATGATCGGAAGACTTTTCTCGTCACTGTGCGTTGTTAAAAACCCCCATTGTAAGAAGACTGCAACATCTTTTCTTTAGAGACAGACAACAATGGTATCTGCTTCAGAAATCCAATCTTACACCAACGATACGCATAGTGAAGTGACAGAATCCAGCAAGCATGGTAGCTTTTCCAATGACCAACCGGAGGAGATAAAGAATGGTAGTTTTGCTAGGATTACTCTATCACTTTCCTGGCAACTCACTATAATTTTAATGACTGAAATATCAGCAACTGTTGTTAAATCTACTGAATTTTTCTCCCAGGAAAATCAGAGAGTGCTGATGATTATTTCCAAAAAGATGATGATGCTTCTGGAGTTTCTGAGCCAGAGCAAACTGAAGGTACACATTTGATTTTTTTTTTTTAATGATGAATATTTCCTTGAGCTTCCTAGGTAAGGAAGTTTGTCAGAAAGTTTTAGTTCTGAGCGATCAGGTAGTTTGTTAAGTTTACTTTGTCCTGATCGGATTGAATCTGAATTCGAACCCTATTTAAATATTGAATTTCAAGCACTGAAAACAGAGTAATAAATTTTATAATTATTTCTATATCTAATAACACTCGACAGATTCTGAAGATGATAGTACTTCAAATGCTGATAGCGATAGTTGTTCAAGCGATTCTACTCAGGAGAACACTGAAGGTGCACATTTGATTTTTATTTTCTTAAAAACAAAAAAGAATCGGTTGATGACAAATATTTCCTTGAGCTTCCTAGGTAGGGAAGTTTGTTGGATTTTTAATTCATGATGTCACGAGTGATCAGGCAGTTTATTGAGTTTACTTTGTTTTGATGGGATAGAATATAAATTTGCATCATAATTAAACGTTGAACTTCAAGAACTGAAAACATACTAAATTAATGATGATCTCTATATGTCTAACAACTTATAGTACACTTGACAGGGGCAAATGGGATTTCGAAAGACACAATTTACTACATGCCATTTTATAAAGCAGCAATACATGGGGATTGGGGTACTGCGGAGAGATTTTTAAAGGATGATCCAGAAGCACTAACTGCTATGATTTCAAATTCTTTGTCAATTTTGCATGTTGCAGTTAGCACAGGTCGTTCAATACCTTTTGTGCAGAAGCTTGTTGATTTAATGCCAAAAGGGTCATTGGCAATGAAAAATGATGTTGAAGACACTCCTTTACACTATGCTGCTGTTGCTGGAAATGCAAAAGCTGCCAAGATCTTGGTGGAAAAGGACTTAACCTTGACTCGGTTAACAAATAAATATGGTTCTACACCACTTCATACTGCTGCTAATTATGGTGATAAGGAAACTATTCAATATCTTTTAACTGTTACTCAAAATGTGGATCCAAGTCCTTTTGTGGGACAAAGTGGTGCCAAACTACTTAATCGTCTCATAACTGCTGATTTTTATGGTTAGTAATTTACGATCCCTTGCTTTCTACAACAACTAAACCTTAATCCTACATTGTACAGGATCATCAATTAAACAGCAAAGTCTTAGTCCCTTACTTTCTATGCTAAGAAATTATACTCATATTTGAACCTTAATTTGTTGATGTTATAATTATGATTAATTATATTTCAACTTACAGACATTGCTCTGGATATATTGAAGGGCTATCCCATGCTAGCTCTAGAAAAAGACAATAAAGGGGATACTGCCTTACTGATATTGGCTAAAAAGCCAAAGGCCTTTCCAAGCCGAAGCAATCCAACAATTTATGAACACTTACTAACCAGTAACCTCAACTTCATCTTTACTGCTTTTCCTTTCTTGGCTTGTAGAGGCAATTTCTGCTCAAAAACATCAAGACATAAGTGGCTTTTTTTTTTTTTTTTGGTTTCAGCTTTTTCCGGTGCTTTCAATAAAAGACAGAATGGCAGAACGCATGGAGACGTGGAAAACCCAGGTGGTAGTTTAGAAGAATTTCGGAAGGAAACCAAGCTATACAGATTTCTGCACAGTATTCATAATAAAACACTGATGCATCATCACGCCCTTCAGTTGCTCAGAATGTTGAGCTCTGAAGCATTAAAACACGGCAATAAAAAAGCTCGTAGACTACTAGGACCTTCAGTAAGAGCTGCTGCCCGTTCAGGAATTCATGAGTTTGTTACAGAAGTTATCAAAGCCTACCCACCATCTGCTCGCCGCTTGGACGATGATGACAGGAATATTTTCCATTTGGCAATTATACACCGCCAGGAAAAAGTTTTCAACCTCTTATTCCAAGTGAGTTCATACAAGTGTTTTATTACAGAAAAAGTGGACAAAGACGGGAACAATATGCTACATATGGCAGCAAAATTGGCACCATCAAGTAGAATTTCTGGTGCTGCCTTGCAGATGCAACACGAATTGCAATGGTTCAAGGTTAATTATAAATTATACTAACCTCAATCTCTTGAACTCCACTCTAAAATTTATGAAATAATAATATTATATTTTCAGGAAGTGGAGAAGATTGTTCCACACACATACAAGGAAATGAGAAATGATGAAGGAAAAACTCCAAAAATGATGTTCAAAGAAGAGCACAAGAATCTAGTAGAGCAAGGCGAGAAATGGATGAAAGATACAGCATCATCATGTGGACTTGTAGCTGCACTTGTGTTGGCAGTAGTTTTTGCAGCAAATTTTACAACACCAGGCGGACATGATCAAAATACAGGAATCCCAATCTTTCTTGATAAAGCATCTTTTATGATATTTGCAGTAGCCAATGCCTTAGCACTGTTTTCTTCATCAGCCTCATTACTGATGTTTTTAGGCATACTAACATCAAGATATTCACAAGAAGATTTTCTGAGGGCCTTGCCAATGAGGCTTAGCATTGGTCTCGTCACCTTATTCTTCTCGATTGTAGCTATGTTGGCTGCTTTTAGTGCATCTCTTCACATTGTTCTTTCGCATAAAGTGAGCTGGATTGGAGTTCCAATTGGGCTTGCAGCTTGCGTTCCTGTTACCTTGTTCGCACTTTTACAGTTTCCTCTTCTTGTTGAAATGGTAAATTCCACATTTGGGCCTAGCATTTTCCGCAAACAAGGAGACGATATTTTAATTTAAGCACACAAAATATGCATTCTCATCTGTTTTTCACTATTTCAGTTATGTGTTCGTAAAATTACAGCCTTCAGTGGAAGAGGCTCCTGTGATGTATTCTATATTTTAAAAAGAAAACACTTTAAAAGTAAATTTTGACCATTATCTAAAAGGGAATAAAATGAATCTGGTCACTTAGGGCTTGTTTGGTTGGTGATATGGTATTGTTCATTAATGTATTGTTCTATAGAGTACAATATTTGGGAGCATAATTCTTCTCATGGTATTGTACTCTATGATTCTTAAATTATGGTTTTGTCTAATTTTGAGAATCACCAATTTGGTGATTTTTCGTGATTTTCATTATTTACTTTTACTATTCTAACCTTATTACTTTTACTTTTTATTATAATTAAGTTTATAACTCCTTATCTACATATAATAAATCAATATTACTCCATTTTAATCCATTAATTCTACTACACTTCATTCATACTATCATACTGTCATTCCAAATATCGTATCGTTAAAATCATACAGTATCATACTATACCATTCTGTACAATACATTAATAAATTACAGACTACCACCAACCAAACATGGCCTTAAAATAAAATTCCCTTAAGTGAGTGTTTAGAAATTGGAATTATTTTATTCCTTTTATGTGATTCTAATTTCTAAACGCTGAAAAAAAAAGAGGAAATTACATAGAATATCACTTTTTTTACTTTAATTTTTCAAAATACCTTCATCAGTTTTTAAGTTTTAAAAATACCACTTTTTTAATTTGTATTTTTAAAAATACCTCTTTTTATTTTTACCCTACTTCTGTCCCTTTTTCTATCACCCAGAAATACTAAAATACGGCTTCATCGTGATGATGTTTTCTTCTTTCGATGGGCCCTTACTCCTCTTCCTCCTCCTCCTCCTCTTCTTCTTGTAACCAAGACTGTATTCAGAGGATCAAATATGTTAAACGGCGTCATGAGAGTTCTACAGATCTTAAGTCTCTAGAAATCCAGGTTTGTTCACTTAATTTTATTCTTTAGTATGTGTATTTCTATTCTTGGTTTTAGATTTATTTATGAGCTATTATCGCGTGAAAATTGTTAAATAACAGTGAGGATTACTTTCTTTGTTAGAACCACAGGAGATTATTGGCCGTTCACTTCTCAATGGAAACGTAGGTACACGGCGTTGATTTTCACTTTCTTTCCATTCGCTTTCTAGTATGATTGATTAAACTTTTTCGTTTTCTTTTTCTGGGTTCTTTTACTTTTTCAAGCTTTTATGATTGTGTTTTGTATTTCTGTAATCGTTTTATTCTAAAACCAACCCACTTTGACTTTTGGAGATTTGATGCAGAATTGGTTTTCTCCAAGTGATGCAACTTCTATTTCTTTCTTTTTTTTTTGTTTTAATTCGATGGGTTTCCAAATTCTTTTAGTTTTTGTGTTTTGGGGTTTCAATTTTATTGATTTTCTCGTCAATCAACCACCGCCGGCTCCCTGCTACTTTTTCCTCTATCACTTTCCACGGAGAGAAATGTGATTGCAGAAAGAAAACAAGCACAGGATGCAAAGTTCATCATTTTATTCTCTGCTTCCAAAAGTTTCTCGTTCTTCTCCGTCTTTTTATAAATAACGCAAAGGTACCATTTCTTATTCTTATCTCTCTTTATCCTCAGTCTCCATGATTTTGCATCGAATTTAAAGATATAGCGTTACAAGTTGCTTTAGAAAAAACTATTTTCCTTTGAATTGTTTACTTTTGATCAATTAGAATTATGTTTATTATTCATAGTTAGCTCTTCATTATTTACAGCTTGTTGATATCGATAAAACTGCGTGGTGTTTTGCAGGTCTCGTTTGTGTTCTTAATACGAGGACGGGAATGGCGGTTAATGCAATCGCAAATCAGAGCACAGTTCTTCCATGTCATGTAATTAGCCCTTTCCCGATATGCTCTGTAGCCTTCATGTTTGTTTCTTTTTTTAATTTTTTATTTAATATCTTGGATTGATTACTTCTTTAAATTGAAGTAGTCGTTAAAACAATTTGCAAAATGAAACCGCATTGTTGCTTGAGCAGTTGAATTTTTGCTTGTCGTTTTGAAATGTTTTAGCCTTGGTATTTTTGGTATATCCAATTTCTTGTATTTAAATACGAGTTTGCTGGAGTCTCTTAGGCAACAAGTTCAGGCATAATGCTTTTTCTTTTTCTTCTCTTCAGGTCATTAAGATAGTTGATTTCTTAGGGTTTACGTTTTCTGATCTGAAGGTAAAGCCAGCAAATGTACCATCTAAACTTCGTGGAAGGCAGCCAATGCCATGTGTTGAATTGAAGCATGATTGAATTATTGAATTTCTACGTTATTCCCTGTTCTCGTTCTCTCCCCAACCCCAATGCCTGTATGAGAGGAAGAAAATCTATTCAGTGCAGGACCACCTTTTAGGCTAGCTGTCGTTATATAGAGAAATGAAACAGGCTAGCTGTCTGATATGCTTTTTCTATAAGCTTAAATACCGCAAGTATACGGTGTACCGATTATAGTACTTCAGATATCGATCCCACGAGGAATGTTGATTAATATTGTACACTATTACTACTCAATTTTAATCTTGTTTACAATGCTCATTAATTTACAAATTAAAACTATTATTAACACTACATTAAAAATAATATTCTATTTTAATGATAATCCGAGAAGACTTATGAATATGATGAATATAACATATACATAATTATGGAATTTGATAATTTTCTCTTATTTATAATTCAATCTTTATCATGCAAGCCAAGTTGGAATAATGTTCTATGTCGCAGCTCTCGCATCTAGACTAGATTATGCCTTAAACATGCATTTATGGTTCTAAATCGCAGCTCTCGCATCTAGACAAGAATTACATAAACACACATTCAAAGAATAAAAACCAACCTATAACAACTATCTCCACATGTGATCTCTCAAACTATGCTTTGATAATGAATTTCCTATTAACTTTCAATAAGACGTTGCTCTCGCTAACTCCCTTATTTATGACCATTTTGTTGATTTTCAGAGAAGGAATTGCCATCGAAGGTCGTCTTCCTTAACTTATAATGATACTAATAAAGTTTTAATAGCAAAAACTACATATAAAGATAAATGAAAGAGAAATGAATAAATATGAATAAAAACATTCAAGTTCCTAAAAAGTGTTCATAATAATAACAAAGAAGAAGTAAAGATTAGAAGTAGAAGAAGGGATCTCTCAACCATTCTTCCTTTCACCAAGTGTAGTCTTCTTCATTGTATTTGCCTTCTCTTCAAGTCATAAAACTAAAACTAAAACCTACAATTATTTCCTCTACTTACACTTTCAAAATAATAAAAATAATTGATAGATTGATTCCTCCCATATAACTTCTAGGGTATTTATAGATTTCCAAACATTATGTCCCTCTAAGTGCCTCTCCATAGGTATGCAACCCTTGGTGAAAAGTCATGCCTCTTTAAAATTTGATTTGAAATTTAAATTGCATAACCACCATATTTATAACTTCCTTGCCAAGCATTGTGACCCTTCAAGCACCTTTCCATAACAACATAACTCTTCAAGTATCCCTCTAGAAGTATACATCATTTGGTGAAGAGTAGTGTCCTTTTAAAGTGTCTTTTAAACATGAACTGCCTATCACCGCCTCCTGTCGCGATCGCGGCACCTGTCGCGCTCGCGACGGGACACGCTTCCCTTGTCGCGCTCGCGATACCTGTCGCGCTCGCGACACCGTCTTTTCTCTCTTTCTTCTTCACCTTTTTCTCCATTTTCTCCTACATACACAAAACTTAACAAAATACATTAAACACACCTAATTCTAACATAATTTAATACAACTAAACATTATTTTGGTAACAAAATATGGATTAAATATGAGCTATTTAGGCTCATATCACACCCCCACACTTAAACTTTTGCTTGTCCCAAGCAAAACTTACCAAACAAGCAAACAATACAATCATATAATTTTGGAGCTCATATTTATGTTTGGCAAATATTTGAAAATCACATGCAGAAACCCTCATCTCTACACAAATTTAGCCCAAGTTTGCAAAGTCTCAAACAAAATCATTCACCATTAAACTTAAACAACCATGCACATTTGGAAAAATATGAAATAGCAAAGCACAAGAATGTGTGAACTTAAGAACTTGAATATCTTAACACATGTAAACATTATTCCACACCAAATGCTGCCTAAAGTAGTTCTCACTCAAACACTATATTCTTAAAGTACTTATTCACTCAATGTGTTTATGGGTTAGTGTTTCTCTCATCCCTTAAACATGCCATTGCCTACCATAAGCTTGTAATTAGTAAACATCTCCACTACTAGTATAAAATAATACATGAAATCAAAAGGGTCTTACAAGGGTTGTAACTTGGCTTAGGTTAAGGTAGAATAATTTTTGGTTTAAGTAGCTTAAATTGTGAATAGAAACAATATTAGCATATCATAAGAGATTTGTCTAAGAACCTAAGCATCGCATGATTGTAATTTACTTCTCATATTCCCTTCTCAATGGCACACTACTACTAGTTTCTGTTGTTTTTTTTTCCTTTCTTTCTTTTTTTTTCCTTTTATTTTTTTCTCTTTTTTGTTTTTTTTTTTTCTTTTTTTCTTTTCTTTAGAAACTAGCCTTGTTCTAATATTGATCCTAGAGAAGAATGAAATTTAACTCTCATTTTTTAAATACCATCATGCTTACATTAACAATATATATCTCCTAAAGATATAACAATTTATTTCTCTTCACAAAAAGGGTAAAACAAAGAAATAAGTTTTTTGTTTAGCAAAGGATATTGGCTAATTATATGTTGCTCAACAAAAATAGGTTTAAGGCTCAAAATTGGCTACCTAAAGTCAAAAAGGTAAGTTTTTAAAGCAAGCCAAAATGGTGTAATCTAAATGCCCTTATCATCTTTTATGCACATTTCATACTAAATGCAATCTCAAAGTTTACCAAGAACAAATTCTAGAGGAAATGGCATATTAAGGCTCTCATATAAGAAAAATATCAATGTATAAGGCTCAAAAGCTCACTTAAGCTATTAGTCAAATTACCTTAAGCAATAAATTGGCAAAAATAATCCATTTACACATTTGAAAAGATACTCAACTTAAAAATAAACTACACTAAAGTGCTTTGACAAGTCATAACCTTCACTATGTATATTAATGTGTCAAAGTAAAATGAAAATGATTAGCCTAAAAATTTGCCTAACTAGACTAAAAATGACGGAAATTCAAGTTAAAGCATGCAATTAAATCCAAATAGGTGCCAAATACATAAACTCCAAAATTAAATTCACAACACAATATACAAATAAATAAATATACTAACAATAAATAAAAACATGAATAGAAACAATACATACATACCCCCCCCCACACTTAAAGGACACAATGTCCTCATTGTGTGAGAATGGTAGGGCAAACAAAACACAAAACAAACAAAATTACAATAAATGTAAAAGAGATGGAGAAAACAAACTCAAAAAGTTCCACTAGGAGAACTTAGTGGGGAAGGAGAGAATTCCACATTCCACTGCAAAAGCATCCTCCCTACAATGTCGCGCTCGCGACAAACCGCGCGCTCGTGACAATGAAGAAAAATCATTAGTTTTTTTTCAAAAATTTATAATGAAAAACTAAGTAAAATAACATGTAGAACCAAAAATAAATTATGTTAATTTACTAAATCAACTAAAAACAACACAAAACAAAACTAATTAAATATTGTAATCCAAAATCATAAATCAAGATTCATAATGACAATAAATTTAATCAAGCAGTCCCCGGCAACGGCGCCAAAAACTTGATATGCTTTTTCTATAAGCTTAAATACCGCAAGTATACGGTGTACCGATTATAGTACTTCAGATATCGATCCCACGAGGAATGTTGATTAATATTGTACACTATTACTACTCAATTTTAATCTTGTTTACAATGCTCATTAATTTACAAATTAAAACTATTATTAACACTACATTAAAAATAATATTCTATTTTAATGATAATCCGAGAAGACTTATGAATATGATGAATATAACATATACATAATTATGGAATTTGATAATTTTCTCTTATTTATAATTCAATCTTTATCATGCAAGCCAAGTTGGAATAATGTTCTATGTCGCAGCTCTCGCATCTAGACTAGATTATGCCTTAAACATGCATTTATGGTTCTAAATCGCAGCTCTCGCATCTAGACAAGAATTACATAAACACACATTCAAAGAATAAAAACCAACCTATAACAACTATCTCCACATGTGATCTCTCAAACTATGCTTTGATAATGAATTTCCTATTAACTTTCAATAAGACGTTGCTCTCGCTAACTCCCTTATTTATGACCATTTTGTTGATTTTCAGAGAAGGAATTGCCATCGAAGGTCGTCTTCCTTAACTTATAATGATACTAATAAAGTTTTAATAGCAAAAACTACATATAAAGATAAATGAAAGAGAAATGAATAAATATGAATAAAAACATTCAAGTTCCTAAAAAGTGTTCATAATAATAACAAAGAAGAAGTAAAGATTAGAAGTAGAAGAAGGGATCTCTCAACCATTCTTCCTTTCACCAAGTGTAGTCTTCTTCATTGTATTTGCCTTCTCTTCAAGTCATAAAACTAAAACTAAAACCTACAATTATTTCCTCTACTTACACTTTCAAAATAATAAAAATAATTGATAGATTGATTCCTCCCATATAACTTCTAGGGTATTTATAGATTTCCAAACATTATGTCCCTCTAAGTGCCTCTCCATAGGTATGCAACCCTTGGTGAAAAGTCATGCCTCTTTAAAATTTGATTTGAAATTTAAATTGCATAACCACCATATTTATAACTTCCTTGCCAAGCATTGTGACCCTTCAAGCACCTTTCCATAACAACATAACTCTTCAAGTATCCCTCTAGAAGTATACATCATTTGGTGAAGAGTAGTGTCCTTTTAAAGTGTCTTTTAAACATGAACTGCCTATCACCGCCTCCTGTCGCGATCGCGGCACCTGTCGCGCTCGCGACGGGACACGCTTCCCTTGTCGCGCTCGCGATACCTGTCGCGCTCGCGACACCGTCTTTTCTCTCTTTCTTCTTCACCTTTTTCTCCATTTTCTCCTACATACACAAAACTTAACAAAATACATTAAACACACCTAATTCTAACATAATTTAATACAACTAAACATTATTTTGGTAACAAAATATGGATTAAATATGAGCTATTTAGGCTCATATCACTGTCGTTAACTTTCGCTTTGCACTCAAGATAACCAGTGAAAAGTGATTTGTACACAGATTGTTACTTCATTAATTTTTAAGTGCTAGGATTTTCTATGATAATTATCTATAATGAGTCTATTTCTTTCTTTTATGTTTTTTTTAATTTAAATATAATTCAATACTTGGTCGGAGAATGACCCTGTCCAACTATATTTGAGTAAGCCATAAGTTTGTTGCTGCTTTTGATATTTGATTTTTTCAATAGCTGAATGTAGTATCGGTTATAATTACATTAATCATCATTTGCAAAATGATTAATGAATTTCACTTTTTCTTGTAGCTGAGAAATGTGGAAAATAGGAAATATTATTTAATTCGAAATAAAAACCCAATAAAAGTTATTACTATAGGTGGTATACCACCTGGTAGATCCAGTATACCAATGGTATACCACGGTATACCATGATACATCCGGTATGTCAATGGTATATTATCTTATATATCAAGTATACAATGATATACCACATGGTACATCCGGTATACTATCCTGTTATACATGGTATACCAATGGTATAACGTTTGGTGTACATGGTATGTCACGGTATACCAATGGTATACCAATGGTATACCACCTGGTAGATCCAGTATACCATGATACATCCGGTATACCAATGGTATATCATCTGATACATCAAGTATACCAATGGTATACCACAGTATAACATTGGTATACCACCTGATATACAATTTGACAGAATTACATCCGTCACCGCTCTAATTAACATTTTTTAATTATAACTATGCCTCTATAGTTAATAATTAATTAATTAATAAGTTTAAATTTTTGTAAGATCTTGTGGTCTTAAGCTACTACTAAATCATGTACTAATTATAGTGCACTTGGCCTGCAACACAAACAACTTAATGTTTATTTGTTGTTTTTATTTTTTTTGAATGATAATCAAAATTAAATTTTATTTTTTATTTTTGTATACCGTTGGTATACCAAAATTCAGAATAGCATTTTCAATTCTGGATTTTGGTATACCACCGGTATACCAGGTATACCACCGGTATACCAAAATCCAGAATTGAGATTGCCAGTCTGGATTTTGGTATACCATGGGTATACTAGGTATACCGGTGGTATACCAAAATCCAGAATTAAAAATGGTATTCTGGATTATGGTATACTATCGGTATACATGGTATACCAACGGTATACCAGTTTAAAAAAAAATTAAAATTATATTATACATTTGAAAATGCTAAATTAAATATTAATAATAGATTTTTTTAACTATTAACTAAAGCTCAAAAAAGTGGATTATATTTCATGATAAGTGAATAAAAAAGAGAACTTTTATTTTTTTAGAATGGTTAAAAAATTTTTTTATTGAAAGTCAGAATATATGCAACATATTACTATTATCTATTATTTTAATAAAAAAATATTTTAATAATTTTATTAATTTTGTATTACTTTAAAATTTTAAGATTTCATTTCTACTTGACAAACATTTTTTTATATTATTAATGAAAATTTAATTTATATTAAAAAAATAATATAATATGTCTCTCTGGGTATACTTGTAATAGGTTTACGAAATTGTATTTTGAATGTATCAATATTTCCAAAATTTTGTACACATGCAACTTGGAATGCGACGAAAGCAGTCAATATATACTTTAAATGCAAAAGTAGTATAGATATTAGATGCCAATTTGATTACCATTTGGTACCCTCTCACTCACTAATTTGCCTTTTTGTTATAATTTAAATTTAAATTGATTTAGTGGAATGATTTTTCAAGATTTTATATGGAATTTCACACCCTAAATTGGTCTAAATTTTGTGCCCATGTCAGGCTATACTTGACTAGGAATTTAATCTTTAATCAATCTCGTAATTTGACCCAAATAAAAATAAATAAAATAGACAAATAACAACTTCAACTAATGTTTAAACAATTAACTTAGATATTTAGATTCTGAAAACGTTAATCATGCATATAACTATAAACTATTAAATTTTAATTTAATTCGTATAAATATGAGATCTAGAGAGGACCACAGATAAGATGGAATCCTATGATTTTATTTGTGTTAGGCTTGTGATTGTTGCTTTAATTTGAGCTTAGCTGTTGTAATTTGGTTTTGACAACTAAATTTATTATTTATATTTATTTAATTACATTTAAGGTGGCGTAAGTTGTTTTTCTTTCCCCTTGGATGTTAGTTAAGGACATAAAGTAAATGTTAATTTTTTTAATGATAAAGTGAGTATAATTATATTCAATATAGAAAAAAAAGCCAAAATAATTATATTCAATAATATTTATCCATCACTAACCGAATCAGCAAATTTTACGTAAATAAAAATATAATTATTCAGTGTTTTTAATTTTACATAATAATTGAATTATTTTATTATTATCCGTTGGAAGATTGAGCCACCACAAGTCCCTACTGAAATGAACAAAGCGGCAACTTTCAAAGACAATCAAAGAAAAAGAAATGGAAATACACGGGTAATGATTCAAATTGTCAAGAAGAGTTGGGATTCTCTCAATGTCTTTCTTGTCTTGTTTGCCATTGTTTGTGGAATTCTCGCCAGAAGAAACGACAACGATTCGGCTTCTGGTGGTGATGGTGATAACACCACAACCAATTGCAATTTTATTCACAATAAAGATGAAGAAACTCACTCTGTTTCTAGCAATTGGTTCGATCAGTTTTCTAATTCCACACCGGCTACCGGTGGCGACCTCAGGAGGTTAAAGAGGAGCAGTAGCTCTTATCCAGATCTCAGGCAAGAATCTTTATGGAAAACTTTTGTACTTTTGTACTTCGTTCCACTTCACCGTCGCCAGTATTGGCACCACCGTCTCCTGCACCTCCTACTCCTCCCCCGCCTCCACCTTCGCGTCCAGCAAGAAGCAGTCACAGATAGAGGCGAACTTATCAAATAGTTTCCCTCAAAGAAAAGGTGGAGAAAGCGTATGAAAAATTATCAGGAATTTTCGGAAATGGAGAATCGTTCATCTACACCGCCTCCTCCTCCACCACCGCCTCCACGTCCTCCGCCATCTCTGCCAGTCACGAAAGGGACGCGATCAGAGCGCAGTCATTGAAGTCTTGTTATTAACTCTTATGCTTCTTAACCTGCAGAGCCTTACATGAAGAAGGAAGAGGAGGAGAAGGAGAAGGAGGTATGAAAAGAGAAGGAAGTTTAAGTTAAATTAAAAAAGTGATATTTTTAAAAATAAAAATTTAAAAAAAGGTATTTTTGAAAGAGAAAAAAGAAGGTGGTATATTTAAATTTCACACCTTTTTTTTGGGTAGTTTTATAAAACTCCCAAAAAAAATCCCACAACAAACAGAACCAACAGGCCCAAACTGCAAGACCGAAATATTTGGTTCGGCTTTCACTGTTAATTCAGTTCGGTTGGATCATAAGGAATCTTGGAATTTGCTTTTCTATGGGTGATTGGTTCGACTATTATAAGCATAATCGATTAATAGTCAACCTAATTGAGTGGCAAAAAAAGTATTGTTGCTAACTCGTTATTTGATACAGATTAAGATAAGACTGATTGATGACGTGTTGTTTTGGATAAGTTAGTTGAACATGTAGTGGGACTTAAGTTAAAATTGATATGTAGCATTGCATAACTGGCTTTGTCCATTAGCAAATTCACAATATACCTTCATTTTAAATTTCATTTTCAAAAATACAATCTAATTTATTTTTACTTCTCATTTTCCATTTCAAAATTACCATTTTTATTTTTGATATATCAAAAATACCCCATTTATTAAGTTTTTATATTCTAGCCGCTCTTCCCTTCCTGCCAGTCATTCTGCCAAGTTTATCTACTTAAATTTCTTGCTTAAGGATTCAAACAATATCATTACATGAATACATGCCAAAAGTATTTAAAGGTGCATTTACTTGTAGAAAATAAGATACTGTTTTCTATTTTTTAAAAAAATTGAATTGATTTTTTTTACAAAAAATTTTAAAAACGCGTTCACTTATCAACAAATGAAAAATTATTATTTTTAGAAACAAAAAATAAAAAAAATGAAAAAACATGTTCATTTATTAAAAATGGAAAATATTCTCTAAATTAAAAAATTAAATTACATATTATTAAAAAAATATGTATACTCTAATTTTTAAAATTAAAATAATATGTATATATGATTAAATTATAAATTATTTTCATGATTCAATTAAATTTAATATTTATAAATTAATGAACATTGACTTAAAAAAATATCATAGTAACATAAAAAATGCAATCAATTTCTAATTTCTATTATTATTAAAATCGTTCCACACTTAATCAGCAATTGCCTCTCTAAATATTTTCATTTGTATTTGTTAGGATAAATCAATATATTTAGGGATGAGCATGAACTGGTTAACCGGTCCATTAGCAAAAAAATTAACCAGTCCATATATATCGGTTTTTTCAAAAGACTAACTATTAATCAGTCTATTATAATCGGTTAATCAGTTCATCGATTTTGGTTTTTCGGACTGGTTAACCAATTTTTTTTGGTTAACCACTACAATTATGAAATACAATTTAAAATTTAAATTATCAAAATACTTAAAAATAAAAATTGAATAACATACTTAATTTAACGTATTGTTCAAACTACGAACATCCTATTATTAATTTAACACATGGCATTTTTTATAAATCTATTTCTAGTTAATTATAGATAAGAAGTTATTTTACTTCATAATTATTTGATGGACAAGTTAGCTATAGAAAAGAAATTTTAATTTCTTACAATAATTATTCTCAAATATAACACGAGAAAAAAGTTTTGTAAGTCCATGTATGTAAAGTAAAAAGCTGGACCAAAAACCCACTATTTTGAGTGCAGCTTAAAGTATCTGAATTCAACTATATGTGCCGATCTTCTTCAAAGACATCATTACTCAATCACTTGCTCCAAAAATCCAGCATTTTATATTCAGTGGTTGAGTGATCTCCTTCGTCACATATCACCTATCACTATAAAACTAATACATTACTTTGTTTTTATATTGATTTCACAGACCCATATCCATCCATGGCTTCTCTGCTTATGCCCACGCAAACTCCTCCCCTGAGTGAGCTTCTCAAGCCCAGATCCAACCTTATGTACAAGTTTAATACTTTCCTCATTCCACGCAAACCCTTTTCACCAATTTGCAGAATTCTCATTAAATGCTCATCATCTGTATAAAATTTGACTCAACAGTTAGACAAAACCCTAATTGATTATGAAGAAGATAATAGGCCCTATGTAATCTATAAAGGCTAGGCTCACATAGGCTCTGTTTTATGATAAACAGTGAAGAAGATGCTATGGAATCGATGGTGTACAGCTACACAAAGCACTAGAATAGGGAGAGCAACAAAACCAGTAAAACATAATTATAACAACCCAATGATGAGCAAATTCAACAATACTTCGCAATCATCAGAGCGGGAAAGAGACCAAAGAGCAAAACTTACTGGTTTGAATCACGAAAATAGAGATCTAAGAAGTGATAAAAGAAAAATATAAGATTTAACAGTTTGAATCACGGACATAACGACCAAGAATACTGGTTTAAGAGAAGAAATTAAATATTACCTGTTTGTGATGGCCTTTGTTTCAAGAAGACTTGCTGGCTCAAGAACAAACGATTGGAGCCAACGGCGTGAAGGGGCGGCGGCTGTCGTGAGGAGAGGGGTGGCAGCTGCAGACTGAGGAGAGGAGATGGTGCAAAAAATAGGGGTGGCAGCTGCAGACTGAGGAGAGGAGATGGTGCGAAAAATAGGATTAGCTTATATATATATATATATATATATATTAAAAATATAAATTATACTGGTTGGTTAGCCGTAACCGACGGTTTTTTAAAACCATAGACTAGAACCGAATCGAAAATCGAAAATCTATATTTTTAAAAACCTTAACCTTTTTTTCGGTTCTATTAACCTTTAAAAATCGCTTTGGTTTCGAACTGATTTTTCGGTTAACTATTTTTTCGGATTTTTTTTGCTCATCCCTAAATATATTACTATCATCCTGTTATACTCTAGCAGTGATTTCTTCAGGCACATGTTAAGTTGTATCCTAAGATCTTATTAGATGATATCAAGAGCTAATAAGTATTTTGTTACGGTAATACAATTAGCGACGGAAGTATTTAGTCGCTAATCCGTCGCAAATAAATTAAAAAATAATTTTTTTTAATTTCACTCCCATGGTTTATGTATAATTTCAAGTAATTTTAATATAAACCATATAAAATGAACATTTTCTTTTATAATAGAAAATTATAAATTATTTTATAAGTTGATAATAATTTTTTATCAGTTATACCAAAATCTAATGTTATTTATTTAGAAAATTTACATTTTTAATCATAAAACAGCAAGCTATTTAAGGCAAAATAACAGTTCAACAGATTTGCCTACAACAGCTAGCTGTTTAAGACAAAATTGGAGCTGAACAGATTTGCCTAAAACAGCTTACAGCTTGCTGTTTTAGGCAAATCTGTCAAGCTATCATTTTGTTTAAAACAACTTGAATATCAAAAATAGCTCCAAAATAAACATTCAAAGCTAGTAAACTATCTCTATAATCTTGATGAGCGTTAGAACTAAATAGGATAATGGATTTAGTATTATATGATTGAATTAAACTTCAATTTATATGCAATGGCTAAACTCGGCCTCAAAAGAAGCAGGTTTTTCTTGGACTTGCATACAAACATAATTGTCTAAATTCAAAAATTTTGTGATTACTAAAATCACCCTCCATGTTCCCTTACTTTTTCAATTTTATATTTTTACTCTAATTCAAGATCTTTTTCTTAAGATCTTTTTTTTTAAATAATTTTACCCCGATATCAATCAAAGAGTTATTAAGGATAAATACAAAATAATTTTATGATCACTAAGTCTATAATTTCGTTTAGAATATTTATAAAATTTATAGCATAAAGTATATTCATTTTAATTAATATCAAAGTTTAATATAAAAATTTTTGAGTAATTTCATGAATTTTAAACATAATTTTAAAGAAAAAATAATTGAATTGAAATAAAAGCTTAAAATTAAAGGAAACATTTTAATAAAAAATAGCTCCAAAATAAACATTCAAAGCTAGTAAATCTGTCAAGCTATCATTTTGCTATTTTAGGCAAAACTGTTAACCTGTTATTTTGCCTAAACATTAGGCAAATCTATCAAGCTATCATTTTGCCAAAAACAGCTATTTTAGGCACAACTGTTAAGCTGTCAAGTTGTTTTAGACAAATCTGTCAAGCTATCATTTTGCCTAAAATAGCTAGGCAAAACTGTTAAGCTGTTATTTTTCCTGTTTTAGGCAAATCTGTCAAGCTATCATTTTGCCTAAAACAGCTTGTCAAACTATCATTTTGTCTAAAACAGCTTGAATATCAAAAATAGCTCCAAAATAAACATTCAAAGCTAGTAAACTATCTTTATAATCTTGATGAGCATTAGAACTAAATAGGATAATGGATTTAGTATTATATGATCCAATTAAACTTCAATTTATATGCAATGTTTAAACTCGGCCTCAAAAGAAGCATGTTTTTCTTGGACTTGCATACAAAGATAATTGTCTAAATTCAAAAATTTTGTGATTACTAAAATCACCCTCCATGTTCCCTTACTTTTTCAATTTTATATTTTTACTCTAATTCAAGATCTTTTTTTTAAATAATTTTACTCGATATCAATCAAAACGAACATAATTTACATTAAAATTTTTTCAACTACCTTAAGTGAAATTATAGAGTTATTAAGGATAAATACAAAATAATTTTATGATCACTAAGTCTATAATTTCGGTTAGAATATTTATAAAATTTATAGCATAAAATATATTCATTTTAATTAATATCAAAGTTTAATATAAAATTTTTTGAGTAATTTCATGAATTTTAAACATAATTTTAAAGAAAAAATAATTGAATTGAAATAAAAGCTTAAAATTAAAAATTAAAGGAAACATTTTAATAAAAAAAATAGCTCCAAAATAAACATTCAAAGCTAGTAAATCTGTCAAGCTATCATTTTGCCTAAAACAATTTAGCAAATCTGTCAAGCTATCATTTTGCCTAAAACAGCTTGCTATTTTAAGCAAAACTATTATGCTATTATTTTGCTAGCCGTTTTAGGCAAATCTGTCAAGCTATCATTTTGCCTAAAACAGCTTGGCAAATCTGTCAAGCTATCATTTTGCCTTAAACAACTTGCTGTTTTAGGCAAATTTGTTAACATTTGTGACACGAAAAAAAATTATTGGCGTGTGCTAGTTTTAATTTCAATTAATTAATTAAGTTAATTGCCTAAGTTAATTAGTTTATAAAATAGTAATATAAAATTTATTATTTTATTTAAAATAATAATAAAAAAATTTGTAATTTATTTTTATTTTATAAAATTTAAATCAAATATTAAATTATTAGAAATTGTAATAATTTTTTATCAAGTATCCCCAAATCTAAACTTGTTAATTGAAAAATTTTACATTTTTAATAATAATAATAATAATAAAGTAATTGTTATAGTTATTATATAGAATTATTTTTTTTTTCAGATTTACCTTCATTAATTATTTTTCTAATTTTTAAATCATTTGCTTCTCACTCATTCTCTCTAATCCTAAGTAAATAGTCAACATCAAATTAAATGAGAATATTTTTGACAAAACAATGTAAATTTATCAAAAAATTAACCTTATTAGTTTGTGTTTTAAATACGGCTCAGCTCATATTATTCAATGTAATGTGTGTGTGTGTGTATATATATATATTATCTCAACATATATAACTTTGAAATTTTTGAGTGTGTTGATGAATTGGATAAATGAGGCTCAATTTGGATGAAATATTGAAAAAGATAATTTCAACTACCTTTCATGAGATAGACCCATTTGAAGATTTTGTTCTCAATAATTAATACATATAAAAAAATTATAATAAGTAAATATGTATTATATATAATTATAGTTATATTTATATATATTATATAAATAATTAATTTATGCTTGGATTATAATTAATTCACATAATATAATAAATAAGTTAACTAATTATTTATTATATATTATATATACAAAATATTAAAAAAATAATTAAAAGTGTATAATGTTTGGTTGGTTCGGTTTATTTGATTTTTAACAAAAAAGATCAAAAAAACTGAAATAATTAAACAACAAAAACCAAACAAACTAAATAAATATAAAAATAATTCTCGTTTAAAAATTATCAAATTAATGTTGTTCATAACAATTCAATTTTTCAATATAATGAAACTTTATCTTGTTTAATGAGAATTAATTTTTATGCTTAACATGTATTTAATATGTGTACATAATATATTTATAGATAAAATTAAAAAACTCTATATAAATGTATTTACAAAATTATCTCCAATTTAACAGATATTCCAAAATAAAAATAGGGATATTTTTGTCTTTTAAAAAACCCTAATAAACTTTATATCTTTGCCTTATTCTCATTTTTCTTATTTTCTCAGGTTGAGCCACCATCTCTTTCCCTATCTCTCTCGTTTCTTCTTCCCTTTGCCCTAATCACTGCAACCCATAATCGACGGTGGATAAATCGCTGCAACAACTCACCCGCCGCTATTTTCTAATATATTCGCGACTGACCTTTTAGTGACTGTTCATCGCGGCATCGCTAATTTAAATTAGCGACGAAGACATGTAGTTAGCGACGGAAAATAATTTGCAATTTTTTTGCAGTGAAACCACTATTGTACTTATCCCGAACCAGGTGACAATCAATTTCTAAGTGTTTGGTACATTCATGAAAAATAGGGTTCTTGGTAATATGAATGGCAGCCTGGTTGTCACACCACAACGGAATAGGTAAAGAAGGAGAAAGATAAAAATCATGTAACATAGAAACCAACCATTGAAGCTCACAAGCTATAAAAGCTAGACTCCGATATTCAGCCTTCGTCGAAGAACGTGAAATTGTCCCTTGCTTCTTTGATTTCCAAAAAATAAGAGAAGAACCAAGGAAAATGCAAAAGCCAGTGACAGATCGACGAGTATCTGGATAAGCACACCAATCAGCGTCACTGTAAGCATCGAATTGCAAAGAGTATCGTGAAGAATAAAACAAACCAGTAGCAGGACAATGTCTCAAATACTTAAGAACATGTGTGGCAGTAGTCCAATGTGAATCTCAAGGAGCTTGAACAAATTGGCTAAGCTGATAGACCGCATAAATAATATCAGGATGCGTGAAGTTAAGATAAAGCAAGCGACCAACAAGTTGTCGATAAGGAGTGGGATCAACAAGTAAAGAACCCTGATAAGCTCTTAAATGATGATTTTTAGGCAAAGGCGTGAGCATCGATTTGGCACCCATCAAGCCAACATCAGCAATCAAATCTAAAATATAACGTCGTTGACTAACATAAAGACCATTACTTGACCAAGCAATCTCCAAACCTAGAAAGTATTGGTCCTGCTCAAGATCTTTTATAGTAAAAGCAGCATGCAATGAGGCTTTAACTTGATCAATCAGAGCATCAGAAGTACCAGTAAGCAAGGCATCATCAACATAAACAACTAAAGCCAAGAAATCACCATGATCAGTAAAAGTAAACAAGTAAGGATCAGCATGAGATTGACGGAAACCAAGTTTATGTAAGTGATCAAGTAAGTGCAGCATTCCATTGACGAGAAACTTGCTTCAAACCATACAATGAACGAAAAAGACTTACAGACTTGATTTGGTGCCGCCTTAGTGTATCCATCAGGAGGCTTCATGTACATCTCCTCATCAATAAAACTATAGATAAAAGCATTGTTAATATCCAATTGAGAAAGAGACCAATGCTTTGCTGCAACTAAAGCCAAAAAAATACGTACAGTAACAGTTTTGGCAATAGGAGAGAAGCTCTCTGTATAATCAATCCCTTCTACCTGGTTGTATCCTTTGGCAACTAACCTTACCTTGTAACGTTCTATAGTCCCATCAGCCTTGAATTTTAACTTGAAAACCTATTTTGAACCAATAATAACCTTTCCAGCAGGGAGAGCATGTATGATTCTTATCTAGAGCATCTAACTCCTCTTTCATCGTAGCCACCCAATGAGAATTAGTCTTGGCATCATCACTACAAGAAAATTGCAATTTAGCAACGAAAAATAGCAACGGAAATTAGCAACGGAAATTTCGGTTGCTAATTCGGCGGTTGGTATTTTTAGCAACGAAATGTTTATTCCGTTGCTAAATTTAGCAACCGAATTCAAATTCCGTAATTCGGTTGCTAAATTTAGCAACGGAAACTAAATTCCGTTGCTAAATCTAACCACTAACATTTGGTAAATTGGTCAAAATTAGCAACCGAATTCAAATTCCGTTGCTAAATTTAGCAACCGAATTGAAATTCCGTTGCTAAATTTAGCAACCGAAATCAAATTCCGTTGCTAAATTTAGCAACTATTATAAAAAAATTTGTGACGGTTTTTTCGTCACTATTCCATCACTAAAATAGAAAACCAATAAATTACACTAAAACAGCTTGCTGTTTTAGTGTAAAATATAAAACCAATAAATTTAAAAAATCTTTAAATTTAAAATAATATGAGACCAAAAAAGAATTCTTTACCACCTTGTAAAAAACTATTGCAGTAAAGCAAACATCTAAACTCAAAAGTGAGTAGACAAATAAAAAATCTCATCCCATTGGGCTACATAAAATTTAAAATTCTTTACATTAGTAAACTGTAAACAAACATCAAAATGACATATTTCCTGCAAGGGGAAAAAAAGAAGAAGAAGAAGAAGAAGAAGAAGAAACAAAGCACAATATTGTAAACACAGAAAGTAGAAAGAAATTTTGGGAAGTGATAGCATATATCCTCAACAAGAATTAATATGTCAGAAGCAAACTACATCACTCACATATAACCTCATACCTTAAAGTAAATATCTACAATCGAAAGGAATCAATAATCGTTTTCAGAATTTTCTCCGATGATTGCCACTGTTTATCATTTGCACTAGCAACAAACAACACAACTGTGCTTCCCTTTGCTGTTGCCTTTGCAAGATTGTGCGTACCAGTAAGAGCATATGGTGTCTCAAGCACATACTTGTAATACTGCAGACATTGTAATTTAACAAACATAATCAAGCCTTCGTTGAATGATTTTTATTCAATCACACGGAATATAAACAATTAACTGAACTTTTAAAAGCTTGTTGGATGGGGAAAAAAAAAGACAATGGTGATACATGTAACAATGATGAATATCGATGATGCATATTGTAAACAATCCTTTTTTTTGGTTTAGTGTATATATATATATTGTTCAATCCAAGAACCCAAAAAAGAAAACAAACAAATAAATCTCTCTCCCTCTCCCTCTGTAATTTTTTTCTTGAATCAAAGGAAGAAGAAGAATGGTTCTTCAATTCTTAATTGTTCAAGAGACTCTAATCTTAGGAAGAAGCAGTAAAAATAATAATATTAACTCTTTTTGTAATTAACCAAAGAAAATAAGAGAAATTAATATCTAAGCTGAGGTTCACACTCTCCTAAGAATTTCCAGTCGAAAGCAATGGATGTTTTCTCATCAGAAGCTAGATTCTCATCCAGTGCTAGCTACGGTTTAGCAGCCTTGAGAACCATCGAGTCACTAAAGGCTGAGATCATGCAGTTTGCCGAGGATAACCCCAAGAGTATACAATTCTCACATTGTACCTAATTTCATTAGATGTGCATCGAAAAAAAAAAGAAAAAAGAAAGAATTGTTTAATTGTCATAAAAATGAGTTGTCATTTGATGCATTGTGCATCGATACAATGGGCCTTATACACCGTTTGATCTGCGTATTCATGCTGATCGAATGATGAGTAAAGCTCTATGTATTGGTGCACCACAATAATAATTTAAATTAATAAACTCATCCAATGAAAAATACCAGTCTTCGTCGACAGAAGCACCGAAATGGAAGAAACAATTCTGCCAATGGGCCATCATTTTGTAGATCCACCAACGGTTCTTCTCTCTGAACTGTAATAGTTAAGTTTCAGATTTGGAATTTTGGATAATTAATCTAAAAAAAAAGAAGAAATTACCAGTGGATGATTGAGAGGATGATGTTGATTTATCTCTAATAACATGAACAAGTTTCAATCCATCAGCACAATTTCAATGAAACACTATCATCATCAACCAAAAATAATGCTTACTTTATCTTTTAAAAAAAACCCTACAAAATCAGAAAGTAAACCTGAGTTTGTCCAGCAAGAACCACAGCAACAGCAAGAATGGACTCATCTCGGACAATCTCGTCAAGACCCTCATCACCCCACTTACATTCCACCCCTGGGAAATGCTTACGTGCTATCTCCACTGCTCCTTTCGCAGATTCCTAAACACACAGATATATTTACATTTACAGCAAATAAATCAAAGCAGCAGGAAACAAAAGCTTTAGAGTAAATAGTGACCTCAGTGCGACTCCAAATGGCCTTAAGAACGAAGAGATTAGAGATCTCGGCTAATCTAGGAATGTACTGTATCTTAACGAAAATGCCAGCTCTAAGAACTGCAATATGGTGGTGAGAGGGAGAAGAGGAGACGGCGGCAAGAGAGGGAAAGAAATGAAAGAATGAGAGCCTAGGGTTTTTAATTGGGTATTTATACTCGATGGCAAATATGTAAATATTTAGAATAAATTTAGCAACGGAATAATTATTCCGTTGCTATTTTTGATTCGGTTGCTATTTAGCAACGGAATCTTAATTCGGTTGCTATTTTTGCAACCAAATTAAATTCGGTTGCTGTTTTAGCAACGAAATCTTATTTCGGTTGCTATTTTAGCAACCGAAACAAAATTCTGTTGCTAAATAGCAACCGAATATCATTCGGTTGCTATTTTTCTTTCAAAGTGAAATTTAGCAACGGAATTTAATATCCGTTGCTAATTTAGCAACCGAAATATCATTCCGTTGCTATTTAGCAACGGAATACTATTTTCGTTGCTAAATAGCAACGGAATTATATCTCGGTTGCTAAATTAGCAACGAAAATTAAATTCCGTTGCTATTTTTCATCCCGCCATTTGTTGCCGCCTTAATTAGCAACGGAATAAAAATTTCGTTGCTAATTTTCGTTGCTAAATAATGGCGCCAGAAATTCCCTCCACTTTTAGCAACGGAAGCTAACCAAATATTTTTTCGTTGCTAATTTTATAAAGTTCAACCAATTTTAGCAACGGAAAATATTTTTCGTTGCTAAATAGCAACGGAATAATGTTTCCGTTGCTAAATTAGCAACGGAATTTATTCCGTTGCTATTTTTTCGTTGCTATTTCAGGATTTTCTTGTAGTGCATGATAAGATGTTGGCTCTTTAACAACATCCAATTGAGCCATAAAAGAAGTATGGTGGGCAGTAAAACCAGAGGGAATAACAAAAGGGAATGCTGGAACCCAATAAGCACGAGCAGTAGGAGGTAAAACAGGAAGACCAAATGGGAAAACTGCATGAGAAACAAAATCTGACATCCATTGTGGCCTTCTTTTTTATCGAACACTCTATCTTGTTGGCTCAACTAAAACAGAAGGTACCTCATTAGCCGCTCTAGTAGATACATCATCTCCAAGAACTTCCGCTGTTGAGCTAGTAGTAACATCCTCTCGATTTTTAACATTAAAGTCAGTAGTGGGATGACAAGAAATAGTAGAAATAACCTTTTCAAACAAATCTATAGCTGGTATAGGGAGAACAACAGAACCAGCAGAAGAAGAAACTGCACTATTGTCCATATATATGGGGAAAAACATCTTCATGAAAAATCACATCCCTGCTTAGAAACACTATCTTATTCTTCATAACATACAGCTTGTAAGCTTTAATACCTAAAGAATAATCCAGAAATATGCAGGCAACTTATCTAAGATCAAATTTATCCTTATGAGGAGTAGCATTAGTGGCATAACAAAGAGAACCAAACACTTGTAAAAGTGAATAATCAGGTAATTTCTGATACAACATCTCAAAAGGTGTCTTTCAAGAAAGCAACTTAGTAGAAAGTCGATTGATAAGGAAAGAGGCATGAAGAATCGATTCTCCCCAGAAAGTATTAGAAAAATTAGCTTGAAATAGTAAGGCTCTAGCCACCTGAAGCAAGTGTCAATGTTTTTTTTTTGACAACTATATTTTGTTGTGGAGTGTACACACAACTTTGTTGATGTATAACACCCAAATCAACAAGTAAAAATTGGAATTTAACACTCAAATTCTAGGCCATTATCAGTCCGAATGATTTTAATGGGGGCTGCAAATTGTGTATGAATTTGGTTAAAAAACTTATATACAATGGTATAAGTTTGACTTTTATGTTGCATTAGATAAGTCCAAACACACCTACTAAAATCATCAACTATGGTAAGAAAATAATAAGCCCCGGTTAAAGATGCCTTTCTATAAGGTCCACATATATCAATATGAATTAAGTCAAACACAGAGCTGCTATGGATAGCACTGAGAGGAAAGGACAAGCGAGTTTGTTTGGCTAAAGGGCAGAGTGGATGAGACTTAAAAGATTGGGAGTTTTGCTGCATAAAAGAAAGATGCTATAAAACAGAGTCACTAGGATGGCCCAATCGTAAATGCCATATAGACAATGAAGAATCAATTTTATGCACTTTGATAGTATCAGTACAGCAAGAAGAAACATGTTGTGAACTACAAGCAATTGTAGGAGACTGAGATGAAACTAATAACTCAGTCTTATTCAAAAAAAATAAGGAATTATACTTGTTTTTATTTTCTGGTGAAAAAGACAAACTATCTATAATGTAAAGACTGCCGAAAATTCGCCCCACAGTAAGAACCTTTTTACTTCTCAAGTCCTGTAACAAACAAACATCAGCATAACAAGAAAAAAACACTGAATTAGACTGAGTGATTTTGTGGACGAAAAGAAGATTGTAATTGAAAAAAAGGTGAGAAAAGAGTTTGTTTAAGGACGAATTTATTATGTAATACAACAAGAATAGCTTGAGTGACGTTGGTGATACGTCCATCAGGTAAATGAATAGAGGTAGGAAAAGATAGTGTAGAAAGGTTTTGGAAAAGCTTCGGATTAGAGCAAATGTGATTACTAGCCTCTGTGTCTATAATCCAGTATTTCAGTTTAAGAATATGATTGGAGTAAGATTTACTCATCATACCTGCAAAGTCATCATCATGTGCATGAGCAAAATTAACAAACGTGTCTCCAACAGTGTGCTTTCCATTAATATACTTCACCATTTCTTGCTTAATGAATTCCGCCATCCACAGTTGTTTTTCATGGTGATTTAGCCATGTTCACTTGAGCCTTAACTAAACCCTTCTCCTTCTTTCCTTTTAAGTCTTTATACCAATCAGGAAAACCTATCAACTTGAAGCAAGTCTTCCTTACATGCCCTGTAACTTTGCAGTAATCACAAAAACGATCATCCTTCTTGTTATTATCCTTTTTCCTCCAGTTTCCCTTAGATTTATCATTATTCTTCACCAACAGCACACTAGTCTCTAAGTTATCTTCAAGAACCTTATAAACCCTTTGTGATTCAATAGTCTGAATCATTGAATAAGCCTTGTTAACAGTTGGTAATTGTTCCAACATCAAGAGTTGATTCTTCACTGCTTCATAGGACTCATTTAATCCCATCAAAACCTGAATTAAACGATTGCTTAGATCCATTTCTTCAAGTCATTTGTTGACATTACAAGTGCAGTTACCACAATCACAAAAAGGTAATGGTTTAACTAGATTAAAATCATCCCAGAGCTTTAACAGCTTGTTAAAATAAACTATCAAATCTGCATTGCCCTGCTCAATGGAATTAATTTGTCGTTGTATTTGGAAAACTCTTGGACCATTACCGACACTAAATCTTTCCTCCAATTGATCCGAAAGATTCTTAGCCGTGGAACAATACAAGAAATGTTCAGCCAAATCCTTTGAAAGAGATCCTAGAATCCAAGATCTGACTAGATAATCAGATTTTCTCCATTTCAAGAAATCTGCTCTTGATTTATCAGGTTTCTTCTCAGTACCATCGATAAAACATAATTTATCTTTGGCACCTAATGAAATCTGAATAGCAATACTCCACGTTAAGTAATTGCTGCCTGATAAAGGCGCAGTAACTAAAGAAAAATCAGCATTGTCTCCTATCGTATCAACTCGCGAGGCAGCTGTATCAATGAGATTTGCAGTCAAATTCACCATGCTTAAGCCAAAACAAAGAACAATGAAAAATAATTTTCAGTAGTGGAAGCATAAATCTGTTACAAATCTTGATCAGAACAATCAAGGAGCACATATTTCTCCAGGCTTTGATGATACCATGAAGAAGCACTAGAAACAGAGTAACTTGAAGTAGAAGAAAACAATATATTCTCTTTTATTAGACACACACAGTGCGTGTGACCACGAAATGTATTTATATACAACATAACAAAAAGATTAAAAAACCCATAACCATATTACTCTTTATTAAATAAATATAATCTTCATCGAGTTGCCATAAAGTTGCACATATTATTTCTTTTTTTTTTTTAGAAAATTGATAAAAAGAATCATTTAAGGATAAATACTTCCTCGAGCTTCCTAGGTAGAGAATGTTGGAAAGTTTTAAATATTTGATTTAGCGATAAAATTTATTTTGTATTAGTGAATTATTTGAAAGAGACCAATTTTATAATTTTTGTTCCATTTTTGCTCTTTAATTATTTAAAATAGGATAATTTCTCTCTTGTTTCTTTCCAAAATCAATTATATATAATGTCACGTGTCATTCATTTTAAAAATATAATATCTATTTCGTGTAGTTTAAAAGTAAAAATTATGTATTTTAAAAAATATAAGGACAAAATATTTTCATTTTAAATAGTTTAACGAATGAAATAACTAATTTATTAATTTTACTATTTTTAGTAATGGCACATATTTATTTATTTGTATATGATAGTTTCAACTCCTTCCCATGTGGGGCGCTACTACATGGCCATATTGGACCAATATTATTAAAATCGGACCAGCTGGTTTGATCAATTTAATTGCGAATTAGAAATTGATCTGATTGGTTCAATGCATATAAACCAGAGTTAGGGGTGTGCAGAACCGAAATAAAAAACCGAACCGAATTAATTTTGGTCTGTTTGGTTCGATTTTTTCGAATTTTGATTTGTTCGATTCTGAACCGAAATAAAAATTCGATTTTATCGGTTCGATTCGGTTCTTGAAATTGAAAAACCGAAGGAACCAAACTGACTGAAGTTTATATATATAGTAATAAGATTTCAGAGAATACAATTTGGATGGGTGGCGTGGAACACTTGAAAAATCCTGTAGGTACTGTGTTCAAATCCCAGTAAAGGCAGATTTGCAGTTTTCTATCTTTTTTACTTTAATTTTTTTATCGCTTTTTTTAACTTTAAAAGTTTTGTTTTAATATTTTTTAATCTACAAAAATCTAATTCACTAATTTTTTTTACTTTAATCCTTTTTGTTTTTTATTTTTTCAAATTTTTTTACTTTAAAAGTTTTGTTTTAATAATTTTTTACTCTACAAAAATTTAATTCACTAATTTTTTTTACTTTTAATTTTTTTACTTTAATCTTTTTTTTGTTTTCTCAATTTTTTTACTTTAATTTTTTTACTCTACAAAAATCTAATTCACGATTTTTTTTGTAGAAGATTTTTTTTGTAAAAAAAATTAAATTCATGGTATATTAATCGAATTATTATATTTATTTCCAATATTAAAAAAGCTCTTATCTTTTTCCACTCTAATTCCTACATAAGGATTATTTTTTCACATCATTTTTTATGATATGTTTGATGTTTTCTTTTCTTTTTTTTTAAGATAGAAATAGTTGAAGGACTCTAGAATTCGATTAAAAGTATAGAAAATTTCAAATTTAACTTTTTAATAACATTTATAATTATAATTAAATATAATGTGCCTAAAACAGCTTGGCAAAACTGTTAAACTGTTATTTTGCCTTTTAGGCAAATCTGTTTAGCTCCAATTTTGCCTTAAACAACTTGCTGTTTTAGGCAAATTTGTTAACAGTTGTGACACGAAAAAAAATTATTGGCATGTGCTAGTTTTAATTTCAATTAATTAATTAAGTTAATTGCCTATGTTAATTAGTTTATAAAATAGTAATATAAAATTTATTATTTTATTTAAAATAATAATAAAAAAATTTGTAATTTATTTTTATTTTATAAAATTTAAATCAAATATTAAATTATTAGAAATTGTAATAATTTTTTATCAAGTATCCCCAAATCTAAACTTATTAATTGAAAAATTTTACATTTTTAATAATAATAATAAAGTAATTGTTATAGTTATTATATAGAATTATTTTTTTTTTCAGATTTACCTTCATTAATTATTTTTCTAATTTTTAAATCATTTGCTTCTCACTCATTCTCTCTAATCCTAAGTAAATAGTCAACATCAAATTAAATGAGAATATTTTTGACAAAACAATGTAAATTTATCAAAAAATTAACCTTATTAGTTTGTGTTTTAAATATGGCTCAGCTCATATTATTCAATGTAATGTGTGTGTGTGTGTGTATATATATATATATTATCTCAACATATATAACTTTGAAATTTTTGAGTGTGTTGATGAATTGGATAAATGAGAATCAATTTGGATGAAATATTGAAAAAGATAATTTCAACTACCTTTCATGAGATAGACCCATTTGAAGATTTTGTTCTCAATAATTAATACATATAAAAAATTATAATAAGTAAATATGTATTATATATAATTATAGTTATATTTATATATATTATATAAATAATTAATTTATGCTTGGATTATAATTAATTCACATAATATACTAAATAAGTTAACTAATTATATATTATATATACAAAATATTAAAAAAATAAATAAAAGTGTATAAAGTTTGGTTGGTTCGGTCTATTTAATTTTTAACAAAAAAGATAAAAAAAACTGAAATAATTAAACCACAAAAACCAAACAAACTAAATAAATATAAAAATAATTCTCGTTTAAAAATTATCAAATTAATGTTGTACATAACAATTCAATTTTTCAATATAATGAAACTTTATCTTGTTTAATGAGAATTAATTTTTATGCTTAATATGTATTTAATATGTGTACATAATATATTTATAGATAAAATTAAAAAACTCTATATAAATGTGTTTACAAAATTATCCCCAATTTAACAGATATTCCAAAATAAAAATAGGGATATTTTTATTGTAAAAAATGCCAACTATAGCTATTGCAGCGGACATGACCACATGTCATGTGTACAATATCATCATAATTAATTATTTGGTAAATGCTCCCTTGGTCTCCTCAATTTTAATTATTTTCTCTTTTGTTCACTTTTACCAAGTTCTATCAATTAAGTCCATGAATACCAAAAAAATCTAACATAAGTGAATTATTTTTTTCAAGGAGTAAGTGTATTATTTTTTTTCACACTTTGTACTTGTAAAGTATCATTTTTAGATTAATTGTACCGAAAATAATACACAGCTTTCGTTCTCAAATTCAAACCCTCTCTTCCTCTACTAGTTCAATTTCACAGGCAAAAAGAGAAACACGAAATCCATTAAAATGGATTCTGGGGAGAAGCGGCTTAATGAACTGGGCTACAAGAAAGAACTTAGAAGAGAAATGGTAAAATAAGATACTTATTGTTAAGTTATTTATTATCTCAACATTTCGTTAAGTTATTCTAATTTTGATTCTATAAATGTTATGTTACCTTCAAGACCCAGACTATATCATTTTCAACGATGACCCTTTTCACTGGGATCACTCCTCTTTATGGTTCAAGCCTTTTATATGCAGGGCCTGCAACTCTTGTTTGGGGTTGGGTTTTGTTTCCTAGCTTCTTCACCGCTTTCTACGATTTTCAATGTATGAAATCTGTTCCTCTTTTCCAGTATGTTTCCTTTTCAATTCATAACATATATAATCATATTCAATAGACAATGTTATACTGTACATTGAATATAATTGTTTTTTTTATTTAAAAATATTAGTAATATCAAGTTCAAATTTAAACAGTCCATTTCTTGCAACATTTAAACTAGAAATTTTATTTAAACGCAACAAAGTGTGTCTAACCACAAACTTTTTAATAACATTTATAATTATAATTAAATATAATGTGCTTTCATTGTAAAAAAAAAATCAAATTATTATAATATTATGCATAATATAGTAGTTAAGATAATATGATAAGATGAACAACTCTAACAAAAAAATCGGTTAGTTGAAACAATACATATTATGATTAATAATCAACACATGTAATTAAAACTAACTAATTAATTAGGATATTAATTTTATTATTGAAACAATACATATTATGATTAATAATTTAATGTGAAAAATGAAAATTACAATTATTAGTATGAAATTAAATAAGATATAACAAAATTTACAAATCAACTGTAATGTTAAAACAAAATGAAATATTTTATGAAACAAATCAAAACAGAAAAATAGAATAAAAATATGAAATGTGGTAGCGTAATAATCTTTAATCATTAAACTATTACTTATTAACAACTAATCAAAACTAATTTGCTGCTAGCATTCGAGCTAAACAAAGAATGATATACAAAGTAATTTGAACAATCAAATTGGCATATTATTTGAATTTATGAAAATTTAATTTTCAATAAAGTTGAATAATATTGAACACAAAAAAAGACTATATTTACAATAGTTATTTAAATCTTTTTATTATAATATTTCTTACGAATTAATTCTCAACTAATTAATTCTTAATAAATCCAATAAAATATTTTGATTAGTATTTATTATAGACATAATATAATAAATTTATGTATATCATTTTAATTTTAGTTATTTTAAATGAATTTATTTTGTTGAATATAAATTAATATAATTTATGGATCCATATAGGTTAAAAGCCCAATAAAAAATAAGCCCATATTGACCCAGAACCAACCAAAATTATTTCGATTTGTTCGGTTCTACAAAGTTCGATTTCGGTTCGGTTCTTATATTTTTTTAAATTTGGTTTTCGGTTCGATCCAAAACCAAATTGAACCGACCGATTGCACACCCCTAACCAGAGTGATAAAAACCGCTCTGAACTGGCCAAAAACCAAATAGAACCAAAAAAGGCAATTTGAATCGGAAAATCTATTTTTGTCCAAAATTTTTATAGAACATTATTTTTTGCTGAAAAAATAAAATATAAATATAAATACAAAAGAATTGAAATTTAGGTAATTTTAATGAATTTATTATGAATAAAATAAAAATTATAATTTATAATTGATGAATATCTTTGAATATTTATAATTTTTACTATTTTTATCTTAAATATTTGTTATAAATATTGAATAACTTGAAAATATTGCTTTATATATGATTAATATTTGATGATAAATGTATTTTATTTTTTTGAAAATTTTATTTTTTATTTTTTATATAGTTATATTTTAATAATATTTATAAAAAAATTTAAAAATAATATTATTTTGAAGAAATTTCGGTTGAATTCTGTCGAATCGATCGAATCAATAACTATTTACCTCTCCGGTTCTTTGTCCGGTCCGGTTTTGATATTGTAATAACATTTTACTGGACTTATTCAAGTAATATAAAATAAAAAAATATAATAAAAATTAATCAACTTAAGTGTGACTTGTAAATTGGAATATTAGTTAGGGGTTTAGTTTCAAGGAAAAAATAAAGTTTGGGGTTCAATATTTGTCGATTATAACCACCCTTATTTGTCTTATATGATACTTAATTACTACTTTTAATTATCACACGTATTTATTTATTTGTATCTACAGTTCCAGCTACTCCCCACAGGACCCAACACATATTAAAGTAAAGAAAATGAGAGTTAATTGTTGTTTTAATTATTAGAAAGTGACAAGAATTATTTGCACACAATCACACTCACGAATAAAATAGTGAAAACCATTTGTTTATTATTCATATGAATTTTATGCTGATCTAGATTTTAATTGATTATTGCAAATTGCAATGCGGAGTGGATTAATTAAATGAGGAGGAAACTTCATCCAGGCAATATATCTACTTAAAAAATGACTAAATGGAAGGCAAACGGCTAATTGATTTTTTTTTTTTCTTTTCGGTAAAAAACACCAGTCTTCCGCCAGCGAGGATTATAGTTTTTTTTTTGGTCTTTTGAGAGAATTATTGCAACACAAACATTACTTAAAATTGTGCATTATCAATTTTAAATTGCCACTTGCAAATTGGAACATTAGTTATGCTTTGTTTATCAATTAACAGAAGACCTTTTTTTTTTTTTTTTCGCGGCACATTTAAAGAATGACTTATCAATTTTAAATTGTCACTTTTAGAAAATGGCATATTAGGTGTGAATCATTTATCAATGATCGGAAGACTTTTCTCGTCACTGTGCGTTGTTAAAAACCCCCATTGTAAGAAGACTGCAACATCTTTTCTTTAGAGACAGACAACAATGGTATCTGCTTCAGAAATCCAATCTTACACCAACGATACGCATAGTGAAGTGACAGAATCCAGCAAGCATGGTAGCTTTTCCAATGACCAACCGGAGGAGATAAAGAATGGTAGTTTTGCTAGGATTACTCTATCACTTTCCTGGCAACTCACTATAATTTTAATGACTGAAATATCAGCAACTGTTGTTAAATCTACTGAATTTTTCTCCCAGGAAAATCAGAGAGTGCTGATGATTATTTCCAAAAAGATGATGATGCTTCTGGAGTTTCTGAGCCAGAGCAAACTGAAGGTACACATTTGATTTTTTTTTTTTAATGATGAATATTTCCTTGAGCTTCCTAGGTAAGGAAGTTTGTCAGAAAGTTTTAGTTCTGAGCGATCAGGTAGTTTGTTAAGTTTACTTTGTCCTGATCGGATTGAATCTGAATTCGAACCCTATTTAAATATTGAATTTCAAGCACTGAAAACAGAGTAATAAATTTTATAATTATTTCTATATCTAATAACACTCGACAGATTCTGAAGATGATAGTACTTCAAATGCTGATAGCGATAGTTGTTCAAGCGATTCTACTCAGGAGAACACTGAAGGTGCACATTTGATTTTTATTTTCTTAAAAACAAAAAAGAATCGGTTGATGACAAATATTTCCTTGAGCTTCCTAGGTAGGGAAGTTTGTTGGATTTTTAATTCATGATGTCACGAGTGATCAGGCAGTTTATTGAGTTTACTTTGTTTTGATGGGATAGAATATAAATTTGCATCATAATTAAACGTTGAACTTCAAGAACTGAAAACATACTAAATTAATGATGATCTCTATATGTCTAACAACTTATAGTACACTTGACAGGGGCAAATGGGATTTCGAAAGACACAATTTACTACATGCCATTTTATAAAGCAGCAATACATGGGGATTGGGGTACTGCGGAGAGATTTTTAAAGGATGATCCAGAAGCACTAACTGCTATGATTTCAAATTCTTTGTCAATTTTGCATGTTGCAGTTAGCACAGGTCGTTCAATACCTTTTGTGCAGAAGCTTGTTGATTTAATGCCAAAAGGGTCATTGGCAATGAAAAATGATGTTGAAGACACTCCTTTACACTATGCTGCTGTTGCTGGAAATGCAAAAGCTGCCAAGATCTTGGTGGAAAAGGACTTAACCTTGACTCGGTTAACAAATAAATATGGTTCTACACCACTTCATACTGCTGCTAATTATGGTGATAAGGAAACTATTCAATATCTTTTAACTGTTACTCAAAATGTGGATCCAAGTCCTTTTGTGGGACAAAGTGGTGCCAAACTACTTAATCGTCTCATAACTGCTGATTTTTATGGTTAGTAATTTACGATCCCTTGCTTTCTACAACAACTAAACCTTAATCCTACATTGTACAGGATCATCAATTAAACAGCAAAGTCTTAGTCCCTTACTTTCTATGCTAAGAAATTATACTCATATTTGAACCTTAATTTGTTGATGTTATAATTATGATTAATTATATTTCAACTTACAGACATTGCTCTGGATATATTGAAGGGCTATCCCATGCTAGCTCTAGAAAAAGACAATAAAGGGGATACTGCCTTACTGATATTGGCTAAAAAGCCAAAGGCCTTTCCAAGCCGAAGCAATCCAACAATTTATGAACACTTACTAACCAGTAACCTCAACTTCATCTTTACTGCTTTTCCTTTCTTGGCTTGTAGAGGCAATTTCTGCTCAAAAACATCAAGACATAAGTGGCTTTTTTTTTTTTTTTTGGTTTCAGCTTTTTCCGGTGCTTTCAATAAAAGACAGAATGGCAGAACGCATGGAGACGTGGAAAACCCAGGTGGTAGTTTAGAAGAATTTCGGAAGGAAACCAAGCTATACAGATTTCTGCACAGTATTCATAATAAAACACTGATGCATCATCACGCCCTTCAGTTGCTCAGAATGTTGAGCTCTGAAGCATTAAAACACGGCAATAAAAAAGCTCGTAGACTACTAGGACCTTCAGTAAGAGCTGCTGCCCGTTCAGGAATTCATGAGTTTGTTACAGAAGTTATCAAAGCCTACCCACCATCTGCTCGCCGCTTGGACGATGATGACAGGAATATTTTCCATTTGGCAATTATACACCGCCAGGAAAAAGTTTTCAACCTCTTATTCCAAGTGAGTTCATACAAGTGTTTTATTACAGAAAAAGTGGACAAAGACGGGAACAATATGCTACATATGGCAGCAAAATTGGCACCATCAAGTAGAATTTCTGGTGCTGCCTTGCAGATGCAACACGAATTGCAATGGTTCAAGGTTAATTATAAATTATACTAACCTCAATCTCTTGAACTCCACTCTAAAATTTATGAAATAATAATATTATATTTTCAGGAAGTGGAGAAGATTGTTCCACACACATACAAGGAAATGAGAAATGATGAAGGAAAAACTCCAAAAATGATGTTCAAAGAAGAGCACAAGAATCTAGTAGAGCAAGGCGAGAAATGGATGAAAGATACAGCATCATCATGTGGACTTGTAGCTGCACTTGTGTTGGCAGTAGTTTTTGCAGCAAATTTTACAACACCAGGCGGACATGATCAAAATACAGGAATCCCAATCTTTCTTGATAAAGCATCTTTTATGATATTTGCAGTAGCCAATGCCTTAGCACTGTTTTCTTCATCAGCCTCATTACTGATGTTTTTAGGCATACTAACATCAAGATATTCACAAGAAGATTTTCTGAGGGCCTTGCCAATGAGGCTTAGCATTGGTCTCGTCACCTTATTCTTCTCGATTGTAGCTATGTTGGCTGCTTTTAGTGCATCTCTTCACATTGTTCTTTCGCATAAAGTGAGCTGGATTGGAGTTCCAATTGGGCTTGCAGCTTGCGTTCCTGTTACCTTGTTCGCACTTTTACAGTTTCCTCTTCTTGTTGAAATGGTAAATTCCACATTTGGGCCTAGCATTTTCCGCAAACAAGGAGACGATATTTTAATTTAAGCACACAAAATATGCATTCTCATCTGTTTTTCACTATTTCAGTTATGTGTTCGTAAAATTACAGCCTTCAGTGGAAGAGGCTCCTGTGATGTATTCTATATTTTAAAAAGAAAACACTTTAAAAGTAAATTTTGACCATTATCTAAAAGGGAATAAAATGAATCTGGTCACTTAGGGCTTGTTTGGTTGGTGATATGGTATTGTTCATTAATGTATTGTTCTATAGAGTACAATATTTGGGAGCATAATTCTTCTCATGGTATTGTACTCTATGATTCTTAAATTATGGTTTTGTCTAATTTTGAGAATCACCAATTTGGTGATTTTTCGTGATTTTCATTATTTACTTTTACTATTCTAACCTTATTACTTTTACTTTTTATTATAATTAAGTTTATAACTCCTTATCTACATATAATAAATCAATATTACTCCATTTTAATCCATTAATTCTACTACACTTCATTCATACTATCATACTGTCATTCCAAATATCGTATCGTTAAAATCATACAGTATCATACTATACCATTCTGTACAATACATTAATAAATTACAGACTACCACCAACCAAACATGGCCTTAAAATAAAATTCCCTTAAGTGAGTGTTTAGAAATTGGAATTAATTTATTCCTTTTATGTGATTCTAATTTCTAAACGCTGAAAAAAAAAGAGGAAATTACATAGAATACCACTTTTTTTACTTTGATTTTTAAAAATACCTTCATCAGTTTTTAAGTTTTAAAAATACCACTTTTTTAATTTGTATTTTTAAAAATACCTCTTTTTATTTTTACCCTACTTCTGTCCCTTTTTCTATCACCCAGAAATACTAAAATGCGGCTTCATCGTGATGATGTTTTCTTCTTTCGATGGGCCCTTACTCCTCTTCCTCCTCCTCCTCTTCTTCTTGTAACCAAGACTGTATTCGGAGGATCAAATATGTTAAACGGCGTCATGAGAGTTCTACAGATCTTAAGTCTCTAGAAATCCAGGTTTGTTCACTTAATTTTATTCTTTAGTATGTGTATTTCTATTCTTGGTTTTAGATTTATTTATGAGCTATTATCGCGTGAAAATTGTTAAATAACAGTGAGGATTACTTTCTTTGTTGGAACCACAGGAGATTATTGGCCGTTCACTTCTCAATGGAAACGTAGATACACGGCGTTGATTTTCACTTTCTTTCCATTCGCTTTCTAGTATGATTGATTAAACTTTTTCGTTTTCTTTTTCTGGGTTCTTTTACTTTTTCAAGCTTTTATGATTGTGTTTTGTATTTCTGTAATCGTTTTATTCTAAAACCAACCCACTTTGACTTTTGGAGATTTGATGCAGAATTGGTTTTCTCCAAGTGAGGCAACTTCTATTTCTTTCTTTTTTTTTGTTTTAATTCGATGGGTTTCCAAATTCTTTTAGTTTTTGTGTTTTGGGGTTTCAATTTTATTGATTTTCTCGTCAATCAACCACCGCCGGCTCCCTGCTACTTTTTCCTCTATCACTTTCCATGGAGAGAAATGTGATTGCAGAAAGAAAACAAGCACAGGATGCAAAGTTCATCATTTTATTCTCTGCTTCCAAAGTTTCTCGTTCTTCTCCATCTTTTTATAAATAACGCAAAGGTACCATTTCTTATTCTTATCTCTCTTTATCCTCAGTCTCCATGATTTTGCATCGAATTTAAAGATATAGCGTTACAAGTTGCTTTAGAAAAAACTATTTTCCTTTGAATTGTTTACTTTTGATCAATTAGAATTATGTTTATTATTCATAGTTAGCTCTTCATTATTTACAGCTTGTTGATATCGATAAAACTGCGTGGTGTTTTGCAGGTCTCGTTTGTGTTCTTAATACGAGGACGGGAATGGCGGTTAATGCAATCGCAAATTAGAGCACAGTTCTTCCATGTCATGTAATTAGCCCTTTCCCGATATGCTCTGTAGCCTTCATGTTTGTTTCTTTTTTTAATTTTTTATTTAATATCTTGGATTGATTACTTCTTCAAATTGAAGTAGTCGTTAAAACAATTTGCAAAATGAAACCGCATTGTTGCTTGAGCAGTTGAATTTTTGCTTGTCGTTTTGAAATGTTTTAGCCTTGGTATTTTTGGTATATCCAATTTCTTGTATTTAAATACGAGTTTGCTGGAGTCTCTTAGGCAACAAGTTCAGGCATAATGCTTTTTCTTTTTCTTCTCTTCAGGTCATTAAGATAGTTGATTTCTTAGGGTTTACGTTTTCTGATCTGAAGGTAAAGCCAGCAAATGTACCATCTAAACTTCGTGGAAGGCAGCCAATGCCATGTGTTGAATTGAAGCATGATTGAATTATTAAATTTCTACGTTATTCCCTGTTCTCGTTCTCTCCCCAACCCCAATGCCTGTATGAGAGGAAGAAAATCTATTTAGTGCAGGACCACCTTTTAGGCTAGCTGTCGTTATATAGAGAAATGAAACAGGCTAGCTGTCGTTAACTTTCACTTTGCACTCAAGATAACCAGTGAAAAGTGATTTGTACACATATTGTTACTTCATTAATTTTTAAGTGCTAGGATTTTCTATGATAATTATCTATAATGAGTCTATTTCTTTCTTTTATGTTTTTTTTAATTTAAATATAATTCAATACTTGGTCGGAGAATGACCCTGTCCAACTATATTTGAGTAAGCCATAAGTTTGTTGCTGCTTTTGTACTTGTCTCTCTTAATTGGCTAAATGATTATGAAATCAGAGTTAATAGTAATTACTTCTTATTTGTATTTTATTTCACTGATTATCAGATCATGGATGTAATGCATTCATATGCTAGTCTATAGTGAATATTCTTGTATTTTTGGTATCTAAGTTGGCGATGTAATAATGATCTGTATGCTAAGCAATAAAGTATACTTTAGCATATTTGGTTCTGTTATGGTGAGTTGATATTTGATTTTTTCAATAGCTGAATGTAGTATCGGTTATAATTACATTAATCATCATTTGCAAAATGATTAATGAATTTCACTTTTTCTTGTAGCTGAGAAATGTGGAAAATAGGAAATATTATTTAATTCGAAATAGAAACCCAATAAAAGTTATTACTATAGGTGGTATACCACCTGGTAGATCCAGTATACCAATGGTATACCACGGTATACCATGATACATCCGGTATGTCAATGGTATATTATCTTATATATCAAGTATACAATGATATACCACATGGTACATCCGGTATACTATCCTGTTATACATGGTATACCAATGGTATAACGTTTGGTGTACATGGTATGTCACGGTATACCAATGGTATACCAATGGTATACCACCTGGTAGATCCAGTATACCATGATACATCCGGTATACCAATGGTATATCATCTGATACATCAAGTATACCAATGGTATACCACAGTATAACATTGGTATACCACCTGGTATACAATTTGACAGAATTACATCCGTCACCGCTCTAATTAACATTTTTTAATTATAACTATGCCTTTATAGTTAATAATTAATTAATTAATAAGTTTAAATTTTTGTAAGATCTTGTGGTCTTAAGCTACTACTAAATCATGTACTAATTATAGTGCACTTGGCCTGCAACACAAACAACTTAATGTTTATTTGTTGTTTTTATTTTTTTTGAATGATAATCAAAATTAAATTTTATTTTTTATTTTTGTATACCTCTGGTATACCAGGTATACCGTTGGTATATCAAAATTCATAATAGCATTTTCAATTCTGGATTTTGGTATACCACCGGTATACCAAAATCCATTTAAGGTGTTATAATTATAGTGCACCGGAATAGCATTTTCAATTTTATTTGAGCTTAGCTGTTGTAATTTGGTTTTGACAACTAAATTTATTATTTATATTTATTTAATTACATTTAAGGTGGCGTAAGTTGTTTTTCTTTCCCCTTGGATGTTAGTTAAGGACATAAAGTAAATGTTAATTTTTTTAATGATAAAGTGAGTATAATTATATTCAATATAGAAAAAAAAGCCAAAATAATTATATTCAATAATATTTATCCATCACTAACCGAATCAGCAAATTTTACGTAAATAAAAATATAATTATTCAGTGTTTTTAATTTTACATAATAATTGAATTATTTTATTATTATCCGTTGGAAGATTGAGCCACCACAAGTCCCTACTGAAATGAACAAAGCGGCAACTTTCAAAGACAATCAAAGAAAAAGAAATGGAAATACACGGGTAATGATTCAAATTGTCAAGAAGAGTTGGGATTCTCTCAATGTCTTTCTTGTCTTGTTTGCCATTGTTTGTGGAATTCTCGCCAGAAGAAACGACAACGATTCGGCTTCTGGTGGTGATGGTGATAACACCACAACCAATTGCAATTTTATTCACAATAAAGATGAAGAAACTCACTCTGTTTCTAGCAATTGGTTCGATCAGTTTTCTAATTCCACACCGGCTACCGGTGGCGACCTCAGGAGGTTAAAGAGGAGCAGTAGCTCTTATCCAGATCTCACGTAAGAATCTTTATGGAAAACTTTTGTACTTTTGTACTTCGTTCCACTTCACCGTCGCCAGTATTGGCACCACCGTCTCCTGCACCTCCTACTCCTCCCCCACCTCCACCTTCGCGTCCAGCAAGAAGCAGTCACAGACAGAGGCGAACTTATCAAATAGTTTCCCTCAAAGAAAAGGTGGAGAAAGCGTATGAAAAATTATCAGGAATTTTCGGAAATGGAGAATCGTTCATCTACACCGCCTCCTCCTCCACCACCGCCTCCACGTCCTCCGCCATCTCTGCCAGTCACGAAAGGGACGCGATCAGAGCGCAGTCATTGAAGTCTTGTTATTAACTCTTATGCTTCTTAACCTGCAGAGCCTTACATGAAGAAGGAAGAGGAGGAGAAGGAGAATGAGGTATGAAAAGAGAAGGAAGTTTAAGTTAAATTAAAAAAGTGATATTTTTAAAAATAAAAATTTAAAAAAAGGTATTTTTGAAAGAGAAAAAAGAAGGTGGTATATTTAAATTTCACACCTTTTTTTTGGGTAGTTTTATAAAACTCCCAAAAAAAATCCCACAACAAACAGAACCAACAGGCCCAAACTGCAAGACCGAAATATTTGGTTCGGCTTTCACTGTTAATTCAGTTCGGTTGGATCATAAGGAATCTTGGAATTTGCTTTTCTATGGGTGATTGGTTCGACTATTATAAGCATAATCGATTAATAGTCAACCTAATTGAGTGGCAAAAAAAGTATTGTTGCTAACTCGTTATTTGATACAGATTAAGATAAGACTGATTGATGACGTGTTGTTTTGGATAAGTTAGTTGAACATGTAGTGGGACTTAAGTTAAAATTGATATGTAGCATTGCATAACTGGCTTTGTCCATTAGCAAATTCACAATATACCTTCATTTTAAATTTCATTTTCAAAAATACAATCTAATTTATTTTTACTTTTCATTTTCCATTTCAAAATTACCATTTTTATTTTTGATATATCAAAAATACCCCATTTATTAAGTTTTTATATTCTAGCCGCTCTTCCCTTCCTGCCAGTCATTCTGCCAAGTTTATCTACTTAAATTTCTTGCTTAAGGATTCAAACAATATCATTACATGAATACATGCCAAAAGTATTTAAAGGTGCATTTACTTGTAGAAAATAAGATACTGTTTTCTATTTTTTTAAAAAATTGAATTGATTTTTTTTACAAAAAATTTTAAAAACGCGTTCACTTATCAACAAATGAAAAATTATTATTTTTAGAAACAAAAAATAAAAAAAATGAAAAAACATGTTCATTTATTAAAAATGGAAAATATTCTCTAAATTAAAAAAATTAAATTACATATTATTAAAAAAATATGTATACTCTAATTTTTAAAATTAAAATAATATGTATATATGATTAAATTATAAATTATTTTCATGATTCAATTAAATTTAATATTTATAAATTAATGAACATTGACTTAAAAAAATATCATAGTAACATAAAAAAATGCAATCAATTTCTAATTTCTATTATTATTAAAATCGTTCCACACTTAATCAGCAATTGCCTCTCTAAATATTTCCATTTGTATTTGTTAGGATAAATCAATATATTTAGGGATGAGCATGAACTGGTTAACCGGTCCATTAGCAAAAAAATTAACCAGTCCATATATATCGGTTTTTTCAAAAGACTAACTATTAATCAGTCTATTATAATCGGTTAATCAGTTCATCGATTTTGGTTTTTCGGACTGGTTAACCAATTTTTTTTGGTTAACCACTACAATTATGAAATACAATTTAAAATTTAAATTATCAAAATACTTAAAAATAAAAATTGAATAACATACTTAATTTAACGTATTGTTCAAACTACGAACATCCTATTATTAATTTAACACATGGCATTTTTTATAAATCTATTTCTAGTTAATTATAGATAAGAAATTATTTTACTTCATAATTATTTGATGGACAAGTTAGCTATAGAAAAGAAATTTTAATTTCTTACAATAATTATTCTCAAATATAACACGAGAAAAAAGTTTTGTAAGTCCATGTATGTAAAGTAAAAAGCTGGACCAAAAACCCACTATTTTGAGTGCAGCTTAAAGTATCTGAATTCAACTATATGTGCCGATCTTCTTCAAAGACATCATTACTCAATCACTTGCTCCAAAAATCCAGCATTTTATATTCAGTGGTTGAGTGATCTCCTTCGTCACATATCACCTATCACTATAAAACTAATACATTACTTTGTTTCTATATTGATTTCACAGACCCATATCCATCCATGGCTTCTCTGCTTATGCCCACGCAAACTCCTCCCCTGAGTGAGCTTCTCAAGCCCAGATCCAACCTTATGTACAAGTTTAATACTTTCCTCATTCCACGCAAACCCTTTTCACCAATTTGCAGAATTCTCATTAAATGCTCATCATCTGTATAAAATTTGACTCAACAGTTAGACAAAACCCTAATTGATTATGAAGAAGATAATAGGCCCTATGTAATCTATAAAGGCTAGGCTCACATAGGCTCTGTTTTATGATAAACAGTGAAGAAGATGCTATGGAATCGATGGTGTACAGCTACACAAAGCACTAGAATAGGGAGAGCAACAAAACCAGTAAAACATAATTATAACAACCCAATGATGAGCAAATTCAACAATACTTCGCAATCATCAGAGCGGGAAAGAGACCAAAGAGCAAAACTTACTGGTTTGAATCACGAAAATAGAGATCTAAGAAGTGATAAAAGAAAAATATAAGATTTAACAGTTTGAATCACGGACATAACGACCAAGAATACTGGTTTAAGAGAAGAAATTAAATATTACCTGTTTGTGATGGCCTTTGTTTCAAGAAGACTTGCTGGCTCAAGAACAAACGATTGGAGCCAACGGCGTGAAGGGGCGGCGGCTGTCGTGAGGAGAGGGGTGGCAGCTGCAGACTGAGGAGAGGAGATGGTGCGAAAAATAGGGGTGGCAGCTGCAGACTGAGGAGAGGAGATGGTGCGAAAAATAGGATTAGCTTATATATATATATTAAAAATATAAATTATACCGGTTGGTTAGCCATAACCGACGGTTTTTTAAAACCATAGACTAGAACCGAATTGAAAATCGAAAATCTATATTTTTAAAAACCTTAACCTTTTTTTCGGTTTTATTAACCTTTAAAAATCGCTTTGGTTTCGAACTGATTTTTCGGTTAACTATTTTTTCGGATTTTTTTTTGCTCATCCCTAAATATATTACTATCATCCTGTTATACTCTAGCAGTGATTTCTTCAGGCACATGTTAAGTTGTATCCTAAGATCTTATTAGATGATATCAAGAGCTAATAAGTATTTTGTTACGGTAATACAATTAGCGACGGAAGTATTTAGTCGCTAATCCGTCGCAAATAAATTAAAAAATAATTTTTTTTAATTTCACTCCCATGGTTTATGTATAATTTCAAGTAATTTTAATATAAACCATATAAAATGAACATTTTCTTTTATAATAGAAAATTATAAATTATTTTATAAGTTGATAATAATTTTTTATCAGTTATACCAAAATCTAATGTTATTTATTTAGAAAATTTACATTTTTAATCATAAAACAGCAAGCTATTTAAGGCAAAATAACAGTTCAACAGATTTGCCTACAACAGCTAGCTGTTTAAGACAAAATTGGAGCTGAATAGATTTTCCTAAAACAGCTTGCAGCTTGCTGTTTTAGGCAAATCTGTCAAGCTATCATTTTGTTTAAAACAACTTGAATATCAAAAATAGCTCCAAAATAAACATTCAAAGCTAGTAAACTATCTCTATAATCTTGATGAGCGTTAGAACTAAATAGGATAATGGATTTAGTATTATATGATTGAATTAAACTTCAATTTATATGCAATGGCTAAACTCGGCCTCAAAAGAAGCAGGTTTTTCTTGGACTTGCATACAAACATAATTGTCTAAATTCAAAAATTTTGTGATTACTAAAATCACCCTCCATGTTCCCTTACTTTTTCAATTTTATATTTTTACTCTAATTCAAGATCTTTTTCTTAAGATCTTTTTTTTTTAAATAATTTTACCCCGATATCAATCAAAGAGTTATTAAGGATAAATACAAAATAATTTTATGATCACTAAGTCTATAATTTCGTTTAGAATATTTATAAAATTTATAGCATAAAGTATATTCATTTTAATTAATATCAAAGTTTAATATAAAAATTTTTGAGTAATTTCATGAATTTTAAACATAATTTTAAAGAAAAAATAATTGAATTGAAATAAAAGCTTAAAATTAAAGGAAACATTTTAATAAAAAATAGCTCCAAAATAAACATTCAAAGCTAGTAAATCTGTCAAGCTATCATTTTGCTATTTTAGGCAAAACTGTTAACCTGTTATTTTGCCTAAACATTAGGCAAATCTATCAAGCTATCATTTTGCCAAAAACAGCTATTTTAGGCACAACTGTTAAGCTGTCAAGTTGTTTTAGACAAATCTGTCAAGCTATCATTTTGCCTAAAATAGCTAGGCAAAACTGTTAAGCTGTTATTTTTCCTGTTTTAGGCAAATCTGTCAAGCTATCATTTTGCCTAAAACAGCTTGTCAAACTATCATTTTGTCTAAAACAGCTTGAATATCAAAAATAGCTCCAAAATAAACATTCAAAGCTAGTAAACTATCTTTATAATCTTGATGAGCGTTAGAACTAAATAGGATAATGGATTTAGTATTATATGATCCAATTAAACTTCAATTTATATGCAATGTTTAAACTCGGCCTCAAAAGAAGCATGTTTTTCTTGGACTTGCATACAAAGATAATTGTCTAAATTCAAAAATTTTGTGATTACTAAAATCACCCTCCATGTTCCCTTACTTTTTCAATTTTATATTTTTACTCTAATTCAAGATCTTTTTTTTAAATAATTTTACTCGATATCAATCAAAACGAACATAATTTACATTAAAATTTTTTCAACTACCTTAAGTGAAATTATAGAGTTATTAAGGATAAATACAAAATAATTTTATGATCACTAAGTCTATAATTTCGGTTAGAATATTTATAAAATTTATAGCATAAAATATATTCATTTTAATTAATATCAAAGTTTAATATAAAATTTTTTGAGTAATTTCATGAATTTTAAACATAATTTTAAAGAAAAAATAATTGAATTGAAATAAAAGCTTAAAATTAAAAATTAAAGGAAACATTTTAATAAAAAAATAGCTCCAAAATAAACATTCAAAGCTAGTAAATCTGTCAAGCTATCATTTTGCCTAAAACAATTTAGCAAATCTGTCAAGCTATCATTTTGCCTAAAACAGCTTGCTATTTTAAGCAAAACTATTAAGCTATTATTTTGCTAGCTGTTTTAGGCAAATCTGTCAAACTATCATTTTGCCTAAAACAGCTTGGCAAATCTGTCAAGCTATCATTTTGCCTTAAACAACTTGCTGTTTTAGGCAAATTTGTTAACATTTGTGACACGAAAAAAAATTATTGGCGTGTGCTAGTTTTAATTTCAATTAATTAATTAAGTTAATTGCCTAAGTTAATTAGTTTATAAAATAGTAATATAAAATTTATTATTTTATTTAAAATAATAATAAAAAAATTTGTAATTTATTTTTATTTTATAAAATTTAAATCAAATATTAAATTATTAGAAATTGTAATAATTTTTTATCAAGTATCCCCAAATCTAAACTTGTTAATTGAAAAATTTTACATTTTTAATAATAATAAAGTAATTGTTATAGTTATTATATAGAATTATTTTTTTTTCAGATTTACCTTCATTAATTATTTTTCTAATTTTTAAATCATTTGCTTCTCACTCATTCTCTCTAATCCTAAGTAAATAGTCAACATCAAATTAAATGAGAATATTTTTGACAAAACAATGTAAATTTATCAAAAAATTAACCTTATTAGTTTGTGTTTTAAATACGGCTCAGCTCATATTATTCAATGTAATGTGTGTGTGTGTGTGTGTGTGTATATATATTATCTCAACATATATAACTTTGAAATTTTTGAGTGTGTTGATGAATTGGATAAATGAGGCTCAATTTGGATGAAATATTGAAAAAGATAATTTCAACTACCTTTCATGAGATAGACCCATTTGAAGATTTTGTTCTCAATAATTAATACATATAAAAAAATTATAATAAGTAAATATGTATTATATATAATTATAGTTATATTTATATATATTATATAAATAATTAATTTATGCTTGGATTATAATTAATTCACATAATATACTAAATAAGTTAACTAATTATTTATTATATATTATATATACAAAATATTAAAAAAATAATTAAAAGTGTATAATGTTTGGTTGGTTCGGTCTATTTGATTTTTAACAAAAAAGATCAAAAAAACTGAAATAATTAAACAACAAAAACCAAACAAACTAAATAAATATAAAAATAATTCTCGTTTAAAAATTATCAAATTAATGTTGTTCATAACAATTCAATTTTTCAATATAATGAAACTTTATCTTGTTTAATGAGAATTAATTTTTATGCTTAACATGTATTTAATATGTGTACATAATATATTTATAGATAAAATTAAAAAACTCTATATAAATGTATTTACAAAATTATCTCCAATTTAACAGATATTCCAAAATAAAAATAGGGATATTTTTGTCTTTTAAAAAACCCTAATAAACTTTATATCTTTGCCTTATTCTCATTTTTCTTATTTTCTCAGGTTGAGCCACCATCTCTTTCCCTATCTCTCTCGTTTCTTCTTCCCTTTGCCCTAATCACTGCAACCCATAATCGACGGTGGATAAATCGCTGCAACAACTCACCCGCCGCTATTTTCTAATATATTCGCGACTGACCTTTTAGTGACTGTTCGTCGCGGCATCGCTAATTTAAATTAGCGACGAAGACATGTAGTTAGCGACGGAAAATAATTTGCAATTTTTTTGCAGTGAAACCACTATTGTACTTATCCCGAACCAGGTGACAATCAATTTCTAAGTGTTTGGTACATTCATGAAAAATAGGGTTCTTGGTAATATGAATGGCAGCCTGGTTGTCACACCACAACGGAATAGGTAAAGAAGGAGAAAGATAAAAATCATGTAACATAGAAACCAACCATTGAAGCTCACAAGCTATAAAAGCTAGACTCCGATATTCAGCCTTCGTCGAAGAACGTGAAATTGTCCCTTGCTTCTTTGATTTCCAAAAAATAAGAGAAGAACCAAGGAAAATGCAAAAGCCAGTGACAGATCGACGAGTATCTGGATAAGCACACCAATCAGCGTCACTGTAAGCATCGAATTGCAAAGAGTATCGTGAAGAATAAAACAAACCAGTAGCAGGACAATGTCTCAAATACTTAAGAACATGTGTGGCAGTAGTCCAATGTGAATCTCAAGGAGCTTGAACAAATTGGCTAAGCTGATAGACCGCATAAATAATATCAGGATGCGTGAAGTTAAGATAAAGCAAGCGACCAACAAGTTGTTGATAAGGAGTGGGATCAACAAGTAAAGAACCCTGATAAGCTCTTAAATGATGATTTTTAGGCAAAGGCGTGAGCATCGATTTGGCACCCATCAAGCCAACATCAGCAATCAAATCTAAAATATAACGTCGTTGACTAACATAAAGACCATTACTTGACCAAGCAATCTCCAAACCTAAAAAGTATTTATCCTGCTCAAGATCTTTTATAGTAAAAGCAGCATGCAATGAGGCTTTAACTTGATCAATCAGAGCATCAGAAGTACCAGTAAGCAAGGCATCATCAACATAAACAACTAAAGCCAAGAAATCACCATGATCAGTAAAAGTAAAGAAGTAAGGATCAGCATGAGATTGACGGAAACCAAGTTTATGTAAGTGATCAAGTAAGTGCAGCATTCCATTGACGAGAAACTTGCTTCAAACCATACAATGAACGAAAAAGACTTACAGACTTGATTTGGTGCCGCCTTAGTGTATCCATCAGGAGGCTTCATGTACATCTCCTCATCAATAAAACTATAGATAAAAGCATTGTTAATATCCAATTGAGAAAGAGACCAATGCTTTGCTGCAACTAAAGCCAAAAAAATACGTACAGTAACAGTTTTGGCAATAGGAGAGAAGCTCTCTGTATAATCAATCCCTTCTACCTGGTTGTATCCTTTGGCAACTAACCTTACCTTGTAACGTTCTATAGTCCCATCAGCCTTGAATTTTAACTTGAAAACCTATTTTGAACCAATAATAACCTTTCCAGCAGGGAAAGCATGTATGATTCTTATCTAGAGCATCTAACTCCTCTTTCATCGTAGCCACCCAATGAGAATTAGTCTTGGCATCATCACTACAAGAAAATTGCAATTTAGCAACGAAAAATAGCAACGGAAATTTCGGTTGCTAATTCGGCGGTTGGTATTTTTAGCAACGAAATGTTTATTCCGTTGCTAAATTTAGCAACCGAATTCAAATTCCGTAATTCGGTTGCTAAATTTAGCAACGGAAACTAAATTCCGTTGCTAAATCTAACCACTAACATTTGGTAAATTGGTCAAAATTAGCAACCGAATTCAAATTCCGTTGCTAAATTTAGCAACCGAATTGAAATTCCGTTGCTAAATTTAGCAACCGAAATCAAATTCCATTGCTAAATTTAGCAACTATTATAAAAAAATTTGTGACGGTTTTTTCGTCACTATTCCATCACTAAAATAGAAAACCAATAAATTACACTAAAACAGCTTGCTGTTTTAGTGTAAAATATAAAACCAACAAATTTAAAAAATCTTTAAATTTAAAATAATATAAGACAAAAAAAGAATTCTTTACCACCTTGTAAAAAACTATTGCAGTAAAGCAAACATCTAAACTCAAAAGTGAGTAGACAAATAAAAAATCTCATCCCATTGGGCTACATAAAATTTAAAATTCTTTACATTAGTAAACTGTAAACAAACATCAAAATGACATATTTCCTGCAAGGGGAAAAAAAGAAGAAGAAGAAGAAGAAGAAACAAAGCACAATATTGTAAACACAGAAAGTAGAAAGAAATTTTGGGAAGTGATAGCATATATCCTCAACAAGAATTAATATGTCAGAAGCAAACTACATCACTCACATATAACCTCATACCTTAAAGTAAATATCTACAATCGAAAGGAATCAATAATCGTTTTCAGAATTTTCTCCGATGATTGCCACTGTTTATCATTTGCACTAGCAACAAACAACACAACTGTGCTTCCCTTTGCTGTTGCCTTTGCAAGATTGTGCGTACCAGTAAGAGCATATGGTGTCTCAAGCACATACTTGTAATACTGCAGACATTGTAATTTAACAAACATAATCAAGCCTTCGTTGAATGATTTTTATTCAATCACACGGAATATAAACAATTAACTGAACTTTTAAAAGCTTGTTGGATGGGGAAAAAAAAAGACAATGGTGATACATGTAACAATGATGAATATCGATGATGCATATTGTAAACAATCCTTTTTTTTGGTTTAGTGTATATATATATATTGTTCAATCCAAGAACCCAAAAAAGAAAACAAACAAATAAATCTCTCTCCCTCTCCCTCTGTAATTTTTTTCTTGAATCAAAGGAAGAAGAAGAATGGTTCTTCAATTCTTAATTGTTCAAGAGACTCTAATCTTAGGAAGAAGCAGTAAAAATAATAATATTAACTCTTTTTGTAATTAACCAAAGAAAACAAGAGAAATTAATATATAAGCTGAGGTTCACACTCTCCTAAGAATTTCCAGTCGAAAGCAATGGATGTTTTCTCATCAGAAGCTAGATTCTCATCCAGTGCTAGCTACGGTTTAGCAGCCTTGAGAACCATCGAGTCACTAAAGGCTGAGATCAAGCAGTTTGCCGAGGATAACCCCAAGAGTATACAATTCTCACATTGTACCTAATTTCATTAGATGTGCATCGAAAAAAAAAGAAAAAAGAAAGAATTGTTTAATTGTCATAAAAACGAGTTGTCATTTGATGCATTGTGCATCGATGCAATGGGCCTTATACACCGTTTGATCTGCGTATTCATGCTGATCGAATGATGAGTAAAGCTCTATGTATTGGTGCACCACAATAATAATTTAAATTAATAAACTCATCCAATGAAAAATACCAGTCTTCGTCGACAGAAGCACCGAAATGGAAGAAACAATTCTGCCAATGGGCCATCATTTTGTAGATCCACCAACGGTTCTTCTCTTTGAACTGTAATAGTTAAGTTTCAGATTTGGAATTTTGGATAATTAATCTAAAAAAAAAGAAGAAATTACTAGTGGATGATTGAGAGGATGATGTTGATTTATCTCTAATAACATGAACAAGTTTCAATCCATCAGCACAATTTCAATGAAACACTATCATCATCAACCAAAAATAATGCTTACTTTATCTTTTAAAAAAAACCCTACAAAATCAGAAAGTAAACCTGAGTTTGTCCAGCAAGAACCACAGCAACAGCAAGAATGGACTCATCTCGGACAATCTCGTCAAGACCCTCATCACCCCACTTACATTCCACCCCTGGGAAATGCTTACGTGCTATCTCCACTGCTCCTTTCGCAGATTCCTAAACACACAGATATATTTACATTTACAGCAAATAAATCAAAGTAGCAGGAAACAAAAGCTTTAGAGTAAATAGTGACCTCAGTGCGACTCCAAATGGCCTTAAGAACGAAGAGATTAGAGATCTCGGCTAATCTAGGAATGTACTGTATCTTAACGAAAATGCCAGCTCTAAGAACTGCAATATGGTGGTGAGAGGGAGAAGAGGAGACGGCGGCAAGAGAGGGAAAGAAATGAAATAATGAGAGCCTAGGGTTTTTAATTGGGTATTTATACTCGATGGCAAATATGTAAATATTTAGAATAAATTTAGCAACGGAATAATTATTCCGTTGCTATTTTTGCAACCGAATTAAATTCGGTTGCTATTTAGCAACGGAATCTTAATTCGGTTGCTATTTTTGCAACCAAATTAAATTCGGTTGCTGTTTTAGCAACGAAATCTTATTTCGGTTGCTATTTTAGCAACCGAAACAAAATTCTGTTGCTAAATAGCAACCGAATATCATTCGGTTGCTATTTTTCTTTCAAAGTGAAATTTAGCAACGGAATTTAATATCCGTTGCTAATTTAGCAACCGAAATATCATTCCGTTGCTATTTAGCAACGGAATACTATTTTCGTTGCTAAATAGCAACGGAATTATATCTCGGTTGCTAAATTAGCAACGAAAATTAAATTCCGTTGCTATTTTTCATCCCGCCATTTGTTGCCGCCTTAATTAGCAACGGAATAAAAATTTCGTTGCTAATTTTCGTTGCTAAATAATGGCGCCAGAAATTCCCTCCACTTTTAGCAACGGAAGCTAACCAAATATTTTTTCGTTGCTAATTTTATAAAGTTCAACCAATTTTAGCAACGGAAAATATTTTTCGTTGCTAAATAGCAACGGAATAATGTTTCCGTTGCTAAATTAGCAACGGAATTTATTCCGTTGCTATTTTTCCGTTGCTATTTCAGGATTTTCTTGTAGTGCATGATAAGATGTTGGCTCTTTAACAACATCCAATTGAGCCATAAAAGAAGTATGGTGGGCAGTAAAACCAGAGGGAATAACAAAAGGGAATGCTGGAACCCAATAAGCACGAGCAGTAGGAGGTAAAACAGGAAGACCAAATGGGAAAACTGCATGAGAAACAAAATCTGACATCCATTGTGGCCTTCTTTTTTATCGAACACTCTATCTTGTTGGCTCAACTAAAACAGAAGGTACCTCATTAGCCGCTCTAGTAGATACATCATCTCCAAGAACTTCCGCTGTTGAGCTAGTAGTAACATCCTCTCGATTTTTAACATTAAAGTCAGTAGTGGGATGACAAGAAATAGTAGAAATAACCTTTTCAAACAAATCTATAGCTGGTATAGGGAGAACAACAGAACCAGCAGAAGAAGAAACTGCACTATTGTCCATATATATGGGGAAAAACATCTTCATGAAAAATCACATCCCTGCTTAGAAACACTATCTTATTCTTCATAACATACAGCTTGTAAGCTTTAATACCTAAAGAATAATCCAGAAATATGCAGGCAACTTATCTAAGATCAAATTTATCCTTATGAGGAGTAGCATTAGTGGCATAACAAAGAGAACCAAACACTTGTAAAAGTGAATAATCAGGTAATTTCTGATACAACATCTCAAAAGGTGTCTTTCAAGAAAGCAACTTAGTAGAAAGTCGATTGATAAGGAAAGAGGCATGAAGAATCGATTCTCCCCAGAAAGTATTAGAAAAATTAGCTTGAAATAGTAAGGCTCTAGCCACCTGAAGCAAGTGTCAATGTTTTTTTTTTGACAACTATATTTTGTTGTGGAGTGTACACACAACTTTGTTGATGTATAACACCCAAATCAACAAGTAAAAATTGGAATTTAACACTCAAATTCTAGGCCATTATCAGTCCGAATGATTTTAATGGGGGCTGCAAATTGTGTATGAATTTGGTTAAAAAACTTATATACAATGGTATAAGTTTGACTTTTATGTTGCATTAGATAAGTCCAAACACACCTACTAAAATCATCAACTATGGTAAGAAAATAATAAGCCCCGGTTAAAGATGCCTTTCTATAAGGTCCACATATATCAATATGAATTAAGTCAAACACAGAGCTACTATGGATAGCACTGAGAGGAAAGGACAAGCGAGTTTGTTTGGCTAAAGGGCAGAGTGGATGAGACTTAAAAGATTGGGAGTTTTGCTGCATAAAAGAAAGATGCTATAAAACAGAGTCACTAGGATGGCCCAATCGTAAATGCCATATAGACAATGAAGAATCAATTTTATGCACTTTGATAGTATCAGTACAGCAAGAAGAAACATGTTGTGAACTACAAGCAATTGTAGGAGACTGAGATGAAACTAATAACTCAGTCTTATTAAAAAAAATAAGGAATTATACTTGTTTTTATTTTCTGGTGAAAAAGACAAACTATCTATAATGTAAAGACTGCCGAAAATTCACCCCACAGTAAGAACCTTTTTACTTCTCAAGTCCTGTAACAAACAAACATCAGCATAACAAGAAAAAAACACTGAATTAGACTGAGTGATTTTGTGGACGAAAAGAAGATTGTAATTGAAAAAAAGGTGAGAAAAGAGTTTGTTTAAGGACGAATTTATTATGTAATACAACAAGAATAGCTTGAGTGACGTTGGTGATACGTCCATCAGGTAAATGAATAGAGGTAGGAAAAGATAGTGTAGAAAGGTTTTGGAAAAGCTTCGGATTAGAGCAAATGTGATTACTAGCCTCTGTGTCTATAATCCAGTATTTCAGTTTAAGAATATGATTGGAGTAAGATTTACTCATCATACCTGCAAAGTCATCATCATGTGCATGAGCAAAATTAACAAACGTGTCTCCAACAGTGTGCTTTCCTTTAATATACTTCACCATTTCTTGCTTAATGAATTCCGCCATCCACAGTTGTTTTTCATGGTGATTTAGCCATGTTCACTTGAGCCTTAACTAAACCCTTCTCCTTCTTTCCTTTTAAGTCTTTATACCAATCAGGAAAACCTATCAACTTGAAGCAAGCCTTCCTTACATGCCCTGTAACTTTGCAGTAATCACAAAAACGATCATCCTTCTTGTTATTATCCTTTTTCCTCCAGTTTCCCTTAGATTTATCATTATTCTTCACCAACAGCACACTAGTCTCTAAGTTATCTTCAAGAACCTTATAAACCCTTTGTGATTCAATAGTCTGAATCATTGAATAAGCCTTGTTAACAGTTGGTAATTGTTCCAACATCAAGAGTTGATTCTTCACTGCTTCATAGGACTCATTTAATCCCATCAAAACTTGAATTAAACGATTGCTTAGATCCATTTCTTCAAGTCATTTGTTGACATTACAAGTGCAGTTACCACAATCACAAAAAGGTAATGGTTTAACTAGATTAAAATCATCCCAGAGCTTTAACAGCTTGTTAAAATAAACTATCAAATCTGCGTTGCCCTGCTCAATGGAATTAATTTGTCGTTGTATCTGGAAAACTCTTGGACCATTACCGACACTAAATCTTTCCTCCAATTGATCCGAAAGATTCTTAGCCGTGGAACAATACAAGAAATGTTCAGCCAAATCCTTTGAAAGAGATCCTAGAATCCAAGATCTGACTAGATAATCAGATTTTCTCCATTTCAAGAAATCTGCACTTGATTTATCAGGTTTCTTCTCAGTACCATCGATAAAACATAATTTATCTTTGGCACCTAATGAAATCTGAATAGCAATACTCCACGTTAAGTAATTGCTGCCTGATAAAGGCGCAGTAACTAAAGAAAAATCAGCATTGTCTCCTATCGTATCAACTCGCGAGGCAGCTGTATCAATGAGATTTGCAGTCAAATTCACCATGCTTAAGCCAAAACAAAGAACAATGAAAAATAATTTTCAGTAGTGGAAGCATAAATCTGTTACAAATCTTGATCAGAACAATCAAGGAGCACATATTTCTCCAGGCTTTGATGATACCATGAAGAAGCACTAGAAACAGAGTAACTTGAAGTAGAAGAAAACAATATATTCTCTTTTATTAGACACACACAATGCGTGTGACCACGAAATGTATTTATATACAACATAACAAAAAGATTAAAAAACCCATAACCATATTACTCTTTATTAAATAAATATAATCTTCATCGAGTTGCCATAAAGTTGCACATATTATTTCTTTTTTTTTTAGAAAATTGATAAAAAGAATCATTTAAGGATAAATACTTCCTCGAGCTTCCTAGGTAGAGAATGTTGGAAAGTTTTAAATATTTGATTTAGCGATAAAATTTATTTTGTATTAGTGAATTATTTGAAAGAGACCAATTTTATAATTTTTGTTCCATTTTTGCTCTTTAATTATTTAAAATAGGATAATTTCTCTCTTGTTTCTTTCCAAAATCAATTATATATAATGTCACGTGTCATTCATTTTAAAAATATAATATCTATTTCGTGTAGTTTAAAAGTAAAAATTATGTATTTTAAAAAATATAAGGACAAAATATTTTCATTTTAAATAGTTTAACGAATGAAATAACTAATTTATTAATTTTACTATTTTTAGTAATGGCACATATTTATTTATTTGTATATGATAGTTTCAACTCCTTCCCATGTGGGGCGCTACTACATGGCCATATTGGACCAATATTATTAAAATCGGACCAGCTGGTTTGATCGATTTAATTGCGAATTAGAAATTGATCTTATTGGTTCAATGCATATAAACCAGAGTTAGGGGTGTGCAGAACCGAAATAAAAAACCGAACCGAATTAATTTTGGTCTGTTTGGTTCGATTTTTTCGAATTTTGATTTGTTCGATTCTGAACCGAAATAAAAATTCGATTTTATCGGTTCGATTCGGTTCTTGAAATTGAAAAACCGAAGGAACCAAACTGACTGAAGTTTATATATATAGTAATAAGATTTCAGAGAATACAATTTGGATGGGTGGCGTGGAACACTTGAAAAATCCTGTAGGTCCTGTGTTCAAATCCCAGTAAAGGCAGATTTACAGTTTTCTATCTTTTTTACTTTAATTTTTTTATCGCTTTTTTTAACTTTAAAAGTTTTGTTTTAATATTTTTTAATCTACAAAAATCTACTTCACAAATTTTTTTTTTACTTTAATCCTTTTTGTTTTTTATTTTTTCAAATTTTTTTACTTTAAAAGTTTTGTTTTAATAATTTTTTACTCTACAAAAATTTAATTTACTAATTTTTTTTACTTTTAATTTTTTTACTTTAATCTTTTTTTTTGTTTTCTCAATTTTTTTACTTTAAATTTTTTTACTCTACAAAACTCTAATTCACGATTTTTTTTGTAGAAGATTTTTTTTGTAAAAAAAATTAAATTCATGGTATATTAATCGAATTATTATATTTATTTCCAATATTAAAAAAGCTCTTATCTTTTTCCACTCTAATTCCTACATAAGGATTATTTTTTCACATCATTTTTTATGATATGTTTGATGTTTTCTTTTCTTTTTTTTAAGATAGAAATAGTTGAAGGACTCTAGAATTCGATTAAAAGTATAGAAAATTTCAAATTTAACTTTTTAATAACATTTATAATTATAATTAAATATAATGTGCCTAAAACAGCTTGGCAAAACTGTTAAACTGTTATTTTGCCTTTTAGGCAAATCTGTTTAGCTCCAATTTTGCCTTAAACAACTTGCTGTTTTAGGCAAATTTGTTAACAGTTGTGACACGAAAAAAAATTATTGGCATGTGCTAGTTTTAATTTCAATTAATTAATTAAGTTAATTGCCTATGTTAATTAGTTTATAAAATAGTAATATAAAATTTATTATTTTATTTAAAATAATAATAAAAAATTTTGTAATTTATTTTTATTTTATAAAATTTAAATCAAATATTAAATTATTAGAAATTGTAATAATTTTTTATCAAGTATCCCCAAATCTAAACTTATTAATTGAAAAATTTTACATTTTTAATAATAATAATAAAGTAATTGTTATAGTTATTATATAGAATTATTTTTTTTTTCAGATTTACCTTCATTAATTATTTTTCTAATTTTTAAATCATTTGCTTCTCACTCATTCTCTCTAATCCTAAGTAAATAGTCAACATCAAATTAAATGAGAATATTTTTGACAAAACAATGTAAATTTATCAAAAAATTAACCTTATTAGTTTGTGTTTTAAATACGGCTCAGCTCATATTATTCAATGTAATGTGTGTGTGTGTGTGTATATATATATATATTATCTCAACATATATAACTTTGAAATTTTTGAGTGTGTTGATGAATTGGATAAATGAGGCTCAATTTGGATGAAATATTGAAAAAGATAATTTCAACTACCTTTCATGAGATAGACCCATTTGAAGATTTTGTTCTCAATAATTAATACATATAAAAAATTATAATAAGTAAATATGTATTATATATAATTATAGTTATATTTATATATATTATATAAATAATTAATTTATGCTTGGATTATAATTAATTCACATAATATACTAAATAAGTTAACTAATTATATATTATATATACAAAATATTAAAAAAATAAATAAAAGTGTATAAAGTTTGGTTGGTTCGGTCTATTTAATTTTTAACAAAAAAGATAAAAAAAACTGAAATAATTAAACCACAAAAACCAAACAAACTAAATAAATATAAAAATAATTCTCGTTTAAAAATTATCAAATTAATGTTGTACATAACAATTCAATTTTTCAATATAATGAAACTTTATCTTGTTTAATGAGAATTAATTTTTATGCTTAATATGTATTTAATATGTGTACATAATATATTTATAGATAAAATTAAAAAACTCTATATAAATGTGTTTACAAAATTATCCCCAATTTAACAGATATTCCAAAATAAAAATAGGGATATTTTTATTGTAAAAAATGCCAACTATAGCTATTGCAGCGGACATGACCACATGTCATGTGTACAATATCATCATAATTAATTATTTGGTAAATGCTCCCTTGGTCTCCTCAATTTTAATTATTTTCTCTTTTGTTCACTTTTACCAAGTTCTATCAATTAAGTCCATGAATACCAAAAAAATCTAACATAAGTGAATTATTTTTTTCAAGGAGTAAGTGTATTATTTTTTTTCACACTTTGTACTTGTAAAGTATCATTTTTAGATTAATTGTACCGAAAATAATACACAGCTTTCGTTCTCAAATTCAAACCCTCTCTTCCTCTACTAGTTCAATTTCACAGGCAAAAAGAGAAACACGAAATCCATTAAAATGGATTCTGGGGAGAAGCGGCTTAATGAACTGGGCTACAAGAAAGAACTTAGAAGAGAAATGGTAAAATAAGATACTTATTGTTAAGTTATTTATTATCTCAACATTTCGTTAAGTTATTCTAATTTTGATTCTATAAATGTTATGTTACCTTCAAGACCCAGACTATATCATTTTCAACGATGACCCTTTTCACTGGGATCACTCCTCTTTATGGTTCAAGCCTTTTATATGCAGGGCCTGCAACTCTTGTTTGGGGTTGGGTTTTGTTTCCTAGCTTCTTCACCGCTTTCTACGATTTTCAATGTATGAAATCTGTTCCTCTTTTCCAGTATGTTTCCTTTTCAATTCATAACATATATAATCATATTCAATAGACAATGTTATACTGTACATTGAATATAATTGTTTTTTTTATTTAAAAATATTAGTAATATCAAGTTCAAATTTAAACAGTCCATTTCTTGCAACATTTAAACTAGAAATTTTATTTAAACGCAACAAAGTGTGTCTAACCACAAACTTTTTAATAACATTTATAATTATAATTAAATATAATGTGCTTTCATTGTAAAAAAAAAATCAAATTATTATAATATTATGCATAATATAGTAGTTAAGATAATATGATAAGATGAACAACTCTAACAAAAAAATCGGTTAGTTGAAACAATACATATTATGATTAATAATCAACACATGTAATTAAAACTAACTAATTAATTAGGATATTAATTTTATTATTGAAACAATACATATTATGATTAATAATTTAATGTGAAAAATGAAAATTACAATTATTAGTATGAAATTAAATAAGATATAACAAAATTTACAAATCAACTGTAATGTTAAAACAAAATGAAATATTTTATGAAACAAATCAAAACAGAAAAATAGAATAAAAATATGAAATGTGGTAGCGTAATAATCTTTAATCATTAAACTATTACTTATTAACAACTAATCAAAACTAATTTGCTGCTAGCATTCGAGCTAAACAAAGAATGATATACAAAGTAATTTGAACAATCAAATTGGCATATTATTTGAATTTATGAAAATTTAATTTTCAATAAAGTTGAATAATATTGAACACAAAAAAAGACTATATTTACAATAGTTATTTAAATCTTTTTATTATAATATTTCTTACGAATTAATTCTCAACTAATTAATTCTTAATAAATCCAATAAAATATTTTGATTAGTATTTATTATAGACATAATATAATAAATTTATGTATATCATTTTAATTTTAGTTATTTTAAATGAATTTATTTTGTTGAATATAAATTAATATAATTTATGGATCCATATAGGTTAAAAGCCCAATAAAAAATAAGCCCATATTGACCCAGAACCAACCAAAATTATTTCGATTTGTTCGGTTCTACAAAGTTCGATTTCGGTTCGGTTCTTATATTTTTTTAAATTTGGTTTTCGGTTCGATCCAAAACCAAATTGAACCGACCGATTGCACACCCCTAACCAGAGTGATAAAAACCGCTCTGAACTGGCCAAAAACCAAATAGAACCAAAAAAGGCAATTTGAATCGGAAAATCTATTTTTGTCCAAAATTTTTATAGAACATTATTTTTTGCTGAAAAAATAAAATATAAATATAAATACAAAAGAATTGAAATTTAGGTAATTTTAATGAATTTATTATGAATAAAATAAAAATTATAATTTATAATTGATGAATATCTTTGAATATTTATAATTTTTACTATTTTTATCTTAAATATTTGTTATAAATATTGAATAACTTGAAAATATTGCTTTATATATGATTAATATTTGATGATAAATGTATTTTATTTTTTTGAAAATTTTATTTTTTATTTTTTATATAGTTATATTTTAATAATATTTATAAAAAAATTTAAAAATAATATTATTTTGAAGAAATTTCGGTTGAATTCTGTCGAATCGATCGAATCAATAACTATTTACCTCTCCGGTTCTTTGTCCGGTCCGGTTTTGATATTGTAATAACATTTTACTGGACTTATTCAAGTAATATAAAATAAAAAAATATAATAAAAATTAATCAACTTAAGTGTGACTTGTAAATTGGAATATTAGTTAGGGGTTTAGTTTCAAGGAAAAAATAAAGTTTGGGGTTCAATATTTGTCGATTATAACCACCCTTATTTGTCTTATATGATACTTAATTACTACTTTTAATTATCACACGTATTTATTTATTTGTATCTACAGTTCCAGCTACTCCCCACAGGACCCAACACATATTAAAGTAAAGAAAATGAGAGTTAATTGTTGTTTTAATTATTAGAAAGTGACAAGAATTATTTGCACACAATCACACTCACGAATAAAATAGTGAAAACCATTTGTTTATTATTCATATGAATTTTATGCTGATCTAGATTTTAATTGATTATTGCAAATTGCAATGCGGAGTGGATTAATTAAATGAGGAGGAAACTTCATCCAGGCAATATATCTACTTAAAAAATGACTAAATGGAAGGCAAACGGCTAATTGATTTTTTTTTTTTCTTTTCGGTAAAAAACACCAGTCTTCCGCCAGCGAGGATTATAGTTTTTTTTTTGGTCTTTTGAGAGAATTATTGCAACACAAACATTACTTAAAATTGTGCATTATCAATTTTAAATTGCCACTTGCAAATTGGAACATTAGTTATGCTTTGTTTATCAATTAACAGAAGACCTTTTTTTTTTTTTTTTCGCGGCACATTTAAAGAATGACTTATCAATTTTAAATTGTCACTTTTAGAAAATGGCATATTAGGTGTGAATCATTTATCAATGATCGGAAGACTTTTCTCGTCACTGTGCGTTGTTAAAAACCCCCATTGTAAGAAGACTGCAACATCTTTTCTTTAGAGACAGACAACAATGGTATCTGCTTCAGAAATCCAATCTTACACCAACGATACGCATAGTGAAGTGACAGAATCCAGCAAGCATGGTAGCTTTTCCAATGACCAACCGGAGGAGATAAAGAATGGTAGTTTTGCTAGGATTACTCTATCACTTTCCTGGCAACTCACTATAATTTTAATGACTGAAATATCAGCAACTGTTGTTAAATCTACTGAATTTTTCTCCCAGGAAAATCAGAGAGTGCTGATGATTATTTCCAAAAAGATGATGATGCTTCTGGAGTTTCTGAGCCAGAGCAAACTGAAGGTACACATTTGATTTTTTTTTTTTAATGATGAATATTTCCTTGAGCTTCCTAGGTAAGGAAGTTTGTCAGAAAGTTTTAGTTCTGAGCGATCAGGTAGTTTGTTAAGTTTACTTTGTCCTGATCGGATTGAATCTGAATTCGAACCCTATTTAAATATTGAATTTCAAGCACTGAAAACAGAGTAATAAATTTTATAATTATTTCTATATCTAATAACACTCGACAGATTCTGAAGATGATAGTACTTCAAATGCTGATAGCGATAGTTGTTCAAGCGATTCTACTCAGGAGAACACTGAAGGTGCACATTTGATTTTTATTTTCTTAAAAACAAAAAAGAATCGGTTGATGACAAATATTTCCTTGAGCTTCCTAGGTAGGGAAGTTTGTTGGATTTTTAATTCATGATGTCACGAGTGATCAGGCAGTTTATTGAGTTTACTTTGTTTTGATGGGATAGAATATAAATTTGCATCATAATTAAACGTTGAACTTCAAGAACTGAAAACATACTAAATTAATGATGATCTCTATATGTCTAACAACTTATAGTACACTTGACAGGGGCAAATGGGATTTCGAAAGACACAATTTACTACATGCCATTTTATAAAGCAGCAATACATGGGGATTGGGGTACTGCGGAGAGATTTTTAAAGGATGATCCAGAAGCACTAACTGCTATGATTTCAAATTCTTTGTCAATTTTGCATGTTGCAGTTAGCACAGGTCGTTCAATACCTTTTGTGCAGAAGCTTGTTGATTTAATGCCAAAAGGGTCATTGGCAATGAAAAATGATGTTGAAGACACTCCTTTACACTATGCTGCTGTTGCTGGAAATGCAAAAGCTGCCAAGATCTTGGTGGAAAAGGACTTAACCTTGACTCGGTTAACAAATAAATATGGTTCTACACCACTTCATACTGCTGCTAATTATGGTGATAAGGAAACTATTCAATATCTTTTAACTGTTACTCAAAATGTGGATCCAAGTCCTTTTGTGGGACAAAGTGGTGCCAAACTACTTAATCGTCTCATAACTGCTGATTTTTATGGTTAGTAATTTACGATCCCTTGCTTTCTACAACAACTAAACCTTAATCCTACATTGTACAGGATCATCAATTAAACAGCAAAGTCTTAGTCCCTTACTTTCTATGCTAAGAAATTATACTCATATTTGAACCTTAATTTGTTGATGTTATAATTATGATTAATTATATTTCAACTTACAGACATTGCTCTGGATATATTGAAGGGCTATCCCATGCTAGCTCTAGAAAAAGACAATAAAGGGGATACTGCCTTACTGATATTGGCTAAAAAGCCAAAGGCCTTTCCAAGCCGAAGCAATCCAACAATTTATGAACACTTACTAACCAGTAACCTCAACTTCATCTTTACTGCTTTTCCTTTCTTGGCTTGTAGAGGCAATTTCTGCTCAAAAACATCAAGACATAAGTGGCTTTTTTTTTTTTTTTTGGTTTCAGCTTTTTCCGGTGCTTTCAATAAAAGACAGAATGGCAGAACGCATGGAGACGTGGAAAACCCAGGTGGTAGTTTAGAAGAATTTCGGAAGGAAACCAAGCTATACAGATTTCTGCACAGTATTCATAATAAAACACTGATGCATCATCACGCCCTTCAGTTGCTCAGAATGTTGAGCTCTGAAGCATTAAAACACGGCAATAAAAAAGCTCGTAGACTACTAGGACCTTCAGTAAGAGCTGCTGCCCGTTCAGGAATTCATGAGTTTGTTACAGAAGTTATCAAAGCCTACCCACCATCTGCTCGCCGCTTGGACGATGATGACAGGAATATTTTCCATTTGGCAATTATACACCGCCAGGAAAAAGTTTTCAACCTCTTATTCCAAGTGAGTTCATACAAGTGTTTTATTACAGAAAAAGTGGACAAAGACGGGAACAATATGCTACATATGGCAGCAAAATTGGCACCATCAAGTAGAATTTCTGGTGCTGCCTTGCAGATGCAACACGAATTGCAATGGTTCAAGGTTAATTATAAATTATACTAACCTCAATCTCTTGAACTCCACTCTAAAATTTATGAAATAATAATATTATATTTTCAGGAAGTGGAGAAGATTGTTCCACACACATACAAGGAAATGAGAAATGATGAAGGAAAAACTCCAAAAATGATGTTCAAAGAAGAGCACAAGAATCTAGTAGAGCAAGGCGAGAAATGGATGAAAGATACAGCATCATCATGTGGACTTGTAGCTGCACTTGTGTTGGCAGTAGTTTTTGCAGCAAATTTTACAACACCAGGCGGACATGATCAAAATACAGGAATCCCAATCTTTCTTGATAAAGCATCTTTTATGATATTTGCAGTAGCCAATGCCTTAGCACTGTTTTCTTCATCAGCCTCATTACTGATGTTTTTAGGCATACTAACATCAAGATATTCACAAGAAGATTTTCTGAGGGCCTTGCCAATGAGGCTTAGCATTGGTCTCGTCACCTTATTCTTCTCGATTGTAGCTATGTTGGCTGCTTTTAGTGCATCTCTTCACATTGTTCTTTCGCATAAAGTGAGCTGGATTGGAGTTCCAATTGGGCTTGCAGCTTGCGTTCCTGTTACCTTGTTCGCACTTTTACAGTTTCCTCTTCTTGTTGAAATGGTAAATTCCACATTTGGGCCTAGCATTTTCCGCAAACAAGGAGACGATATTTTAATTTAAGCACACAAAATATGCATTCTCATCTGTTTTTCACTATTTCAGTTATGTGTTCGTAAAATTACAGCCTTCAGTGGAAGAGGCTCCTGTGATGTATTCTATATTTTAAAAAGAAAACACTTTAAAAGTAAATTTTGACCATTATCTAAAAGGGAATAAAATGAATCTGGTCACTTAGGGCTTGTTTGGTTGGTGATATGGTATTGTTCATTAATGTATTGTTCTATAGAGTACAATATTTGGGAGCATAATTCTTCTCATGGTATTGTACTCTATGATTCTTAAATTATGGTTTTGTCTAATTTTGAGAATCACCAATTTGGTGATTTTTCGTGATTTTCATTATTTACTTTTACTATTCTAACCTTATTACTTTTACTTTTTATTATAATTAAGTTTATAACTCCTTATCTACATATAATAAATCAATATTACTCCATTTTAATCCATTAATTCTACTACACTTCATTCATACTATCATACTGTCATTCCAAATATCGTATCGTTAAAATCATACAGTATCATACTATACCATTCTGTACAATACATTAATAAATTACAGACTACCACCAATCAAACATGGCCTTAAAATAAAATTCCCTTAAGTGAGTGTTTAGAAATTGGAATTATTTTATTCCTTTTATGTGATTCTAATTTCTAAACGCTGAAAAAAAAAGAGGAAATTACATAGAATACCACTTTTTTTACTTTGATTTTTAAAAATACCTTCATCAGTTTTTAAGTTTTAAAAATACCACTTTTTTAATTTGTATTTTTAAAAATACCTCTTTTTATTTTTACCCTACTTCTGTCCCTTTTTCTATCACCCAGAAATACTAAAATGCGGCTTCATCGTGATGATGTTTTCTTCTTTCGATGGGCCCTTACTCCTCTTCCTCCTCCTCCTCTTCTTCTTGTAACCAAGACTGTATTCGGAGGATCAAATATGTTAAACGGCGTCATGAGAGTTCTACAGATCTTAAGTCTCTAGAAATCCAGGTTTGTTCACTTAATTTTATTCTTTAGTATGTGTATTTCTATTCTTGGTTTTAGATTTATTTATGAGCTATTATCGCGTGAAAATTGTTAAATAACAGTGAGGATTACTTTCTTTGTTGGAACCACAGGAGATTATTGGCCGTTCACTTCTCAATGGAAACGTAGATACACGGCGTTGATTTTCACTTTCTTTCCATTCGCTTTCTAGTATGATTGATTAAACTTTTTCGTTTTCTTTTTCTGGGTTCTTTTACTTTTTCAAGCTTTTATGATTGTGTTTTGTATTTCTGTAATCGTTTTATTCTAAAACCAACCCACTTTGACTTTTGGAGATTTGATGCAGAATTGGTTTTCTCCAAGTGAGGCAACTTCTATTTCTTTCTTTTTTTTTGTTTTAATTCGATGGGTTTCCAAATTCTTTTAGTTTTTGTGTTATGGGGTTTCAATTTTATTGATTTCTCGTCAATCAACCACCGCCGGCTCCCTGCTACTTTTTCCTCTATCACTTTCCATGGAGAGAAATGTGATTGCAGAAAGAAAACAAGCACAGGATGCAAAGTTCATCATTTTATTCTCTGCTTCCAAAGTTTCTCGTTCTTCTCCATCTTTTTATAAATAACGCAAAGGTACCATTTCTTATTCTTATCTCTCTTTATCCTCAGTCTCCATGATTTTGCATCGAATTTAAAGATATAGCGTTACAAGTTGCTTTAGAAAAAACTATTTTCCTTTGAATTGTTTACTTTTGATCAATTAGAATTATGTTTATTATTCATAGTTAGCTCTTCATTATTTACAGCTTGTTGATATCGATAAAACTGCGTGGTGTTTTGCAGGTCTCGTTTGTGTTCTTAATACGAGGACGGGAATGGCGGTTAATGCAATCGCAAATTAGAGCACAGTTCTTCCATGTCATGTAATTAGCCCTTTCCCGATATGCTCTGTAGCCTTCATGTTTGTTTCTTTTTTTAATTTTTTATTTAATATCTTGGATTGATTACTTCTTCAAATTGAAGTAGTCGCTAAAACAATTTGCAAAATGAAACCGCATTGTTGCTTGAGCAGTTGAATTTTTGCTTGTCGTTTTGAAATGTTTTAGCCTTGGTATTTTTGGTATATCCAATTTCTTGTATTTAAATACGAGTTTGCTGGAGTCTCTTAGGCAACAAGTTCAGGCATAATGCTTTTTCTTTTTCTTCTCTTCAGGTCATTAAGATAGTTGATTTCTTAGGGTTTACGTTTTCTGATCTGAAGGTAAAGCCAGCAAATGTACCATCTAAACTTCGTGGAAGGCAGCCAATGCCATGTGTTGAATTGAAGCATGATTGAATTATTGAATTTCTACGTTATTCCCTGTTCTCGTTCTCTCCCCAACCCCAATGCCTGTATGAGAGGAAGAAAATCTATTTAGTGCAGGACCACCTTTTAGGCTAGCTGTCGTTATATAGAGAAATGAAACAGGCTAGCTGTCGTTAACTTTCACTTTGCACTCAAGATAACCAGTGAAAAGTGATTTGTACACAGATTGTTACTTCATTAATTTTTAAGTGCTAGGATTTTCTATGATAATTATCTATAATGAGTCTATTTCTTTCTTTTATGTTTTTTTTAATTTAAATATAATTCAATACTTGGTCGGAGAATGACCCTGTCCAACTATATTTGAGTAAGCCATAAGTTTGTTGCTGCTTTTGTACTTGTCTCTCTTAATTGGCTAAATGATTATGAAATCAGAGTTAATAGTAATTACTTCTTATTTGTATTTTATTTCACTGATTATCAGATCATGGATGTAATGCATTCATATGCTAGTCTATAGTGAATATTCTTGTATTTTTGGTATCTAAGTTGGCGATGTAATAATGATCTGTATGCTAAGCAATAAAGTATACTTTAGCATATTTGGTTCTGTTATGGTGAGTTGATATTTGATTTTTTCAATAGCTGAATGTAGTATCGGTTATAATTACATTAATCATCATTTGCAAAATGATTAATGAATTTCACTTTTTCTTGTAGCTGAGAAATGTGGAAAATAGGAAATATTATTTAATTCGAAATAGAAACCCAATAAAAGTTATTACTATAGGTGGTATACCACCTGGTAGATCCAGTATACCAATGGTATACCACGGTATACCATGATATATCCGGTATGTCAATGGTATATTATCTTATATATCAAGTATACAATGATATACCACATGGTACATCCGGTATACTATCCTGTTATACATGGTATACCAATGGTATAACGTTTGGTGTACATGGTATGTCACGGTATACCAATGGTATACCAATGGTATACCACCTGGTAGATCCAGTATACCATGATACATCCGGTATACCAATGGTATATCATCTGATACATCAAGTATACCAATGGTATACCACAGTATAACATTGGTATACCACCTGGTATACAATTTGACAGAATTACATCCGTCACCGCTCTAATTAACATTTTTTAATTATAACTATGCCTTTATAGTTAATAATTAATTAATTAATAAGTTTAAATTTTTGTAAGATCTTGTGGTCTTAAGCTACTACTAAATCATGTACTAATTATAGTGCACTTGGCCTGCAACACAAACAACTTAATGTTTATTTGTTGTTTTTATTTTTTTTGAATGATAATCAAAATTAAATTTTATTTTTTATTTTTGTATACCTCTGGTATACCAGGTATACCGTTGGTATATCAAAATTCAGAATAGCATTTTCAATTCTGGATTTTGGTATACCACCGGTATACCAAAATCCATTTAAGGTGTTATAATTATAGTGCACCGGAATAGCATTTTCAATTTTATTTGAGCTTAGCTGTTGTAATTTGGTTTTGACAACTAAATTTATTATTTATATTTATTTAATTACATTTAAGGTGGCGTAAGTTGTTTTTCTTTCCCCTTGGATGTTAGTTAAGGACATAAAGTAAATGTTAATTTTTTTAATGATAAAGTGAGTATAATTATATTCAATATAGAAAAAAAAGCCAAAATAATTATATTCAATAATATTTATCCATCACTAACCGAATCAGCAAATTTTACGTAAATAAAAATATAATTATTCAGTGTTTTTAATTTTACATAATAATTGAATTATTTTATTATTATCCGTTGGAAGATTGAGCCACCACAAGTCCCTACTGAAATGAACAAAGCGGCAACTTTCAAAGACAATCAAAGAAAAAGAAATGGAAATACACGGGTAATGATTCAAATTGTCAAGAAGAGTTGGGATTCTCTCAATGTCTTTCTTGTCTTGTTTGCCATTGTTTGTGGAATTCTCGCCAGAAGAAACGACAACGATTCGGCTTCTGGTGGTGATGGTGATAACACCACAACCAATTGCAATTTTATTCACAATAAAGATGAAGAAACTCACTCTGTTTCTAGCAATTGGTTCGATCAGTTTTCTAATTCCACACCGGCTACCGGTGGCGACCTCAAGAGGTTAAAGAGGAGCAGTAGCTCTTATCCAGATCTCAGGCAAGAATCTTTATGGAAAACTTTTGTACTTTTGTACTTCGTTCCACTTCACCGTCGCCAGTATTGGCACCACCGTCTCCTGCACCTCCTACTCCTCCCCCGCCTCCACCTTCGCCTCCAGCAAGAAGCAGTCACAGACAGAGGCGAACTTATCAAATAGTTTCCCTCAAAGAAAAGGTGGAGAAAGCGTATGAAAAATTATCAGGAATTTTCGAAAATGGAGAATCGTTCATCTACACCGCCTCCTCCTCCACCACCGCCTCCACGTCCTCCGCCATCTCTGCCAGTCACGAAAGGGACGCGATCAGAGCGCAGTCATTGAAGTCTTGTTATTAACTCTTATGCTTCTTAACCTGCAGAGCCTTACATGAAGAAGGAAGAGGAGGAGAAGGAGAAGGAGGTATGAAAAGAGAAGGAAGTTTAAGTTAAATTAAAAAAGTGATATTTTTAAAAATAAAAATTTTAAAAAAGGTATTTTTGAAAGAGAAAAAAGAAGGTGGTATATTTAAATTTCACACCTTTTTTTTGGGTAGTTTTATAAAACTCCCAAAAAAAAATCCCACAACAAACAGAACCAACAGGCCCAAACTGCAAGACCGAAATATTTGGTTCGGCTTTCACTGTTAATTCAGTTCGGTTGGATCATAAGGAATCTTGGAATTTGCTTTTCTATGGGTGATTGGTTCGACTATTATAAGCATAATCGATTAATAGTCAACCTAATTGAGTGGCAAAAAAAGTATTGTTGCTAACTCGTTATTTGATACAGATTAAGATAAGACTGATTGATGACGTGTTGTTTTGGATAAGTTAGTTGAACATGTAGTGGGACTTAAGTTAAAATTGATATGTAGCATTGCATAACTGGCTTTGTCCATTAGCAAATTCACAATATACCTTCATTTTAAATTTCATTTTCAAAAATACAATCTAATTTATTTTTACTTTTCATTTTCCATTTCAAAATTACCATTTTTATTTTTGATATATCAAAAATACCCCATTTATTAAGTTTTTATATTCTAGCCGCTCTTCCCTTCCTGCCAGTCATTCTGCCAAGTTTATCTACTTAAATTTCTTGCTTAAGGATTCAAACAATATCATTACATGAATACATGCCAAAAGTATTTAAAGGTGCATTTACTTGTAGAAAATAAGATACTGTTTTCTATTTTTTTTAAAAATTGAATTGATTTTTTTTACAAAAAATTTAAAAAACGCATTCACTTATCAACAAATGAAAAATTATTATTTTTAGAAACAAAAAATAAAAAAAATGAAAAAACATGTTCATTTATTAAAAATGGAAAATATTCTCTAAATTAAAAAATTAAATTACATATTATTAAAAAAATATGTATACTCTAATTTTTAAAATTAAAATAATATGTATATATGATTAAATTATAAATTATTTTCATGATTCAATTAAATTTAATATTTATAAATTAATGAACATTGACTTAAAAAAATATCATAGTAACATAAAAAAATGCAATCAATTTCTAATTTCTATTATTATTAAAATCGTTCCACACTTAATCAGCAATTGCCTCTCTAAATATTTCCATTTGTATTTGTTAGGATAAATCAATATATTTAGGGATGAGCATGAACTGGTTAACCGGTCCATTAGCAAAAAAATTAACCAGTCCATATATATCGGTTTTTTCAAAAGACTAACTATTAATCAGTCTATTATAATCGGTTAATCAGTTCATCGATTTTGGTTTTTCGGACTGGTTAACCAATTTTTTTTGGTTAACCACTACAATTATGAAATACAATTTAAAATTTAAATTATCAAAATACTTAAAAATAAAAATTGAATAACATACTTAATTTAACGTATTGTTCAAACTACGAACATCCTATTATTAATTTAACACATGGCATTTTTTATAAATCTATTTCTAGTTAATTATAGATAAGAAATTATTTTACTTCATAATTATTTGATGGACAAGTTAGCTATAGAAAAGAAATTTTAATTTCTTACAATAATTATTCTCAAATATAACACGAGAAAAAAGTTTTGTAAGTCCATGTATGTAAAGTAAAAAGCTGGACCAAAAACCCACTATTTTGAGTGCAGCTTAAAGTATCTGAATTCAACTATATGTGCCGATCTTCTTCAAAGACATCATTACTCAATCACTTGCTCCAAAAATCCAGCATTTTATATTCAGTGGTTGAGTGATCTCCTTCGTCACATATCACCTATCACTATAAAACTAATACATTACTTTGTTTCTATATTGATTTCACAGACCCATATCCATCCATGGCTTCTCTGCTTATGCCCACGCAAACTCCTCCCCTGAGTGAGCTTCTCAAGCCCAGATCCAACCTTATGTACAAGTTTAATACTTTCCTCATTCCACGCAAACCCTTTTCACCAATTTGCAGAATTCTCATTAAATGCTCATCATCTGTATAAAATTTGACTCAACAGTTAGACAAAACCCTAATTGATTATGAAGAAGATAATAGGCCCTATGTAATCTATAAAGGCTAGGCTCACATAGGCTCTGTTTTATGATAAACAGTGAAGAAGATGCTATGGAATCGATGGTGTACAGCTACACAAAGCACTAGAATAGGGAGAGCAACAAAACCAGTAAAACATAATTATAACAACCCAATGATGAGCAAATTCAACAATACTTCGCAATCATCAGAGCGGGAAAGAGACCAAAGAGCAAAACTTACTGGTTTGAATCACGAAAATAGAGATCTAAGAAGTGATAAAAGAAAAATATAAGATTTAACAGTTTGAATCACGGACATAACGACCAAGAATACTGGTTTAAGAGAAGAAATTAAATATTACCTGTTTGTGATGGCCTTTGTTTCAAGAAGACTTGCTGGCTCAAGAACAAACGATTGGAGCCAACGGCGTGAAGGGGCGGCGGCTGTCGTGAGGAGAGGGGTGGCAGCTGCAGACTGAGGAGAGGAGATGGTGCGAAAAATAGGGGTGGCAGCTGCAGACTGAGGAGAGGAGATGGTGCGAAAAATAGGATTAGCTTATATATATATATATATATATTAAAAATATAAATTATACCGGTTGGTTAGCCGTAACCGACGGTTTTTTAAAACCATAGACTAGAACCGAATCGAAAATCGAAAATCTATATTTTTAAAAACCTTAACCTTTTTTTCGGTTCTATTAACCTTTAAAAATCGCTTTGGTTTCGAACTGATTTTTCGGTTAACTATTTTTTCGGATTTTTTTTTGCTCATCCCTAAATATATTACTATCATCCTGTTATACTCTAGCAGTGATTTCTTCAGGCACATGTTAAGTTGTATCCTAAGATCTTATTAGATGATATCAAGAGCTAATAAGTATTTTGTTACGGTAATACAATTAGCGACGGAAGTATTTAGTCGCTAATCCGTCGCAAATAAATTAAAAAATAATTTTTTTTAATTTCACTCCCATGGTTTATGTATAATTTCAAGTAATTTTAATATAAACCATATAAAATGAACATTTTCTTTTATGATAGAAAATTATAAATTATTTTATAAGTTGATAATAATTTTTTATCAGTTATACCAAAATCTAATGTTATTTATTTAGAAAATTTACATTTTTAATCATAAAACAGCAAGCTATTTAAGGCAAAATAACAGTTCAACAGATTTGCCTACAACAGCTAGCTGTTTAAGACAAAATTGGAGCTGAACAGATTTGCCTAAAACAGCTTGCAGCTTGCTGTTTTAGGCAAATCTGTCAAGCTATCATTTTGTTTAAAACAACTTGAATATCAAAAATAGCTCCAAAATAAACATTCAAAGCTAGTAAACTATCTCTATAATCTTGATGAGCGTTAGAACTAAATAGGATAATGGATTTAGTATTATATGATTGAATTAAACTTCAATTTATATGCAATGGCTAAACTCGGCCTCAAAAGAAGCAGGTTTTTCTTGGACTTGCATACAAACATAATTGTCTAAATTCAAAAATTTTGTGATTACTAAAATCACCCTCCATGTTCCCTTACTTTTTCAATTTTATATTTTTACTCTAATTCAAGATCTTTTTCTTAAGATCTTTTTTTTTTAAATAATTTTACCCCGATATCAATCAAAGAGTTATTAAGGATAAATACAAAATAATTTTATGATCACTAAGTCTATAATTTCGTTTAGAATATTTATAAAATTTATAGCATAAAGTATATTCATTTTAATTAATATCAAAGTTTAATATAAAATTTTTTGAGTAATTTCATGAATTTTAAACATAATTTTAAAGAAAAAATAATTGAATTGAAATAAAAGCTTAAAATTAAAGGAAACATTTTAATAAAAAATAGCTCCAAAATAAACATTCAAAGCTAGTAAATCTGTCAAGCTATCATTTTGCTATTTTAGGCAAAACTGTTAACCTGTTATTTTGCCTAAACATTAGGCAAATCTATCAAGCTATCATTTTGCCAAAAACAGCTATTTTAGGCACAACTGTTAAGCTGTCAAGTTGTTTTAGACAAATCTGTCAAGCTATCATTTTGCCTAAAATAGCTAGGCAAAACTGTTAAGCTGTTATTTTTCCTGTTTTAGGCAAATATGTCAAGCTATCATTTTGCCTAAAACAGCTTGTCAAACTATCATTTTGTCTAAAACAGCTTGAATATCAAAAATAGCTCCAAAATAAACATTCAAAGCTAGTAAACTATCTTTATAATCTTGATGAGCGTTAGAACTAAATAGGATAATGGATTTAGTATTATATGATCCAATTAAACTTCAATTTATATGCAATGTTTAAACTCGGCCTCAAAAGAAGCATGTTTTTCTTGGACTTGCATACAAAGATAATTGTCTAAATTCAAAAATTTTGTGATTACTAAAATCACCCTCCATGTTCCCTTACTTTTTCAATTTTATATTTTTACTCTAATTCAAGATCTTTTTTTTAAATAATTTTACTCGATATCAATCAAAACGAACATAATTTACATTAAAATTTTTTCAACTACCTTAAGTGAAATTATAGAGTTATTAAGGATAAATACAAAATAATTTTATGATCACTAAGTCTATAATTTCGGTTAGAATATTTATAAAATTTATAGCATAAAATATATTCATTTTAATTAATATCAAAGTTTAATATAAAATTTTTTGAGTAATTTCATGAATTTTAAACATAATTTTAAAGAAAAAATAATTGAATTGAAATAAAAGCTTAAAATTAAAAATTAAAGGAAACATTTTAATAAAAAAATAGCTCCAAAATAAACATTCAAAGCTAGTAAATCTGTCAAGCTATCATTTTGCCTAAAACAATTTAGCAAATCTGTCAAGCTATCATTTTGCCTAAAACAGCTTGCTATTTTAAGCAAAACTATTAAGCTATTATTTTGCTAGCTGTTTTAGGCAAATCTGTCAAGCTATCATTTTGCCTAAAACAGCTTGGCAAATCTGTCAAGCTATCATTTTGCCTTAAACAACTTGCTGTTTTAGGCAAATTTGTTAACATTTGTGACACGAAAAAAAATTATTGGCGTGTGCTAGTTTTAATTTCAATTAATTAATTAAGTTAATTGCCTAAGTTAATTAGTTTATAAAATAGTAATATAAAATTTATTATTTTATTTAAAATAATAATAAAAAAATTTGTAATTTATTTTTATTTTATAAAATTTAAATCAAATATTAAATTATTAGAAATTGTAATAATTTTTTATCAAGTATCCCCAAATCTAAACTTGTTAATTGAAAAATTTTACATTTTTAATAATAATAATAATAATAAAGTAATTGTTATAGTTATTATATAGAATTATTTTTTTTTTCAGATTTACCTTCATTAATTATTTTTCTAATTTTTAAATCATTTGCTTCTCACTCATTCTCTCTAATCCTAAGTAAATAGTCAACATCAAATTAAATGAGAATATTTTTGACAAAACAATGTAAATTTATCAAAAAATTAACCTTATTAGTTTGTGTTTTAAATACGGCTCAGCTCATATTATTCAATGTAATGTGTGTGTGTGTGTGTGTGTGTGTGTGTGTGTATATATTATCTCAACATATATAACTTTGAAATTTTTGAGTGTGTTGATGAATTGGATAAATGAGGCTTAATTTGGATGAAATATTGAAAAAGATAATTTCAACTACCTTTCATGAGATAGACCCATTTGAAGATTTTGTTCTCAATAATTAATACATATAAAAAAATTATAATAAGTAAATATGTATTATATATAATTATAGTTATATTTATATATATTATATAAATAATTAATTTATGCTTGGATTATAATTAATTCACATAATATACTAAATAAGTTAACTAATTATTTATTATATATTATATATACAAAATATTAAAAAAATAATTAAAAGTGTATAATGTTTGGTTGGTTCGGTCTATTTGATTTTTAACAAAAAAGATCAAAAAAACTGAAATAATTAAACAACAAAAACCAAACAAACTAAATAAATATAAAAATAATTCTCGTTTAAAAATTATCAAATTAATGTTGTTCATAACAATTCAATTTTTCAATATAATGAAACTTTATCTTGTTTAATGAGAATTAATTTTTATGCTTAACATGTATTTAATATGTGTACATAATATATTTATAGATAAAATTAAAAAACTCTATATAAATGTATTTACAAAATTATCTCCAATTTAACAGATATTCCAAAATAAAAATAGGGATATTTTTGTCTTTTAAAAAACCCTAATAAACTTTATATCTTTGCCTTATTCTCATTTTTCTTATTTTCTCAGGTTGAGCCACCATCTCTTTCCCTATCTCTCTCGTTTCTTCTTCCCTTTGCCCTAATCACTGCAACCCATAATCGACGGTGGATAAATCGCTGCAACAACTCACCCGCCGCTATTTTCTAATATATTCGCGACTGACCTTTTAGTGACTGTTCGTCGCGGCATCGCTAATTTAAATTAGCGACGAAGACATGTAGTTAGCGACGGAAAATAATTTGCAATTTTTTTGCAGTGAAACCACTATTGTACTTATCCCGAACCAGGTGACAATCAATTTCTAAGTGTTTGGTACATTCATGAAAAATAGGGTTCTTGGTAATATGAATGGCAGCCTGGTTGTCACACCACAACGGAATAGGTAAAGAAGGAGAAAGATAAAAATCATGTAACATAGAAACCAACCATTGAAGCTCACAAGCTATAAAAGCTAGACTCCGATATTCAGCCTTCGTCGAAGAACGTGAAATTGTCCCTTGCTTCTTTGATTTCCAAAAAATAAGAGAAGAACCAAGGAAAATGCAAAAGCCAGTGACAGATCGATGAGTATCTGGATAAGCACACCAATCAGCGTCACTGTAAGCATCGAATTGCAAATAGTATCGTGAAGAATAAAACAAACCAGTAGCAGGACAATGTCTCAAATACTTAAGAACATGTGTGGCAGTAGTCCAATGTGAATCTCAAGGAGCTTGAACAAATTGGCTAAGCTGATAGACCACATAAATAATATCAGGATGCGTGAAGTTAAGATAAAGCAAGCGACCAACAAGTTATCGATAAGGAGTGGGATCAACAAGTAAAGAACCCTGATAAGCTCTTAAATGATGATTTTTAGGCAAAGGCGTGAGCATCGATTTGGCACCCATCAAGCCAACATCAGCAATCAAATCTAAAATATAACGTCGTTGACTAACATAAAGACCATTACTTGACCAAGCAATCTCCAAACCTAAAAAGTATTTGTCCTGCTCAAGATCTTTTATAGTAAAAGCAGCATGCAATGAGGCTTTAACTTGATCAATCAGAGCATCAGAAGTACCAGTAAGCAAGGCATCATCAACATAAACAACTAAAGCCAAGAAATCACCATGATCAGTAAAAGTAAACAAGTAAGGATCAGCATGAGATTGACGGAAACCAAGTTTATGTAAGTGATCAAGTAAGTGCAGCATTCCATTGACGAGAAACTTGCTTCAAACCATACAATGAACGAAAAAGACTTACAGACTTGATTTGGTGCCGCCTTAGTGTATCCATCAGGAGGCTTCATGTACATCTCCTCATCAATAAAACTATAGATAAAAGCATTGTTAATATCCAATTGAGAAAGAGACCAATGCTTTGCTGCAACTAAAGCCAAAAAAATACGTACAGTAACAGTTTTGGCAATAGGAGAGAAGCTCTCTGTATAATCAATCCCTTCTACCTGGTTGTATCCTTTGGCAACTAACCTTACCTTGTAACGTTCTATAGTCCCATCAGCCTTGAATTTTAACTTGAAAACCTATTTTGAACCAATAATAACCTTTCCAGCAGGGAGAGCATGTATGATTCTTATCTAGAGCATCTAACTCCTCTTTCATCGTAGCCACCCAATGAGAATTAGTCTTGGCATCATCACTACAAGAAAATTGCAATTTAGCAACGAAAAATAGCAACGGAAATTTTGGTTGCTAATTCGGCGGTTGGTATTTTTAGCAACGAAATGTTTATTCCGTTGCTAAATTTAGCAACCGAATTCAAATTCCGTAATTCGGTTGCTAAATTTAGCAACGGAAACTAAATTCCGTTGCTAAATCTAACCACTAACATTTGGTAAATTGGTCAAAATTAGCAACCGAATTCAAATTTCGTCGCTAAATTTAGCAACCGAAATCAAATTCCGTTGCTAAATTTAGCAACTATTATAAAAAAATTTGTGACGGTTTTTTCGTCACTATTCCATCACTAAAATAGAAAACCAACAAATTACACTAAAACAGCTTGCTGTTTTAGTGTAAAATATAAAACCAACAAATTTAAAAAATCTTTAAATTTAAAATAATATAAGACCAAAAAAGAATTCTTTACCACCTTGTAAAAAACTATTGCAGTAAAGCAAACATCTAAACTCAAAAGTGAGTAGACAAATAAAAAATCTCATCCCATTGGGCTACATAAAATTTAAAATTCTTTACATTAGTAAACTGTAAACAAACATCAAAATGACATATTTCCTGCAAGGGGAAAAAAAGAAGAAGAAGAAGAAGAAACAAAGCACAATACTGTAAACACAGAAAGTAGAAAGAAATTTTAGGAAGTGATAGCATATATCCTCAACAAGAATTAATATGTCAGAAGCAAACTACATCACTCACATATAACCTCATACCTTAAAGTAAATATCTACAATCGAAAGGAATCAATAATCGTTTTCAGAATTTTCTCCGATGATTGCCACTGTTTATCATTTGCACTAGCAACAAACAACACAACTGTGCTTCCCTTTGCTGTTGCCTTTGCAAGATTGTGCGTACCAGTAAGAGCATATGGTGTCTCAAGCACATACTTGTAATACTGCAGACATTGTAATTTAACAAACATAATCAAGCCTTCGTTGAATGATTTTTATTCAATCACACGGAATATAAACAATTAACTGAACTTTTAAAAGCTTGTTGGATGGGGAAAAAAAAAGACAATGGTGATACATGTAACAATGATGAATATCGATGATGCATATTGTAAACAATCCTTTTTTTTTGGTTTAGTGTATATATATATATTGTTCAATCCAAGAACCCAAAAAAGAAAACAAACAAATAAATCTCTCTCCCTCTCCCTCTGTAATTTTTTTCTTGAATCAAAGGAAGAAGAAGAATGGTTCTTCAATTCTTAATTGTTCAAGAGACTCTAATCTTAGGAAGAAGCAGTAAAAATAATAATATTAACTCTTTTTGTAATTAACCAAAGAAAACAAGAGAAATTAATATATAAGCTGAGGTTCACACTCTCCTAAGAATTTCCAGTCGAAAGCAATGGATGTTTTCTCATCAGAAGCTAGATTCTCATCCAGTGCTAGCTACGGTTTAGCAGCCTTGAGAACCATCGAGTCACTAAAGGCTGAGATCAAATAGTTTGCCGAGGATAACCCCAAGAGTATACAATTCTCACATTGTACCTAATTTCATTAGATGTGCATCGAAAAAAAAAGAAAAAAGAAAGAATTGTTTAATTGTCATAAAAACGAGTTGTCATTTGATGCATTGTGCATCGATGCAATGGGCCTTATACACCGTTTGATCTGCGTATTCATGCTGATCGAATGATGAGTAAAGCTCTATGTATTGGTGCACCACAATAATAATTTAAATTAATAAACTCATCCAATGAAAAATACCAGTCTTCGTCGACAGAAGCACCGAAATGGAAGAAACAATTCTGCCAATGGGCCATCATTTTGTAGATCCACCAACGGTTCTTCTCTCTGAACTGTAATAGTTAAGTTTCAGATTTGGAATTTTGGATAATTAATCTAAAAAAAAAGAAGAAATTACCAGTGGATGATTGAGAGGATGATGTTGATTTATCTCTAATAACATGAACAAGTTTCAATCCATCAGCACAATTTCAATGAAACACTATCATCATCAACCAAAAATAATGCTTACTTTATCTTTTAAAAAAAACCCTACAAAATCAGAAAGTAAACCTGAGTTTGTCCAGCAAGAACCACAGCAACAGCAAGAATGGACTCATCTCGAACAATCTCGTCAAGACCCTCATCACCCCACTTACATTCCACCCCTGGGAAATGCTTACGTGCTATCTCCACTGCTCCTTTCGCAGATTCCTAAACACACAGATATATTTACATTTACAGCAAATAAATCAAAGCAGCAGGAAACAAAAGCTTTAGAGTAAATAGTGACCTCAGTGCGACTCCAAATGGCCTTAAGAACGAAGAGATTAGAGATCTCGGCTAATCTAGGAATGTACTGTATCTTAACGAAAATGCCAGCTCTAAGAACTGCAATATGGTGGTGAGAGGGAGAAGAGGAGACGGCGGCAAGAGAGGGAAAGAAATGAAAGAATGAGAGCCTAGGGTTTTTAATTGGGTATTTATACTCGATGGCAAATATGTAAATATTTAGAATAAATTTAGCAACGGAATAATTATTCCGTTGCTATTTTTGCAACCGAATTAAATTCGGTTGCTATTTAGCAACGGAATCTTAATTCGGTTGCTATTTTTGCAACCAAATTAAATTCGGTTGCTGTTTTAGCAACGAAATCTTATTTCAGTTGCTATTTTAGCAACCGAAACAAAATTCCGTTGCTAAATAGCAACCGAATATCATTCGGTTGCTATTTTTCTTTCAAAGTGAAATTTAGCAACGGAATTTAATATCCGTTGCTAATTTAGCAACCGAAATATCATTCCGTTGCTATTTAGCAACGGAATACTATTTCCGTTGCTAAATAGCAACGGAATTATATCTCGGTTGCTAAATTAGCAACGAAAATTAAATTCCGTTGCTATTTTTCATCCCGCCATTTGTTGCCGCCTTAATTAGCAACGGAATAAAAATTCCGTTGCTAATTTTCGTTGCTAAATAATGGCGCCAGAAATTCCCTCCACTTTTAGCAACGGAAGCTAACCAAATATTTTTTCGTTGCTAATTTTATAAAGTTCAACCAATTTTAGCAACGGAAAATATTTTTCGTTGCTAAATAGCAACGGAATAATGTTTCCGTTGCTATTTTTCCGTTGCTATTTCAGGATTTTCTTGTAGTGCATGATAAGATGTTGGCTCTTTAACAACATCCAATTGAGCCATAAAAGAAGTATGGTGGGCAGTAAAACCAGAGGGAATAACAAAAGGGAATGCTGGAACCCAATAAGCACGAGCAGTAGGAGGTAAAACAGGAAGACCAAATGGGAAAACTGCATGAGAAACAAAATCTGACATCCATTGTGGCCTTCTTTTTTATCGAACACTCTATCTTGTTGGCTCAACTAAAACAGAAGGTACCTCATTAGCCGCTCTAGTAGATACATCATCTCCAAGAACTTCCGCTGTTGAGCTAGTAGTAACATCCTCTCGATTTTTAACATTAAAGTCAGTAGTGGGATGACAAGAAATAGTAGAAATAACCTTTTCAAACAAATCTATAGCTGGTATAGGGAGAACAACAGAACCAGCAGAAGAAGAAACTGCACTATTGTCCATATATATGGGGAAAAACATCTTCATGAAAAATCACATCCCTGCTTAGAAACACTATCTTATTCTTCATAACATACAGCTTGTAAGCTTTAATACCTAAAGAATAATCCAGAAATATGCAGGCAACTTATCTAAGATCAAATTTATCCTTATGAGGAGTAGCATTAGTGGCATAACAAAGAGAACCAAACACTTGTAAAAGTGAATAATCAGGTAATTTCTGATACAACATCTCAAAAGGTGTCTTTCAAGAAAGCAACTTAGTAGAAAGTCGATTGATAAGGAAAGAGGCATGAAGAATCGATTCTCCCCAGAAAGTATTAGAAAAATTAGCTTGAAATAGTAAGGCTCTAGCCACCTGAAGCAAGTGTCAATGTTTTTTTTTTGACAACTATATTTTGTTGTGGAGTGTACACACAACTTTGTTGATGTATAACACCCAAATCAACAAGTAAAAATTGGAATTTAACACTCAAATTCTAGGCCATTATCAGTCCGAATGATTTTAATGGGGGCTGCAAATTGTGTATGAATTTGGTTAAAAAACTTATATACAATGGTATAAGTTTGACTTTTATGTTGCATTAGATAAGTCCAAACACACCTACTAAAATCATCAACTATGGTAAGAAAATAATAAGCCCCGATTAAAGATGCCTTTCTATAAGGTCCACATATATCAATATGAATTAAGTCAAACACAGAGCTACTATGGATAGCACTGAGAGGAAAGGACAAGCGAGTTTGTTTGGCTAAAGGGCAGAGTGGATGAGACTTAAAAGATTGGGAGTTTTGCTGCATAAAAGAAAGATGTTATAAAACAGAGTCACTAGGATGGCCCAATCGTAAATGCCATATAGACAATGAAGAATCAATTTTATGCACTTTGATAGTATCAGTACAGCAAGAAGAAACATGTTGTGAACTACAAGCAATTGTAGGAGACTGAGATGAAACTAATAACTCAGTCTTATTCAAAAAAAATAAGGAATTATACTTGTTTTTATTTTCTGGTGAAAAAGACAAACTATCTATAATGTAAAGACTGCCGAAAATTCGCCCCACAGTAAGAACCTTTTTACTTCTCAAGTCCTGTAACAAACAAACATCAGCATAACAAGAAAAAAACACTGAATTAGACTGAGTGATTTTGTGGACGAAAAGAAGATTGTAATTGAAAAAAAGGTGAGAAAAGAGTTTGTTTAAGGACGAATTTATTATGTAATACAACAAGAATAGCTTGAGTGACGTTGGTGATACGTCCATCAGGTAAATGAATAGAGGTAGGAAAAGATAGTGTAGAAAGGTTTTGGAAAAGCTTCGGATTAGAGCAAATGTGATTACTAGCCTCTGTGTCTATAATCCAGTATTTCAGTTTAAGAATATGATTGGAGTAAGATTTACTCATCATACCTGCAAAGTCATCATCATGTGCATGAGCAAAATTAACAAACGTGTCTCCAACAGTGTGCTTTCCTTTAATATACTTCACCATTTCTTGCTTAATGAATTCCGCCATCCACAGTTGTTTTTCATGGTGATTTAGCCATGTTCACTTGAGCCTTAACTAAACCCTTCTCCTTCTTTCCTTTTAAGTCTTTATACCAATCAGGAAAACCTATCAACTTGAAGCAAGTCTTCCTTACATGCCCTGTAACTTTGCAGTAATCACAAAAACGATCATCCTTCTTGTTATTATCCTTTTTCCTCCAGTTTCCCTTAGATTTATCATTATTCTTCACCAACAGCACACTAGTCTCTAAGTTATCTTCAAGAACCTTATAAACCCTTTGTGATTCAATAGTCTGAATCATTGAATAAGCCTTGTTAACAGTTGGTAATTGTTCCAACATCAAGAGTTGATTCTTCACTGCTTCATAGGACTCATTTAATCCCATCAAAACCTGAATTAAACGATTGCTTAGATCCATTTCTTCAAGTCATTTGTTGACATTACAAGTGCAGTTACCACAATCACAAAAAGGTAATGGTTTAACTAGATTAAAATCATCCCAGAGCTTTAACAGCTTGTTAAAATAAACTATCAAATCTGCGTTGCCCTGCTCAATGGAATTAATTTGTCGTTGTATTTGGAAAACTCTTGGACCATTACCGACACTAAATCTTTCCTCCAATTGATCCGAAAGATTCTTAGCCGTGGAACAATACAAGAAATGTTCAGCCAAATCCTTTGAAAGAGATCCTAGAATCCAAGATCTGACTAGATAATCAGATTTTCTCCATTTCAAGAAATATGCACTTGATTTATCAGGTTTCTTCTCAGTACCATCGATAAAACATAATTTATCTTTGGCACCTAATGAAATCTGAATAGCAATACTCCACGTTAAGTAATTGCTGCCTGATAAAGGCGCAGTAACTAAAGAAAAATCAGCATTGTCTCCTATCGTATCAACTCGCGAGGCAGCTGTATCAATGAGATTTGCAGTCAAATTCACCATGCTTAAGCCAAAACAAAGAACAATGAAAAATAATTTTCAGTAGTGGAAGCATAAATCTGTTACAAATCTTGATCAGAACAATCAAGGAGCACATATTTCTCCAGGCTTTGATGATACCATGAAGAAGCACTAGAAACAGAGTAACTTGAAGTAGAAGAAAACAATATATTCTCTTTTATTAGACACACACAGTGCGTGTGACCACGAAATGTATTTATATACAACATAACAAAAAGATTAAAAAACCCATAACCATATTACTCTTTATTAAATAAATATAATCTTCATCGAGTTGCCATAAAGTTGCACATATTATTTCTTTTTTTTTTTTAGAAAATTGATAAAAAGAATCATTTAAGGATAAATACTTCCTCGAGCTTCCTAGGTAGAGAATGTTGGAAAGTTTTAAATATTTGATTTAGCGATAAAATTTATTTTGTATTAGTGAATTATTTGAAAGAGACCAATTTTATAATTTTTGTTCCATTTTTGCTCTTTAATTATTTAAAATAGGATAATTTCTCTCTTGTTTCTTTCCAAAATCAATTATATATAATGTCACGTGTCATTCATTTTAAAAATATAATATCTATTTCATGTAGTTTAAAAGTAAAAATTATGTATTTTAAAAAATATAAGGACAAAATATTTTCATTTTAAATAGTTTAACGAATGAAATAACTAATTTATTAATTTTACTATTTTTAGTAATGGCACATATTTATTTATTTGTATATGATAGTTTCAACTCCTTCCCATGTGGGGCGCTACTACATGGCCATATTGGACCAATATTATTAAAATCGGACCAGCTGGTTTGATCGATTTAATTGCGAATTAGAAATTGATCTGATTGGTTCAATGCATATAAACCAGAGTTAGGGGTGTGCAGAACCGAAATAAAAAACCGAACCGAATTAATTTTGGTCTGTTTGGTTCGATTTTTTCGAATTTTGATTTGTTCGATTCTGAACCGAAATAAAAATTCGATTTTATCGGTTCGATTCGGTTCTTGAAATTGAAAAACCGAAGGAACCAAACTGACTGAAGTTTATATATATAGTAATAAGATTTCAGAGAATACAATTTGGATGGGTGGCGTGGAACACTTGAAAAATCCTGTAGGTCCTGTGTTCAAATCCCAGTAAAGGCAGATTTGCAGTTTTCTATCTTTTTTACTTTAATTTTTTTATCGCTTTTTTTAACTTTAAAAGTTTTGTTTTAATATTTTTTAATCTACAAAAATCTAATTCACTAATTTTTTTTTACTTTAATCCTTTTTGTTTTTTATTTTTTCAAATTTTTTTACTTTAAAAGTTTTGTTTTAATAATTTTTTACTCTACAAAAATTTAATTCACTAATTTTTTTTACTTTTAATTTTTTTACTTTAATCTTTTTTTTTGTTTTCTCAATTTTTTTACTTTAAATTTTTTTACTCTACAAAAATCTAATTCACGATTTTTTTTGTAGAAGATTTTTTTTGTAAAAAAAATTAAATTCATGGTATATTAATCGAATTATTATATTTATTTCCAATATTAAAAAAGCTCTTATCTTTTTCCACTCTAATTCCTACATAAGGATTATTTTTTCACATCATTTTTTATGATATGTTTGATGTTTTCTTTTCTTTTTTTTAAGATAGAAATAGTTGAAGGACTCTAGAATTCGATTAAAAGTATAGAAAATTTCAAATTTAACTTTTTAATAACATTTATAATTATAATTAAATATAATGTGCCTAAAACAGCTTGGCAAAACTGTTAAACTGTTATTTTGCCTTTTAGGCAAATCTGTTTAGCTCCAATTTTGCCTTAAACAACTTGCTGTTTTAGGCAAATTTGTTAACAGTTGTGACACGAAAAAAAATTATTGGCATGTGCTAGTTTTAATTTCAATTAATTAATTAAGTTAATTGCCTATGTTAATTAGTTTATAAAATAGTAATATAAAATTTATTATTTTATTTAAAATAATAATAAAAAAATTTGTAATTTATTTTTATTTTATAAAATTTAAATCAAATATTAAATTATTAGAAATTGTAATAATTTTTTATCAAGTATCCCCAAATCTAAACTTATTAATTGAAAAATTTTACATTTTTAATAATAATAATAATAATAAAGTAATTGTTATAGTTATTATATAGAATTATTTTTTTTTTCAGATTTACCTTCATTAATTATTTTTCTAATTTTTAAATCATTTGCTTCTCACTCATTCTCTCTAATCCTAAGTAAATAGTCAACATCAAATTAAATGAGAATATTTTTGACAAAACAATGTAAATTTATCAAAAAATTAACCTTATTAGTTTGTGTTTTAAATATGGCTCAGCTCATATTATTCAATGTAATGTGTGTGTGTGTGTATATATATATATATTATCTCAACATATATAACTTTGAAATTTTTGAGTGTGTTGATGAATTGGATAAATGAGAATCAATTTGGATGAAATATTGAAAAAGATAATTTCAACTACCTTTCATGAGATAGACCCATTTGAAGATTTTGTTCTCAATAATTAATACATATAAAAAATTATAATAAGTAAATATGTATTATATATAATTATAGTTATATTTATATATATTATATAAATAATTAATTTATGCTTGGATTATAATTAATTCACATAATATACTAAATAAGTTAACTAATTATATATTATATATACAAAATATTAAAAAAATAAATAAAAGTGTATAAAGTTTGGTTGGTTCGGTCTATTTAATTTTTAACAAAAAAGATAAAAAAAAACTGAAATAATTAAACCACAAAAACCAAACAAACTAAATAAATATAAAAATAATTCTCGTTTAAAAATTATCAAATTAATGTTGTACATAACAATTCAATTTTTCAATATAATGAAACTTTATCTTGTTTAATGAGAATTAATTTTTATGCTTAATATGTATTTAATATGTGTAAATAATATATTTATAGATAAAATTAAAAAACTCTATATAAATGTGTTTACAAAATTATCCCCAATTTAACAGATATTCCAAAATAAAAATAGGGATATTTTTATTGTAAAAAATGCCAACTATAGCTATTGCAGCGGACATGACCACATGTCATGTGTACAATATCATCATAATTAATTATTTGGTAAATGCTCCCTTGGTCTCCTCAATTTTAATTATTTTCTCTTTTGTTCACTTTTACCAAGTTCTATCAATTAAGTCCATGAATACCAAAAAAATCTAACATAAGTGAATTATTTTTTTCAAGGAGTAAGTGTATTATTTTTTTTCACACTTTGTACTTGTAAAGTATCATTTTTAGATTAATTGTACCGAAAATAATACACAGCTTTCGTTCTCAAATTCAAACCCTCTCTTCCTCTACTAGTTCAATTTCACAGGCAAAAAGAGAAACACGAAATCCATTAAAATGGATTCTGGGGAGAAGCGGCTTAATGAACTGGGCTACAAGAAAGAACTTAGAAGAGAAATGGTAAAATAAGATACTTATTGTTAAGTTATTTATTATCTCAACATTTCGTTAAGTTATTCTAATTTTGATTCTATAAATGTTATGTTACCTTCAAGACCCAGACTATATCATTTTCAACGATGACCCTTTTCACTGGGATCACTCCTCTTTATGGTTCAAGCCTTTTATATGCAGGGCCTGCAACTCTTGTTTGGGGTTGGGTTTTGTTTCCTAGCTTCTTCACCGCTTTCTACGATTTTCAATGTATGAAATCTGTTCCTCTTTTCCAGTATGTTTCCTTTTCAATTCATAACATATATAATCATATTCAATAGACAATGTTATACTGTACATTGAATATAATTGTTTTTTTTATTTAAAACTATTAGTAATATCAAGTTCAAATTTAAACAGTCCATTTCTTGCAACATTTAAACTAGAAATTTTATTTAAACGCAACAAAGTGTGTCTAACCACAAACTTTTTAATAACATTTATAATTATAATTAAATATAATGTGCTTTCATTGTAAAAAAAAAATCAAATTATTATAATATTATGCATAATATAGTAGTTAAGATAATATGATAAGATGAACAACTCTAACAAAAAAATCGGTTAGTTGAAACAATACATATTATGATTAATAATCAGCACATGTAATTAAAACTAACTAATTAATTAGGATATTAATTTTATTATTGAAACAATACATATTATGATTAATAATTTAATGTGAAAAATGAAAATTACAATTATTAGTATGAAATTAAATAAGATATAACAAAATTTACAAATCAACTGTAATGTTAAAACAAAATGAAATATTTTATGAAACAAATCAAAACAGAAAAATAGAATAAAAATATGAAATGTGGTAGCGTAATAATCTTTAATCATTAAACTATTACTTATTAACAACTAATCAAAACTAATTTGCTGCTAGCATTCGAGCTAAACAAAGAATGATATACAAAGTAATTTGAACAATCAAATTGGCATATTATTTGAATTTATGAAAATTTAATTTTCAATAAAGTTGAATAATATTGAACACAAAAAAAGACTATATTTACAATAGTTATTTAAATCTTTTTATTATAATATTTCTTACGAATTAATTCTCAACTAATTAATTCTTAATAAATCCAATAAAATATTTTGATTAGTATTTATTATAGACATAATATAATAAATTTATGTATATCATTTTAATTTTAGTTATTTTAAATGAATTTATTTTGTTGAATATAAATTAATATAATTTATGGATCCATATAGGTTAAAAGCCCAATAAAAAATAAGCCCATATTGACCCAGAACCAACCAAAATTATTTCGATTTGTTCGGTTCTACAAAGTTCGATTTCGGTTCGGTTCTTATATTTTTTTAAATTTGGTTTTCGGTTCGATCCAAAATCAAATTGAACCGACCGATTGCACACCCCTAACCAGAGTGATAAAAACCGCTCTGAACTGGCCAAAAACCAAATAGAACCAAAAAAGGCAATTTGAATCGGAAAATCTATTTTTGTCCAAAATTTTTATAGAACATTATTTTTTGCTGAAAAAATAAAATATAAATATAAATACAAAAGAATTGAAATTTAGGTAATTTTAATGAATTTATTATGAATAAAATAAAAATTATAATTTATAATTGATGAATATCTTTGAATATTTATAATTTTTACTATTTTTATCTTAAATATTTGTTATAAATATTGAATAACTTGAAAATATTGTTTTATATATGATTAATATCTGATGATAAATGTATTTTATTTTTTTGAAAATTTTATTTTTTATTTTTTATATAGTTATATTTTAATAATATTTATAAAAAAATTTAAAAATAATATTATTTTGAAGAAATTTCGGTTGAATTCTGTCGAATCGATCGAATCAATAACTATTTACCTCTCCGGTTCTTTGTCCGGTCCGGTTTTGATATTGTAATAACATTTTACTGGACTTATTCAAGTAATATAAAATAAAAAAATATAATAAAAATTAATCAACTTAAGTGTGACTTGTAAATTGGAATATTAGTTAGGGGTTTAGTTTCAAGGAAAAAATAAAGTTTGGGGTTCAATATTTGTCGATTATAACCACCCTTATTTGTCTTATATGATACTTAATTACTACTTTTAATTATCACACGTATTTATTTATTTGTATCTACAGTTCCAGCTACTCCCCACAGGACCCAACACATATTAAAGTAAAGAAAATGAGAGTTAATTGTTGTTTTAATTATTAGAAAGTGACAAGAATTATTTGCACACAATCACACTCACGAATAAAATAGTGAAAACCATTTGTTTATTATTCATATGAATTTTATGCTGATCTAGATTTTAATTGATTATTGCAAATTGCAATGCGGAGTGGATTAATTAAATGAGGAGGAAACTTCATCCAGGCAATATATCTACTTAAAAAATGACTAAATGGAAGGCAAACGGCTAATTGATTTTTTTTTTTTCTTTTCGGTAAAAAACACCAGTCTTCCGCCAGCGAGGATTATAGTTTTTTTTTTGGTCTTTTGAGAGAATTATTGCAACACAAACATTACTTAAAATTGTGCATTATCAATTTTAAATTGCCACTTGCAAATTGGAACATTAGTTATGCTTTGTTTATCAATTAACAGAAGACCTTTTTTTTTTTTTTTTCGCGGCACATTTAAAGAATGACTTATCAATTTTAAATTGTCACTTTTAGAAAATGGCATATTAGGTGTGAATCATTTATCAATGATCGGAAGACTTTTCTCGTCACTGTGCGTTGTTAAAAACCCCCATTGTAAGAAGACTGCAACATCTTTTCTTTAGAGACAGACAACAATGGTATCTGCTTCAGAAATCCAATCTTACACCAACGATACGCATAGTGAAGTGACAGAATCCAGCAAGCATGGTAGCTTTTCCAATGACCAACCGGAGGAGATAAAGAATGGTAGTTTTGCTAGGATTACTCTATCACTTTCCTGGCAACTCACTATAATTTTAATGACTGAAATATCAGCAACTGTTGTTAAATCTACTGAATTTTTCTCCCAGGAAAATCAGAGAGTGCTGATGATTATTTCCAAAAAGATGATGATGCTTCTGGAGTTTCTGAGCCAGAGCAAACTGAAGGTACACATTTGATTTTTTTTTTTTAATGATGAATATTTCCTTGAGCTTCCTAGGTAAGGAAGTTTGTCAGAAAGTTTTAGTTCTGAGCGATCAGGTAGTTTGTTAAGTTTACTTTGTCCTGATCGGATTGAATCTGAATTCGAACCCTATTTAAATATTGAATTTCAAGCACTGAAAACAGAGTAATAAATTTTATAATTATTTCTATATCTAATAACACTCGACAGATTCTGAAGATGATAGTACTTCAAATGCTGATAGCGATAGTTGTTCAAGCGATTCTACTCAGGAGAACACTGAAGGTGCACATTTGATTTTTATTTTCTTAAAAACAAAAAAGAATCGGTTGATGACAAATATTTCCTTGAGCTTCCTAGGTAGGGAAGTTTGTTGGATTTTTAATTCATGATGTCACGAGTGATCAGGCAGTTTATTGAGTTTACTTTGTTTTGATGGGATAGAATATAAATTTGCATCATAATTAAACGTTGAACTTCAAGAACTGAAAACATACTAAATTAATGATGATCTCTATATGTCTAACAACTTATAGTACACTTGACAGGGGCAAATGGGATTTCGAAAGACACAATTTACTACATGCCATTTTATAAAGCAGCAATACATGGGGATTGGGGTACTGCGGAGAGATTTTTAAAGGATGATCCAGAAGCACTAACTGCTATGATTTCAAATTCTTTGTCAATTTTGCATGTTGCAGTTAGCACAGGTCGTTCAATACCTTTTGTGCAGAAGCTTGTTGATTTAATGCCAAAAGGGTCATTGGCAATGAAAAATGATGTTGAAGACACTCCTTTACACTATGCTGCTGTTGCTGGAAATGCAAAAGCTGCCAAGATCTTGGTGGAAAAGGACTTAACCTTGACTCGGTTAACAAATAAATATGGTTCTACACCACTTCATACTGCTGCTAATTATGGTGATAAGGAAACTATTCAATATCTTTTAACTGTTACTCAAAATGTGGATCCAAGTCCTTTTGTGGGACAAAGTGGTGCCAAACTACTTAATCGTCTCATAACTGCTGATTTTTATGGTTAGTAATTTACGATCCCTTGCTTTCTACAACAACTAAACCTTAATCCTACATTGTACAGGATCATCAATTAAACAGCAAAGTCTTAGTCCCTTACTTTCTATGCTAAGAAATTATACTCATATTTGAACCTTAATTTGTTGATGTTATAATTATGATTAATTATATTTCAACTTACAGACATTGCTCTGGATATATTGAAGGGCTATCCCATGCTAGCTCTAGAAAAAGACAATAAAGGGGATACTGCCTTACTGATATTGGCTAAAAAGCCAAAGGCCTTTCCAAGCCGAAGCAATCCAACAATTTATGAACACTTACTAACCAGTAACCTCAACTTCATCTTTACTGCTTTTCCTTTCTTGGCTTGTAGAGGCAATTTCTGCTCAAAAACATCAAGACATAAGTGGCTTTTTTTTTTTTTTTTGGTTTCAGCTTTTTCCGGTGCTTTCAATAAAAGACAGAATGGCAGAACGCATGGAGACGTGGAAAACCCAGGTGGTAGTTTAGAAGAATTTCGGAAGGAAACCAAGCTATACAGATTTCTGCACAGTATTCATAATAAAACACTGATGCATCATCACGCCCTTCAGTTGCTCAGAATGTTGAGCTCTGAAGCATTAAAACACGGCAATAAAAAAGCTCGTAGACTACTAGGACCTTCAGTAAGAGCTGCTGCCCGTTCAGGAATTCATGAGTTTGTTACAGAAGTTATCAAAGCCTACCCACCATCTGCTCGCCGCTTGGACGATGATGACAGGAATATTTTCCATTTGGCAATTATACACCGCCAGGAAAAAGTTTTCAACCTCTTATTCCAAGTGAGTTCATACAAGTGTTTTATTACAGAAAAAGTGGACAAAGACGGGAACAATATGCTACATATGGCAGCAAAATTGGCACCATCAAGTAGAATTTCTGGTGCTGCCTTGCAGATGCAACACGAATTGCAATGGTTCAAGGTTAATTATAAATTATACTAACCTCAATCTCTTGAACTCCACTCTAAAATTTATGAAATAATAATATTATATTTTCAGGAAGTGGAGAAGATTGTTCCACACACATACAAGGAAATGAGAAATGATGAAGGAAAAACTCCAAAAATGATGTTCAAAGAAGAGCACAAGAATCTAGTAGAGCAAGGCGAGAAATGGATGAAAGATACAGCATCATCATGTGGACTTGTAGCTGCACTTGTGTTGGCAGTAGTTTTTGCAGCAAATTTTACAACACCAGGCGGACATGATCAAAATACAGGAATCCCAATCTTTCTTGATAAAGCATCTTTTATGATATTTGCAGTAGCCAATGCCTTAGCACTGTTTTCTTCATCAGCCTCATTACTGATGTTTTTAGGCATACTAACATCAAGATATTCACAAGAAGATTTTCTGAGGGCCTTGCCAATGAGGCTTAGCATTGGTCTCGTCACCTTATTCTTCTCGATTGTAGCTATGTTGGCTGCTTTTAGTGCATCTCTTCACATTGTTCTTTCGCATAAAGTGAGCTGGATTGGAGTTCCAATTGGGCTTGCAGCTTGCGTTCCTGTTACCTTGTTCGCACTTTTACAGTTTCCTCTTCTTGTTGAAATGGTAAATTCCACATTTGGGCCTAGCATTTTCCGCAAACAAGGAGACGATATTTTAATTTAAGCACACAAAATATGCATTCTCATCTGTTTTTCACTATTTCAGTTATGTGTTCGTAAAATTACAGCCTTCAGTGGAAGAGGCTCCTGTGATGTATTCTATATTTTAAAAAGAAAACACTTTAAAAGTAAATTTTGACCATTATCTAAAAGGGAATAAAATGAATCTGGTCACTTAGGGCTTGTTTGGTTGGTGATATGGTATTGTTCATTAATGTATTGTTCTATAGAGTACAATATTTGGGAGCATAATTCTTCTCATGGTATTGTACTCTATGATTCTTAAATTATGGTTTTGTCTAATTTTGAGAATCACCAATTTGGTGATTTTTCGTGATTTTCATTATTTACTTTTACTATTCTAACCTTATTACTTTTACTTTTTATTATAATTAAGTTTATAACTCCTTATCTACATATAATAAATCAATATTACTCCATTTTAATCCATTAATTCTACTACACTTCATTCATACTATCATACTGTCATTCCAAATATCGTATCGTTAAAATCATACAGTATCATACTATACCATTCTGTACAATACATTAATAAATTACAGACTACCACCAACCAAACATGGCCTTAAAATAAAATTCCCTTAAGTGAGTGTTTAGAAATTGGAATTATTTTATTCCTTTTATGTGATTCTAATTTCTAAACGCTGAAAAAAAAAAGAGGAAATTACATAGAATACCACTTTTTTTACTTTGATTTTTAAAAATACCTTCATCAGTTTTTAAGTTTTAAAAATACCACTTTTTTAATTTGTATTTTTAAAAATACCTCTTTTTTATTTTTACCCTACTTCTGTCCCTTTTTCTATCACCCAGAAATACTAAAATGCGGCTTCATCGTGATGATGTTTTCTTCTTTTGATGGGCCCTTACTCCTCTTCCTCCTCCTCCTCTTCTTCTTGTAACCAAGACTGTATTCGGAGGATCAAATATGTTAAACGGCGTCATGAGAGTTCTACAGATCTTAAGTCTCTAGAAATCCAGGTTTGTTCACTTAATTTTATTCTTTAGTATGTGTATTTCTATTCTTGGTTTTAGATTTATTTATGAGCTATTATCGCGTGAAAATTGTTAAATAACAGTGAGGATTACTTTCTTTGTTGGAACCACAGGAGATTATTGGCCGTTCACTTCTCAATGGAAACGTAGATACACGGCGTTGATTTTCACTTTCTTTCCATTCGCTTTCTAGTATGATTGATTAAACTTTTTCGTTTTCTTTTTCTGGGTTCTTTTACTTTTTCAAGCTTTTATGATTGTGTTCTGTATTTCTGTAATCGTTTTATTCTAAAACCAACCCACTTTGACTTTTGGAGATTTGATGCTGAATTGGTTTTCTCCAAGTGAGGCAACTTCTATTTCTTTCTTTTTTTTTGTTTTAATTCGATGGGTTTCCAAATTCTTTTAGTTTTTGTGTTTTGGGGTTTCAATTTTATTGATTTTCTCGTCAATCAACCACCGTCGGCTCCCTGCTACTTTTTCCTCTATCACTTTCCATGGAGAGAAATGTGATTGCAGAAAGAAAACAAGCACAGGATGCAAAGTTCATCATTTTATTCTCTGCTTCCAAAGTTTCTCGTTCTTCTCCATCTTTTTATAAATAACGCAAAGGTACCATTTCTTATTCTTATCTCTCTTTATCCTCAGTCTCCATGATTTTGCATCGAATTTAAAGATATAGCGTTACAAGTTGCTTTAGAAAAAACTATTTTCCTTTGAATTGTTTACTTTTGATCAATTAGAATTATGTTTATTATTCATAGTTAGCTCTTCATTATTTACAGCTTGTTGATATCGATAAAACTGCGTGGTGTTTTGCAGGTCTCGTTTGTGTTCTTAATACGAGGACGGGAATGGCGGTTAATGCAATCGCAAATTAGAGCACAGTTCTTCCATGTCATGTAATTAGCCCTTTCCCGATATGCTCTGTAGCCTTCATGTTTGTTTCTTTTTTTAATTTTTTATTTAATATCTTGGATTGATTACTTCTTCAAATTGAAGTAGTCGTTAAAACAATTTGCAAAATGAAACCGCATTGTTGCTTGAGCAGTTGAATTTTTGCTTGTCGTTTTGAAATGTTTTAGCCTTGGTATTTTTGGTATATCCAATTTCTTGTATTTAAATACGAGTTTGCTGGAGTCTCTTAGGCAACAAGTTCAGGCATAATGCTTTTTCTTTTTCTTCTCTTCAGGTCATTAAGATAGTTGATTTCTTAGGGTTTACGTTTTTTGATCTGAAGGTAAAGCCAGCAAATGTACCATCTAAACTTCGTGGAAGGCAGCCAATGCCATGTGTTGAATTGAAGCATGATTGAATTATTGAATTTCTACGTTATTCCCTGTTCTCGTTCTCTCCCCAACCCCAATGCCTGTATGAGAGGAAGAAAATCTATTTAGTGCAGGACCACCTTTTAGGCTAGCTGTCGTTATATAGAGAAATGAAACAGGCTAGCTGTCGTTAACTTTCACTTTGCACTCAAGATAACCAGTGAAAAGTGATTTGTACACAGATTGTTACTTCATTAATTTTTAAGTGCTAGGATTTTCTATGATAATTATCTATAATGAGTCTATTTCTTTCTTTTATGTTTTTTTTAATTTAAATATAATTCAATACTTGGTCGGAGAATGACCCTGTCCAACTATATTTGAGTAAGCCATAAGTTTGTTGCTGCTTTTGTACTTGTCTCTCTTAATTGGCTAAATGATTATGAAATCAGAGTTAATAGTAATTACTTCTTATTTGTATTTTATTTCACTGATTATCAGATCATGGATGTAATGCATTCATATGCTAGTCTATAGTGAATATTCTTGTATTTTTGGTATCTAAGTTGGCGATGTAATAATGATCTGTATGCTAAGCAATAAAGTATACTTTAGCATATTTGGTTCTGTTATGGTGAGTTGATATTTGATTTTTTCAATAGCTGAATGTAGTATCGGTTATAATTACATTAATCATCATTTGCAAAATGATTAATGAATTTCACTTTTTCTTGTAGCTGAGAAATGTGGAAAATAGGAAATATTATTTAATTCGAAATAGAAACCCAATAAAAGTTATTACTATAGGTGGTATACCACCTGGTAGATCCAGTATACCAATGGTATACCACGGTATACCATGATACATCCGGTATGTCAATGGTATATTATCTTATATATCAAGTATACAATGATATACCACATGGTACATCCGGTATACTATCCTGTTATACATGGTATACCAATGGTATAACGTTTGGTGTACATGGTATGTCACGGTATACCAATGGTATACCAATGGTATACCACCTGGTAGATCCAGTATACCATGATACATCCGGTATACCAATGGTATATCATCTGATACATCAAGTATACCAATGGTATACCACAGTATAACATTGGTATACCACCTGGTATACAATTTGACAGAATTACATCCGTCACCGCTCTAATTAACATTTTTTAATTATAACTATGCCTTTATAGTTAATAATTAATTAATTAATAAGTTTAAATTTTTGTAAGATCTTGTGGTCTTAAGCTACTACTAAATCATGTACTAATTATAGTGCACTTGGCCTGCAACACAAACAACTTAATGTTTATTTGTTGTTTTTATTTTTTTTGAATGATAATCAAAATTAAATTTTATTTTTTATTTTTGTATACCTCTGGTATACCAGGTATACCGTTGGTATATCAAAATTCAGAATAGCATTTTCAATTCTGGATTTTGGTATACCACCGGTATACCAAAATCCATTTAAGGTGTTATAATTATAGTGCACCGGAATAGCATTTTCAATTTTATTTGAGCTTAGCTGTTGTAATTTGGTTTTGACAACTAAATTTATTATTTATATTTATTTAATTACATTTAAGGTGGCGTAAGTTGTTTTTCTTTCCCCTTGGATGTTAGTTAAGGACATAAAGTAAATGTTAATTTTTTTAATGATAAAGTGAGTATAATTATATTCAATATAGAAAAAAAAGCCAAAATAATTATATTCAATAATATTTATCCATCACTAACCGAATCAGCAAATTTTACGTAAATAAAAATATAATTATTCAGTGTTTTTAATTTTACATAATAATTGAATTATTTTATTATTATCCGTTGGAAGATTGAGCCACCACAAGTCCCTACTGAAATGAACAAAGCGGCAACTTTCAAAGACAATCAAAGAAAAAGAAATGGAAATACACGGGTAATGATTCAAATTGTCAAGAAGAGTTGGGATTCTCTCAATGTCTTTCTTGTCTTGTTTGCCATTGTTTGTGGAATTCTCGCCAGAAGAAACGACAACGATTCGGCTTCTGGTGGTGATGGTGATAACACCACAACCAATTGCAATTTTATTCACAATAAAGATGAAGAAACTCACTCTGTTTCTAGCAATTGGTTCGATCAGTTTTCTAATTCCACACCGGCTACCGGTGGCGACCTCAAGAGGTTAAAGAGGAGCAGTAGCTCTTATCCAGATCTCAGGCAAGAATCTTTATGGAAAACTTTTGTACTTTTGTACTTCGTTCCACTTCACCGTCGCCAGTATTGGCACCACCGTCTCCTGCACCTCCTACTCCTCCCCCGCCTCCACCTTCGCCTCCAGCAAGAAGCAGTCACAGACAGAGGCGAACTTATCAAATAGTTTCCCTCAAAGAAAAGGTGGAGAAAGCGTATGAAAAATTATCAGGAATTTTCGGAAATGGAGAATCGTTCATCTACACCGCCTCCTCCTCCACCACCGCCTCCACGTCCTCCGCCATCTCTGCCAGTCACGAAAGGGACGCGATCAGAGCGCAGTCATTGAAGTCTTGTTATTAACTCTTATGCTTCTTAACCTGCAGAGCCTTACATGAAGAAGGAAGAGGAGGAGAAGGAGAAGGAGGTATGAAAAGAGAAGGAAGTTTAAGTTAAATTAAAAAAGTGGTATTTTTAAAAATAAAAATTTAAAAAAAGGTATTTTTGAAAGAGAAAAAAGAAGGTGGTATATTTAAATTTAACACCTTTTTTTTGGGTAGTTTTATAAAACTCCCAAAAAAAAATCCCACAACAAACAGAACCAACAGGCCCAAACTGCAAGACCGAAATATTTGGTTCGGCTTTCACTGTTAATTCAGTTCGGTTGGATTATAAGGAATCTTGGAATTTGCTTTTCTATGGGTGATTGGTTCGACTATTATAAGCATAATCGATTAATAGTCAACCTAATTGAGTGGCAAAAAAAGTATTGTTGCTAACTCGTTATTTGATACAGATTAAGATAAGACTGATTGATGACGTGTTGTTTTGGATAAGTTAGTTGAACATGTAGTGGGACTTAAGTTAAAATTGATATGTAGCATTGCATAACTGGCTTTGTCCATTAGCAAATTCACAATATACCTTCATTTTAAATTTCATTTTCAAAAATACAATCTAATTTATTTTTACTTTTCATTTTCCATTTCAAAATTACCATTTTTATTTTTGATATATCAAAAATACCCCATTTATTAAGTTTTTATATTCTAGCCGCTCTTCCCTTCCTGCCAGTCATTCTGCCAAGTTTATCTACTTAAATTTCTTGCTTAAGGATTCAAACAATATCATTACATGAATACATGCCAAAAGTATTTAAAGGTGCATTTACTTGTAGAAAATAGGATACTGTTTTCTATTTTTTTTAAAAATTGAATTGATTTTTTTTACAAAAAATTTAAAAAACGCGTTCACTTATCAACAAATGAAAAATTATTATTTTTAGAAACAAAAAATAAAAAAAATGAAAAAACATGTTCATTTATTAAAAATGGAAAATATTCTCTAAATTAAAAAATTAAATTACATATTATTAAAAAAATATGTATACTCTAATTTTTAAAATTAAAATAATATGTATATATGATTAAATTATAAATTATTTTCATGATTCAATTAAATTTAAAATTTATAAATTAATGAACATTGACTTAAAAAAATATCATAGTAACAGAAAAAAATGCAATCAATTTCTAATTTCTATTATTATTAAAATCGTTCCACACTTAATCAGCGATTGCCTCTCTAAATATTTCCATTTGTATTTGTTAGGATAAATCAATATATTTAGGGATGAGCATGAACTGGTTAACCGGTCCATTAGCAAAAAAATTAACCAGTCCATATATATCGGTTTTTTCAAAAGACTAACTATTAATCAGTCTATTATAATCGGTTAATCAGTTCATCGATTTTGGTTTTTCGGACTGGTTAACCAATTTTTTTTGGTTAACCACTACAATTATGAAATACAATTTAAAATTTAAATTATCAAAATACTTAAAAATAAAAATTGAATAACATACTTAATTTAACGTATTGTTCAAACTACGAACATCCTATTATTAATTTAACACATGGCATTTTTTATAAATCTATTTCTAGTTAATTATAGATAAGAAATTATTTTACTTCATAATTATTTGATGGACAAGTTAGCTATAGAAAAGAAATTTTAATTTCTTACAATAATTATTCTCAAATATAACACGAGAAAAAAGTTTTGTAAGTCCATGTATGTAAAGTAAAAAGCTGGACCAAAAACCCACTATTTTGAGTGCAGCTTAAAGTATCTGAATTCAACTATATGTGCCGATCTTCTTCAAAGACATCATTACTCAATCACTTGCTCCAAAAATCCAGCATTTTATATTCAGTGGTTGAGTGATCTCCTTCGTCACATATCACCTATCACTATAAAACTAATACATTACTTTGTTTCTATATTGATTTCACAGACCCATATCCATCCATGGCTTCTCTGCTTATGCCCACGCAAACTCCTCCCCTGAGTGAGCTTCTCAAGCCCAGATCCAACCTTATGTACAAGTTTAATACTTTCCTCATTCCACGCAAACCCTTTTCACCAATTTGCAGAATTCTCATTAAATGCTCATCATCTGTATAAAATTTGACTCAACAGTTAGACAAAACCCTAATTGATTATGAAGAAGATAATAGGCCCTATGTAATCTATAAAGGCTAGGCTCACATAGGCTCTGTTTTATGATAAACAGTGAAGAAGATGCTATGGAATCGATGGTGTACAGCTACACAAAGCACTAGAATAGGGAGAGCAACAAAACCAGTAAAACATAATTATAACAACCCAATGATGAGCAAATTCAACAATACTTCGCAATCATCAGAGCGGGAAAGAGACCAAAGAGCAAAACTTACTGGTTTGAATCACGAAAATAGAGATCTAAGAAGTGATAAAAGAAAAATATAAGATTTAACAGTTTGAATCACGGACATAACGACCAAGAATACTGGTTTAAGAGAAGAAATTAAATATTACCTGTTTGTGATGGCCTTTGTTTCAAGAAGACTTGCTGGCTCAAGAACAAACGATTGGAGCCAACGGCGTGAAGGGGCGGCGGCTGTCGTGAGGAGAGGGGTGGCAGCTGCAGACTGAGGAGAGGAGATGGTGCGAAAAATAGGGGTGGCAGCTGCAGACTGAGGAGAGGAGATGGTGCGAAAAATAGGATTAGCTTATATATATATATATATATATTAAAAATATAAATTATACCGGTTGGTTAGCCGTAACCGACGGTTTTTTAAAACCATAGACTAGAACCGAATCGAAAATCGAAAATCTATATTTTTAAAAACCTTAACCTTTTTTTCGGTTCTACTAACCTTTAAAAATCGCTTTGGTTTCGAACTGATTTTTCGGTTAACTATTTTTTCGGATTTTTTTTTGCTCATCCCTAAATATATTACTATCATCCTGTTATACTATAGCAGTGATTTCTTCAGGCACATGTTAAGTTGTATCCTAAGATCTTATTAGATGATATCAAGAGCTAATAAGTATTTTGTTACGGTAATACAATTAGCGACGGAAGTATTTAGTCGCTAATCCGTCGCAAATAAATTAAAAAATAATTTTTTTTAATTTCACTCCCATGGTTTATGTATAATTTCAAGTAATTTTAATATAAACCATATAAAATGAACATTTTCTTTTATGATAGAAAATTATAAATTATTTTATAAGTTGATAATAATTTTTTATCAGTTATACCAAAATCTAATGTTATTTATTTAGAAAATTTACATTTTTAATCATAAAACAGCAAGCTATTTAAGGCAAAATAACAGTTCAACAGATTTGCCTACAACAGCTAGCTGTTTAAGACAAAATTGGAGCTGAACAGATTTGCCTAAAACAGCTTGCAGCTTGCTGTTTTAGGCAAATCTGTCAAGCTATCATTTTGTTTAAAACAACTTGAATATCAAAAATAGCTCCAAAATAAACATTCAAAGCTAGTAAACTATCTCTATAATCTTGATGAGCATTAGAACTAAATAGGATAATGGATTTAGTATTATATGATTGAATTAAACTTCAATTTATATGCAATGGCTAAACTCGACCTCAAAAGAATCAGGTTTTTCTTGGACTTGCATACAAACATAATTGTCTAAATTCAAAAATTTTGTGATTACTAAAATCACCCTCCATGTTCCCTTACTTTTTCAATTTTATATTTTTACTCTAATTCAAGATCTTTTTTTTTAAATAATTTTACCCCGATATCAATCAAAGAGTTATTAAGGATAAATACAAAATAATTTTATGATCACTAAGTCTATAATTTCGTTTAGAATATTTATAAAATTTATAGCATAAAGTATATTCATTTTAATTAATATCAAAGTTTAATATAAAAATTTTTGAGTAATTTCATGAATTTTAAACATAATTTTAAAGAAAAAATAATTGAATTGAAATAAAAGCTTAAAATTAAAGGAAACATTTTAATAAAAAATAGCTCCAAAATAAACATTCAAAGCTCGTAAATCTGTCAAGCTATCATTTTGCTATTTTAGGCAAAACTGTTAACCTGTTATTTTGCCTAAACATTAGGCAAATCTATCAAGCTATCATTTTGCCAAAAACAGCTATTTTAGGCACAACTGTTAAGCTGTCAAGTTGTTTTAGACAAATCTGTCGAGCTATCATTTTGCCTAAAATAGCTAGGCAAAACTGTTAAGCTGTTATTTTTCCTGTTTTAGGCAAATCTGTCAAGCTATCATTTTGCCTAAAACAGCTTGTCAAACTATCATTTTATCTAAAACAGCTTGAATATCAAAAATAGCTCCAAAATAAACATTCAAAGCTAGTAAACTATCTCTATAATCTTGATGAGCGTTAGAACTAAATAGGATAATGGATTTAGTATTATATGATCCAATTAAACTTCAATTTATATGCAATGTTTAAACTCGGCCTCAAAAGAAGCATGTTTTTCTTGGACTTGCATACAAAGATAATTGTCTAAATTCAAAAATTTTGTGATTACTAAAATCACCCTCCATGTTCCCTTACTTTTTCAATTTTATATTTTTACTCTAATTCAAGATCTTTTTTTTAAATAATTTTACTCGATATCAATCAAAACGAACATAATTTACATTAAAATTTTTTCAACTACCTTAAGTGAAATTATAGAGTTATTAAGGATAAATACAAAATAATTTTATGATCACTAAGTCTATAATTTCGGTTAGAATATTTATAAAATTTATAGCATAAAATATATTCATTTTAATTAATATCAAAGTTTAATATAAAATTTTTTGAGTAATTTCATGAATTTTAAACATAATTTTAAAGAAAAAATAATTGAATTGAAATAAAAGCTTAAAATTAAAAATTAAAGGAAACATTTTAATAAAAAAAATAGCTCCAAAATAAACATTCAAAGCTAGTAAATCTGTCAAGCTATCATTTTGCCTAAAACAATTTAGCAAATCTGTCAAGCTATCATTTTGCCTAAAACAGCTTGCTATTTTAAACAAAACTATTAAGCTATTATTTTGCTATCTGTTTTAGGCAAATCTGTCAAGCTATCATTTTGCCTAAAACAGCTTGGCAAATCTGTCAAGCTATCATTTTGCCTTAAACAACTTGCTGTTTTAGGCAAATTTGTTAACAGTTGTGACACGAAAAAAAATTATTGGCGTGTGCTAGTTTTAATTTCAATTAATTAATTAAGTTAATTGCCTAAGTTAATTAGTTTATAAAATAGTAATATAAAATTTATTATTTTATTTAAAATAATAATAAAAAAATTTGTAATTTATTTTTATTTTATAAAATTTAAATCAAATATTAAATTATTAGAAATTGTAATAATTTTTTATCAAGTATCCCCAAATCTAAACTTGTTAATTGAAAAATTTTACATTTTTAATAATAATAATAATAATAAAGTAATTGTTATAGTTATTATATAGAATTATTTTTTTTTTCAGATTTACCTTCATTAATTATTTTTCTAATTTTTAAATCATTTGCTTCTCACTCATTCTCTCTAATCCTAAGTAAATAGTCAACATCAAATTAAATGAGAATATTTTTGACAAAACAATGTAAATTTATCAAAAAATTAACCTTATTAGTTTGTGTTTTAAATACGGCTCAGCTCATATTATTCAATGTAATGTGTGTGTGTGTGTGTGTGTGTGTGTGTATATATATATATTATCTCAACATATATAACTTTGAAATTTTTGAGTGTGTTGATGAATTGGATAAATGAGGCTCAATTTGGATGAAATATTGAAAAAGATAATTTCAACTACCTTTCATGAGATAGACCCATTTGAAGATTTTGTTCTCAATAATTAATACATATAAAAAAAATTATAATAAGTAAATATGTATTATATATAATTATAGTTATATTTATATATATTATATAAATAATTAATTTATGCTTGGATTATAATTAATTCACATAATATACTAAATAAGTTAACTAATTATTTATTATATATTATATATACAAAATATTAAAAAAATAATTAAAAGTGTATAATGTTTGGTTGGTTCGGTCTATTTGATTTTTAACAAAAAAGATCAAAAAAATTGAAATAATTAAACAACAAAAACCAAACAAACTAAATAAATATAAAAATAATTCTCGTTTAAAAATTATCAAATTAATGTTGTTCATAACAATTCAATTTTTCAATATAATGAAACTTTATCTTGTTTAATGAGAATTAATTTTTATGCTTAACATGTATTTAATATGTGTACATAATATATTTATAGATAAAATTAAAAAACTCTATATAAATGTATTTACAAAATTATCTCCAATTTAACAGATATTCCAAAATAAAAATAGGGATATTTTTGTCTTTTAAAAAACCCTAATAAACTTTATATCTTTGCCTTATTCTCATTTTTCTTATTTTCTCAGGTTGAGCCACCATCTCTTTCCCTATCTCTCTCGTTTCTTCTTCCCTTTGCCCTAATCACTGCAACCCATAATGGACGGTGGATAAATCGCTGTAACAACTCACGCCGCCGCTATTTTCTAATATATTCGCGACTGACCTTTTAGTGACTGTTCGTCGCGGCATCGCTAATTTAAATTAGCGACGAAGACATGTAGTTAGCGACGGAAAATAATTTGCAATTTTTTTGCAGTGAAACCACTATTGTACTTATCCCGAACCAGGTGACAATCAATTTCTAAGTGTTTGGTACATTCATGAAAAATAGGGTTCTTGGTAATATGAATGGCAGCCTGGTTGTCACACCACAACGGAATAGGTAAAGAAGGAGAAAGATAAAAATCATGTAACATAGAAACCAACCATTGAAGCTCACAAGCTATAAAAGCTAGACTCCGATATTCAGCCTTCGTCGAAGAACGTGAAATTGTCCCTTGCTTCTTTGATTTCCAAAAAATAAGAGAAGAACCAAGGAAAATGCAAAAGCCAGTGACAGATCGACGAGTATCTGGATAAGCACACCAATCAGCGTCACTGTAAGCATCGAATTGCAAAGAGTATCGTGAAGAATAAAACAAACCAGTAGCAGGACAATGTCTCAAATACTTAAGAACATGTGTGGCAGTAGTCCAATGTGAATCTCAAGGAGCTTGAACAAATTGGCTAAGCTGATAGACCGCATAAATAATATCAGGATGCGTGAAGTTAAGATAAAGCAAGCGACCAACAAGTTATCGATAAGGAGTGGGATCAACAAGTAAAGAACCCTGATAAGCTCTTAAATGATGATTTTTAGGCAAAGGCGTGAGCATCGATTTGGCACCCATCAAGCCAACATCAGCAATCAAATCTAAAATATAACGTCGTTGACTAACATAAAGACCATTACTTGACCAAGCAATCTCCAAACCTAGAAAGTATTTGTCCTGCTCAAGATCTTTTATAGTAAAAGCAGCATGCAATGAGGCTTTAACTTGATCAATCAGAGCATCAGAAGTACCAGTAAGCAAGGCATCATCAACATAAACAACTAAAGCCAAGAAATCACCATGATCAGTAAAAGTAAACAAGTAAGGATCAGCATGAGATTGACGGAAACCAAGTTTATGTAAGTGATCAAGTAAGTGCAGCATTCCATTGACGAGAAACTTGCTTCAAACCATACAATGAACGAAAAAACTTACAGACTTGATTTGGTGCCGCCTTAGTGTATCCATCAGGAGGCTTCATGTACATCTCCTCATCAATAAAACTATAGATAAAAGCATTGTTAATATCCAATTGAGAAAGAGACCAATGCTTTGCTGCAACTAAAGCCAAAAAAATACGTACAGTAACAGTTTTGGCAATAGGAGAGAAGCTCTCTGTATAATCAATCCCTTCTACCTGGTTGTATCCTTTGGCAACTAACCTTACCTTGTAACGTTCTATAGTCCCATCAGCCTTGAATTTTAACTTGAAAACCTATTTTGAACCAATAGTAACCTTTCCAGCAGGGAGAGCATGTATGATTCTTATCTAGAGCATCTAACTCCTCTTTCATCGTAGCCACCCAATGAGAATTAGTCTTGGCATCATCACTACAAGAAAATTGCAATTTAGCAACGAAAAATAGCAACGGAAAATGTCAATTTTCCGTTGCTAATCAAAAATAGCAACGAAAATTTTGGTTGCTAATTCGGCGGTTGGTATTTTTAGCAACGGAATGTTTATTCCGTTGCTAAATTTAGCAACCGAATTCAAATTCCATAATTCGGTTGCTAAATTTAGCAACGGAAACTAAATTCCGTTGCTAAATCTAACCACTAACATTTGGTAAATTGGTCAAAATTAGCAACCGAATTCAAATTCCGTTGCTAAATTTAGCAACCGAATTGAAATTCCGTTGCTAAATTTAGCAACCGAAATCAAATTCCGTTGCTAAATTTAGCAACTATTATAAAAAAATTTGTGACGGTTTTTTCGTCACTATTCCATCACTAAAATAGAAAACCAACAAATTACACTAAAACAGCTTGCTGTTTTAGTGTAAAATATAAAACCAACAAATTTAAAAAAACTTTAAATTTAAAATAATATAAGACCAAAAAAGAATTCTTTACCACCTTGTAAAAAACTATTGCAGTAAAGCAAACATCTAAACTCAAAAGTGAGTAGACAAATAAAAAATCTCATCCCATTGGGCTACATAAAATTTAAAATTCTTTACATTAGTAAACTGTAAACAAACATCAAAATGACATATTTCCTGCAAGGGGAAAAAAAGAAGAAGAAGAAGAAGAAACAAAGCACAATACTGTAAACACAGAAAGTAGAAAGAAATTTTGGGAAGTGATAGCATATATCCTCAACAAGAATTAATATGTCAGAAGCAAACTACATCACTCACATATAACCTCATACCTTAAAGTAAATATCTACAATCGAAAGGAATCAATAATCGTTTTCAGAATTTTCTCCGATGATTGCCACTGTTTATCATTTGCACTAGCAACAAACAACACAACTGTGCTTCCCTTTGCTGTTGCCTTTGCAAGATTGTGCGTACCAGTAAGAGCATATGGTGTCTCAAGCACATACTTGTAATACTGCAGACATTGTAATTTAACAAACATAATCAAGCCTTCGTTGAATGATTTTTATTCAATCACACGGAATATAAACAATTAACTGAACTTTTAAAAGCTTGTTGGATGGGGAAAAAAAAAAGACAATGGTGATACATGTAACAATGATGAATATCGATGATGCATATTGTAAACAATCCTTTTTTTTTGGTTTAGTGTATATATATATATTGTTCAATCCAAGAACCCAAAAAAGAAAACAAACAAATAAATCTCTCTCCCTCTCCCTCTGTAATTTTTTTCTTGAATCAAAGGAAGAAGAAGAATGGTTCTTCAATTCTTAATTGTTCAAGAGACTCTAATCTTAGGAAGAAGCAGTAAAAATAATAATATTAACTCTTTTTGTAATTAACCAAAGAAAACAAGAGAAATTAATATATAAGCTGAGGTTCACACTCTCCTAAGAATTTCCAGTCGAAAGCAATGGATGTTTTCTCATCAGAAGCTAGATTCTCATCCAGTGCTAGCTACGGTTTAGCAGCCTTGAGAACCATCGAGTCACTAAAGGCTGAGATCAAGCAGTTTGCCGAGGATAACCCCAAGAGTATACAATTCTCACATTGTACCTAATTTCATTAGATGTGCATCGAAAAAAAAAAGAAAAAAGAAAGAATTGTTTAATTGTCATAAAAACGAGTTGTCATTTGATGCATTGTGCATCGATGCAATGGGCCTTATACACCGTTTGATCTGCGTATTCATGCTGATCGAATGATGAGTAAAGCTCTATGTATTGGTGCACCACAATAATAATTTAAATTAATAAACTCATCCAATGAAAAATACCAGTCTTCGTCGACAGAAGCACCGAAATGGAAGAAACAATTCTGCCAATGGGCCATCATTTTGTAGATCCACCAACGGTTCTTCTCTCTGAACTGTAATAGTTAAGTTTCAGATTTGGAATTTTGGATAATTAATCTAAAAAAAAAGAAGAAATTACCAGTGGATGATTGAGAGGATGATGTTGATTTATCTCTAATAACATGAACAAGTTTCAATCCATCAGCACAATTTCAATGAAACACTATCATCATCAACCAAAAATAATGCTTACTTTATCTTTTAGAAAAAAACCCTACAAAATCAGAAAGTAAACCTGAGTTTGTCCAGCAAGAACCACAGCAACAGCAAGAATGGACTCATCTCGGACAATCTCGTCAAGACCCTCATCACCCCACTTACATTCCACCCCTGGGAAATGCTTACGTGCTATCTCCACTGCTCCTTTTGCAGATTCCTAAACACACAGATATATTTACATTTACAGCAAATAAATCAAAGCAGCAGGAAACAAAAGCTTTAGAGTAAATAGTGACCTCAGTGGGACTCCAAATGGCCTTAAGAACGAAGAGATTAGAGATCTTGGCTAATCTAGGAATGTACTGTATCTTAACGGAAATGCCAGCTCTAAGAATTGCAATATGGTGGTGAGAGGGAGAAGAGGAGACGGATGCAGGAGAGGGAAAGAAATGAAAGAATGAGAGCCTAGGGTTTTTAATTGGGTATTTATACTCGATGGCAAATATGTAAATATTTAGAATAAATTTAGCAACGGAATAATTATTCCGTTGCTATTTTTGCAACCGAATTAAATTTGGTTGCTATTTAGCAACGGAATCTTAATTCGGTTGCTATTTTTGCAACCGAATTAAATTCGGTTGCTGTTTTAGCAATGGAATCTTATTTCGGTTGCTATTTTAGCAACCGAAACAAAATTCCGTTGCTAAATAGCAACCGAATATCATTCGGTTGCTATTTTTCTTTCAAAGTGAAATTTAGCAACGGAATTTAATATCCGTTGCTAATTTAGCAACCGAAATATCATTCCGTTGCTATTTAGCAACGGAATACTATTTTCGTTGCTAAATAGCAACGGAATTATATCTCGGTTGCTAAATTAGCAACGAAAATTAAATTCCGTTGCTACTTTTCATCCCGCCATTTGTTGCCGCCTTAATTAGCAACGGAATAAAATTCCGTTGCTAATTTTCGTTGCTAAATAATGGCGCCAGAAATTCCCTCCACTTTTAGCAACGGAAGCTAACCAAATATTTTTTCGTTGCTAATTTTATAAAGTTCAACCAATTTTAGCAACGGAAAATATTTTTCGTTGCTAAATAGCAACGGAATAATGTTTCCGTTGCTAAATTAGCAACGGAATTTATTCCGTTGCTATTTTTCCGTTGCTATTTCAGGATTTTCTTGTAGTGCATGATAAGATGTTGGCTCTTTAACAACATCCAATTGAGCCATAAAAGAAGTATGGTGGGCAATAAAACCAGAGGGAATAACAAAAGGGAATGCTGGAACCCAATAAGCACGAGCAGTAGGAGGTAAAACAGGAAGACCAAATGGGAAAACTGCATGAGAAACAAAATCTGACATCCATTGTGGCCTTCTTTTTTATCGAACACTCTATCTTGTTGGCTCAACTAAAACAGAAGGTACCTCATTAGCCGCTCTAGTAGATACATCATCTCCAAGAACTTCCGCTGTTGAGCTAGTAGTAACATCCTCTCGATTTTTAACATTAAAGTCAGTAGTGGGATGACAAGAAATAGTAGAAATAACCTTTTCAAACAAATCTATAGCTGGTATAGGGAGAACAACAGAACCAGCAGAAGAAGAAACTGCACTATTGTCCATATATATGGGGAAAAACATCTTCATGAAAAATCACATCCCTGCTTAGAAACACTATCTTATTCTTCATAACATACAGCTTGTAAGCTTTAATACCTAAAGAATAATCCAGAAATATGCAGGCAACTTATCTAAGATCAAATTTATCCTTATGAGGAGTAGCATTAGTGGCATAACAAAGAGAACCAAACACTTGTAAAAGTGAATAATCAGGTAATTTCTGATACAACATCTCAAAAGGTGTCTTTCAAGAAAGCAACTTAGTAGAAAGTCGATTGATAAGGAAAGAGGCATGAAGAATCGATTCTCCCCAGAAATTATTAGAAAAATTAGCTTGAAATAGTAAGGCTCTAGCCACCTGAAGCAAGTGTCAATGTTTTTTTTTGACAACTATATTTTGTTGTGGAGTGTACACACAACTTTGTTGATGTATAACACCCAAATCAACAAGTAAAAATTGGAATTTAACACTCAAATTCTAGGCCATTATCAGTCCGAATGATTTTAATGGGGGGCTGCAAATTGTGTATGAATTTGGTTAAAAAACTTATATACAATGGTATAAGTTTGACTTTTATGTTGCATTAGATAAGTCCAAACACACCTACTAAAATCATCAACTATGGTAAGAAAATAATAAGCCCCGGTTAAAGATGCCTTTCTATAAGGTCCACATATATCAATATGAATTAAGTCAAACACAGAGCTACTATGGATAGCACTGAGAGGAAAGGACAAGCGAGTTTGTTTGGCTAAAGGGCAGAGTGGATGAGACTTAAAAGATTGGGAGTTTTGCTGCATAAAAGAAAGATGCTATAAAACAGAGTCACTAGGATGGCCCAATCGTAAATGCCATATAGACAATGAAGAATCAATTTTATGCACTTTGATAGTATCAGTACAGCAAGAAGAAACATGTTGTGAACTACAAGCAATTGTAGGAGACTGAGATGAAACTAATAACTCAGTCTTATTCAAAAAAAATAAGGAATTATACTTGTTTTTATTTTCTGGTGAAAAAGACAAACTATCTATAATGTAAAGACTGCCGAAAATTCGCCCCACAGTAAGAACCTTTTTACTTCTCAAGTCCTGTAACAAACAAACATCAGCATAACAAGAAAAAAACACTGAATTAGACTGAGTGATTTTGTGGACGAAAAGAAGATTGTAATTGAAAAAAAGGTGAGAAAAGAGTTTGTTTAAGGACGAATTTATTATGTAATACAACAAGAATAGCTTGAGTGACGTTGGTGATACGTCCATCAGGTAAATGAATAGAGGTAGGAAAAGATAGTGTAGAAAGGTTTTGGAAAAGCTTCGGATTAGAGCAAATGTGATTACTAGCCTCTGTGTCTATAATCCAGTATTTCAGTTTAAGAATATGATTGGAGTAAGATTTACTCATCATACCTGCAAAGTCATCATCATGTGCATGAGCAAAATTAACAAACGTGTCTCCAACAGTGTGCTTTCCTTTAATATACTTCACCATTTCTTGCTTAATGAATTCCGCCATCCACAGTTGTTTTTCATGGTGATTTAGCCATGTTCACTTGAGCCTTAACTAAACCCTTCTCCTTCTTTCCTTTTAAGTCTTTATACCAATCAGGAAAACCTATCAACTTGAAGCAAGTCTTCCTTACATGCCCTGTAACTTTGCAGTAATCACAAAAACGATCATCCTTCTTGTTATTATCCTTTTTCCTCCAGTTTCCCTTAGATTTATCATTATTCTTCACCAACAGCACACTAGTCTCTAAGTTATCTTCAAGAACCTTATAAACCCTTTGTGATTCAATAGTCTGAATCATTGAATAAGCCTTGTTAACAGTTGGTAATTGTTCCAACATCAAGAGTTGATTCTTCACTGCTTCATAGGACTCATTTAATCCCATCAAAACCTGAATTAAACGATTGCTTAGATCCATTTCTTCAAGTCATTTGTTGACATTACAAGTGCAGTTACCACAATCACAAAAAGGTAATGGTTTAACTAGATTAAAATCATCCCAGAGCTTTAACAGCTTGTTAAAATAAACTATCAAATCTGCGTTGCCCTGCTCAATGGAATTAATTTGTCGTTGTATCTGGAAAACTCTTGGACCATTACCGACACTAAATCTTTCCTCCAATTGATCCGAAAGATTCTTAGCCGTGGAACAATACAAGAAATGTTCAGCCAAATCCTTTGAAAGAGATCCTAGAATCCAAGATCTGACTAGATAATCAGATTTTCTCCATTTCAAGAAATCTGCACTTGATTTATCAGGTTTCTTCTCAGTACCATCGATAAAACATAATTTATCTTTGGCACCTAATGAAATCTGAATAGCAATACTCCACGTTAAGTAATTGCTGCCTGATAAAGGCGCAGTAACTAAAGAAAAATCAGCATTGTCTCCCATCGTATCAACTCGCGAGGCAGCTGTATCAATGAGATTTGCAGTCAAATTCACCATGCTTAAGCCAAAACAAAGAACAATGAAAAATAATTTTCAGTAGTGGAAGCATAAATCTGTTACAAATCTTGATCAGAACAATCAAGGAGCACATATTTCTCCAGGCTTTGATGATACCATGAAGAAGCACTAGAAACAGAGTAACTTGAAGTAGAAGAAAACAATATATTCTCTTTTATTAGACACACACAATGCGTGTGACCACGAAATGTATTTATATACAACATAACAAAAAGATTAAAAAACCCATAACCATATTACTCTTTATTAAATAAATATAATCTTCATCGAGTTGCCATAAAGTTGCACATATTATTTCTTTTTTTTTTAGAAAATTGATAAAAAGAATCATTTAAGGATAAATACTTCCTCGAGCTTCCTAGGTAGAGAATGTTGGAAAGTTTTAAATATTTGATTTAGCGATAAAATTTATTTTGTATTAGTGAATTATTTGAAAGAGACCAATTTTATAATTTTTGTTCCATTTTTGCTCTTTAATTATTTAAAATAGGATAATTTCTCTCTTGTTTCTTTCCAAAATCAATTATATATAATGTCACGTGTCATTCATTTTAAAAATATAATATCTATTTAGTGTAGTTTAAAAGTAAAAATTATGTATTTTAAAAAATATAAGGACAAAATATTTTCATTTTAAATAGTTTAACGAATGAAATAACTAATTTATTAATTTTACTATTTTTAGTAATGGCACATATTTATTTATTTGTATATGATAGTTTCAACTCCTTCCCATGTGGGGCGCTACTACATGGCCATATTGGACCAATATTATTAAAATCGGACCAGCTGGTTGGATCGATTTAATTGCGAATTAGAAATTGATCTGATTGGTTCAATGCATATAAACCAGAGTTAGGGGTGTGCAGAACCGAAATAAAAAAACCGAACCGAATTAATTTTGGTCTGTTTGGTTCGATTTTTTTGAATTTTGATTTGTTCGATTCTGAACCGAAATAAAAATTCGATTTTATCGGTTCGATTCGGTTCTTGAAATTGAAAAACCGAAGGAACCAAACTGACTGAAGTTTATATATATAGTAATAAGATTTCAGAGAATACAATTTGGATGGGTGGCGTGGAACACTTGAAAAATCCTGTAGGTCCTGTGTTCAAATCCCAGTAAAGGCAGATTTGCAGTTTTCTATCTTTCTTACTTTAATTTTTTTATCGCTTTTTTTAACTTTAAAAGTTTTGTTTTAATATTTTTTAATCTACAAAAATCTAATTCACTAATTTTTTTTACTTTAATCCTTTTTGTTTTTTATTTTTTCAAATTTTTTTACTTTAAAAGTTTTGTTTTAATAATTTTTTACTCTACAAAAATTTAATTCACTAATTTTTTTTACTTTTAATTTTTTTACTTTAATCTTTTTTTTTGTTTTCTCAATTTTTTTACTTTAAATTTTTTTACTCTACAAAAATCTAATTCACGATTTTTTTTGTAGAAGATTTTTTTTGTAAAAAAAATTAAATTCATGGTATATTAATCGAATTATTATATTTATTTCCAATATTAAAAAAGCTCTTATCTTTTTCCACTCTAATTCCTACATAAGGATTATTTTTTCACATCATTTTTTATGATATGTTTGATGTTTTCTTTTCTTTTTTTTTAAGATAGAAATAGTTGAAGGACTCTAGAATTCGATTAAAAGTATAGAAAATTTCAAATTTAACTTTTTAATAACATTTATAATTATAATTAAATATAATGTGCCTAAAACAGCTTGGCAAAACTGTTAAACTGTTATTTTGCCTTTTAGGCAAATCTGTTTAGCTCCAATTTTGCCTTAAACAACTTGCTATTTTAGACAAATTTGTTAACAGTTGTGACACGAAAAAAAATTATTGGCATGTGCTAGTTTTAATTTCAATTAATTAATTAAGTTAATTGCCTATGTTAATTAGTTTATAAAATAGTAATATAAAATTTATTATTTTATTTAAAATAATAATAAAAAAATTTGTAATTTATTTTTATTTTATAAAATTTAAATCAAATATTAAATTATTAGAAATTGTAATAATTTTTTATCAAGTATCCCCAAATCTAAACTTATTAATTGAAAAATTTTACATTTTTAATAATAATAATAATAATAAAGTAATTGTTATAGTTATTATATAGAATTATTTTTTTTTTCAGATTTACCTTCATTAATTATTTTTCTAATTTTTAAATCATTTGCTTCTCACTCATTCTCTCTAATCCTAAGTAAATAGTCAACATCAAATTAAATGAGAATATTTTTGACAAAACAATGTAAATTTATCAAAAAATTAACCTTATTAGTTTGTGTTTTAAATATGGCTCAGCTCATATTATTCAATGTAATGTGTATGTGTGTGTGTGTATATATATATTATCTCAACATATATAACTTTGAAATTTTTGAGTGTGTTGATGAATTGGATAAATGAGAATCAATTTGGATGAAATATTGAAAAAGATAATTTCAACTACCTTTCATGAGATAGACCCATTTGAAGATTTTGTTCTCAATAATTAATACATATAAAAAATTATAATAAGTAAATATGTATTATATATAATTATAGTTATATTTATATATATTATATAAATAATTAATTTATGCTTGGATTATAATTAATTCACATAATATACTAAATAAGTTAACTAATTATATATTATATATACAAAATATTAAAAAAATAAATAAAAGTGTATAAAGTTTGGTTGGTTCGGTCTATTTAATTTTTAACAAAAAAGATAAAAAAAAACTGAAATAATTAAACCACAAAAACCAAACAAACTAAATAAATATAAAAATAATTCTCGTTTAAAAATTATCAAATTAATGTTGTACATAACAATTCAATTTTTCAATATAATGAAACTTTATCTTGTTTAATGAGAATTAATTTTTATGCTTAATATGTATTTAATATGTGTACATAATATATTTATAGATAAAATTAAAAAACTCTATATAAATGTGTTTACAAAATTATCCCCAATTTAACAGATATTCCAAAATAAAAATAGGGATATTTTTATTGTAAAAAATGCCAACTATAGCTATTGCAGCGGACATGACCACATGTCATGTGTACAATATCATCATAATTAATTATTTGGTAAATGCTCCCTTGGTCTCCTCAATTTTAATTATTTTCTCTTTTGTTCACTTTTACCAAGTTCTATCAATTAAGTCCATGAATACCAAAAAAATCTAACATAAGTGAATTATTTTTTTCAAGGAGTAAGTGTATTATTTTTTTTCACACTTTGTACTTGTAAAGTATCATTTTTAGATTAATTGTACCGAAAATAATACACAGCTTTCGTTCTCAAATTCAAACCCTCTCTTCCTCTACTAGTTCAATTTCACAGGCAAAAAGAGAAACACGAAATCCATTAAAATGGATTCTGGGGAGAAGCGGCTTAATGAACTGGGCTACAAGAAAGAACTTAGAAGAGAAATGGTAAAATAAGATACTTATTGTTAAGTTATTTATTATCTCAACATTTCGTTAAGTTATTCTAATTTTGATTCTATAAATGTTATGTTACCTTCAAGACCCAGACTATATCATTTTCAACGATGACCCTTTTCACTGGGATCACTCCTCTTTATGGTTCAAGCCTTTTATATGCAGGGCCTGCAACTCTTGTTTGGGGTTGGGTTTTGTTTCCTAGCTTCTTCACCGCTTTCTACGATTTTCAATGTATGAAATCTGTTCCTCTTTTCCAGTATGTTTCCTTTTCAATTCATAACATATATAATCATATTCAATAGACAATGTTATACTGTACATTGAATATAATTGTTTTTTTTATTTAAAAATATTAGTAATATCAAGTTCAAATTTAAACAGTCCATTTCTTGCAACATTTAAACTAGAAATTTTATTTAAACGCAACAAAGTGTGTCTAACCACAAACTTGTTAATAACATTTATAATTATAATTAAATATAATGTGCTTTCATTGTAAAAAAAAAATCAAATTATTATAATATTATGCATAATATAGTAGTTAAGATAATATGATAAGATGAACAACTCTAACAAAAAAATCGGTTAGTTGAAACAATACATATTATGATTAATAATCAGCACATGTAATTAAAACTAACTAATAATTTTATTATTGAAACAATACATATTATGATTAATAATTTAATGTGAAAAATGAAAATTACAATTATTAGTATGAAATTAAATAAGATATAACAAAATTTACAAATCAACTGTAATGTTAAAACAAAATGAAATATTTTATGAAACAAATCAAAACAGAAAAATAGAATAAAAATATGAAATGTGGTAGCGTAATAATCTTTAATCATTAAACTATTACTTATTAACAACTAATCAAAACTAATTTGCTGCTAGCATTCGAGCTAAACAAAGAATGATATACAAAGTAATTTGAACAATCAAATTGGCATATTATTTGAATTTATGAAAATTTAATTTTCAATAAAGTTGAATAATATTGAACACAAAAAAAGACTATATTTACAATAGTTATTTAAATCTTTTTATTATAATATTTCTTACGAATTAATTCTCAACTAATTAATTCTTAATAAATCCAATAAAATATTTTGATTAGTATTTATTATAGACATAATATAATAAATTTATGTATATCATTTTAATTTTAGTTATTTTAAATGAATTTATTTTGTTGAATATAAATTAATATAATTTATGGATCCATATAGGTTAAAAGCCCAATAAAAAATAAGCCCATATTGACCTAGAACCAACCAAAATTATTTCGATTTGTTCGGTTCTACAAAGTTCGATTTCGGTTCGGTTCTTATATTTTTTTAAATTTGGTTTTCGGTTCGATCCAAAACCAAATTGAACCGACCGATTGCACACCCCTAACCAGAGTGATAAAAACCGCTCTGAACTGGCCAAAAACCAAATAGAACCAAAAAAGGCAATTTGAATCGGAAAATCTATTTTTGTCCAAAATTTTTATAGAACATTATTTTTTGCTGAAAAAATAAAATATAAATATAAATACAAAAGAATTGAAATTTAGGTAATTTTAATGAATTTATTATGAATAAAATAAAAATTATAATTTATAATTGATGAATATCTTTGAATATTTATAATTTTTACTATTTTTATCTTAAATATTTGTTATAAATATTGAATAACTTGAAAATATTGCTTTATATATGATTAATATTTGATGATAAATGTATTTTATTTTTTTGAAAATTTTATTTTTTATTTTTTATATAGTTATATTTTAATAATATTTATAAAAAAATTTAAAAATAATATTATTTTGAAGAAATTTCGGTTGAATTATGTCGAATCGATCGAATCAATAACTATTTACCTCTCCGGTTCTTTGTCCGGTCCGGTTTTGATATTGTAATAACATTTTACTGGACTTATTCAAGTAATATAAAATAAAAAAATATAATAAAAATTAATCAACTTAAGTGTGACTTGTAAATTGGAATATTAGTTAGGGGTTTAGTTTCAAGGAAAAAATAAAGTTTGGGGTTCAATATTTGTCGATTATAACCACCCTTATTTGTCTTATATGATACTTAATTACTACTTTTAATCATCACACGTATTTATTTATTTGTATCTACAGTTCCAGCTACTCCCCACAGGACCCAACACATATTAAAGTAAAGAAAATGAGAATTAAGGGATATTCTAACTGACATTTTTTACTGATTATTTAGAATCAGATTTCTTAAATTTCACACTTTTTTTGACTGATTATTTAAAAAAATATATTTTTATTGTTATTATTATTATTATTATTATGCAGCACACTTTTTTTGACTGATGCCCTTACTGTATAAAGGCCGATTTCAAATTATTAAGTTTCTCTTAAATTAAATCTTAATAGGACAATGATTTGATTTCAAGAAATATGCACTTGATTTATTAGGTTTCTTCTCAGTACCATCGATAAAACTTAATTTATCTTTGGCACTTAATGAAATCTGAATAGCGGTACTCCACGTTAAGTAATTGCTGCCTGATAAAGGCGCAATAACTAAAGAAAAATCAGCATTGTCTCCCATCGTATCAACTCGCGAGGCAGCTGTATCAATGAGATTTGCAGTCAAATTCACCATGCTTAAGCCAAAGCAAAGAACAATGAAAAATAATTTTCAGTAGTGGAAGCGTAAATCTGTTACAAATCTTGATCAGAACAATCAAGAAGCACATATTTCTCTAGGCTCTGATGATACCATGAAGAAGCACTGGAAACAGAGTAACTTGAAGTAGAAGAAAACAATCTATTCTCTTTTATTAGACACGCACAATGCGTGTGACCACGAAATGTATTTATATACAACATAGCAAAAAGACTAAAAAACCCATAACCATATTACTCTTTATTAAATAAATATAATCTTCATCGAGTTGCCATAAAGTTGCACATATTATTTCTTTTTTAGAAAATTGATAAAAAGAATCATTTAAGGATAAATACTTCCTCGAGCTTCCTAGGTAGAGAATGTTGGAAAGTTTTAAATATTTGATTTAGCGATAAAATTGATTTTGTATTAGTGAATTATTTGAAAGAGACCAATTTTATAATTTTTGTTCCATTTTTGCTCTTTAATTATTTAAAATAGGATAATTTCTCTCTTGTTTCATTCCAAAATCAATTATATATAATGTCACGTGTCATTCATTTTAAAAATATAATATCTATTTCGTGTAGTTTAAAAGTAAAAATTATCTATTTTAAAAAATATAAGGACAAAATATTTTCATTTTAAATAGTTTAACGAATGAAATAACTAATTTATTAATTTTACTCTTTTTAGTAATGGCACATATTTATTTATTTGTATATGATAGTTTCAACTCCTTCCCATGTGGGGCGCGACTACATGGCCATATTGGACCAATATTATTAAAATCAGACCGGTCGGTTTGATCGATTTAACTGAGAATTAGAAATTGATCTGATTGGTTTAATGCATATAATGGCGACTGATTTTTTCTCCATTCTGGCAAGTCAAGGCGGCGGACGGGGACACCACCACCACCAATCAACTCCCGACGACGAGGTGAGTCTTCCGGTACCCACTACTCCTCGTTCGCCGGCGATGGGTAAATTGGCCGTGGAGGAGGCAAAACTTTTCGGCTCTGATTCTGACCAAACCAGCGAGCGGTTGGGCGCGTGACCACCTAAAATGAAGTCAAGAGGTCCCGATATATGAGATGGTAGTGTCGGATTGTCACCGACGAGCTTCCGATGACCGATCCGGCGAGTAAATTATTAAGCAAATCGAAGCGAATCGATCGTTAAGGTATGTGACTATGAAATCTTTTAATTTTTCCTTAATTTGTTGAATTTTTCCTTTAAATTTATTAGGAAAAAATATTGAATTATTGAGTAAAAAAAGTAAAATTAATGTAATGATTGTTCAATTAAATTTTAATTAAGCCTAATATAATATATAAATTGAGTTAAAGAAATTTATTAAGAAATTTTCTTTATGAATCAAAAATCCCCTTTTAAAGAAAATGAATTATTGTGTTGTAAATAAATGAAATTAAGTCCTAATTGGATAGAGAATATGAAATGATATGTCTATAAATTGTTACAGAAATTATAGAGATTTATATGAATATCTTTAGAATATTTATTGAATAATGTAATGGATAAGTAAAATAATAATAAGCATAAAATGAATTATCCGTAAATTTTTATGGAAATTTTAGAGAATTTTTAAGTATATGTATATACGTATATGATAAATTATGGTAAAATAATTTATAAAATATGCAAAAATGACAATAATTGAAGAACTATGTTCATATAAATTTTTATGGAATTTATGTGATTTATGGAATTAATTTAGAAACTAAATATGGAACATGCTTAATTAAAATATTGAATTATTGAGAAATAATTCAATAAATAGTTAAAAGTTGGTAAATTAATGTAATTTAATTTACACTTCATATAAGAAAAATGAAGAGATTAAATGATAAATTTTTTGGAAAATAAAAAGTATAGTGAATAAATTAACCGTATTGAATTATTATCAAATAATTCATACTTTGAAAAAAAATGGTGAATTATTATAAATAATTTACGGTACATATAAAAGTATTTCAAATTCCGAACAATTACCAAATTTTAGCCCGATAAAAAAAGTAAAATATTGAATTATTAAGAAATAATTCTATAACTGCCAAAAAAAAGTGAATTATAATGATATAATTCACAAAGTATGTAAAAAGTACTGAGAAAATATTTGATTAAGTAACGAACTGAAAAGATAATGTATAATAATCGCAGTGAATTATGAAGACATAATTCACTAACTGTATAAAAGTACTGAAAATGAATTGAATGACAAAATGTATTGATCTGAAAAAGTAATCATGGAAGTTAAAAGTCTGAAAAATTTTCAGTGAAAAATACTTATGGTGAATTATTGTAGAATAATTCAATAAAAAAGTATTATAATAAATGACTGGAAGTAAATGATCTGGATAGTCAAAGTTCTAAAAAGATTTACTGATAAATTGTATCGATTCAAAGAAAAGAATTTGCAACTGTCTGGAATTAAAAAGTATTTTGAAAATAATTGATTGTGTTTGCCCTTAGCAATACCCAGGCAGAAATATTCTTATACAGGATATAATTGGCTAGCCATAGGAACACCACCAAGAAACTTCAATAATAGCTGCTGCCCGTTCAGGAATTCCGGAGTTTGTTACAGAGGTTATTGAAGCCTACCCATCATCTATTTGGTCAATGGAAAATGAAGAAAGATCTCTTTTCACTTTGGCAATTTTGCACCACCAAGAAAAAGTTAGTCTCTTACTCCAAGCGAGGTCATACACGCATTTTGTCACACAATCAAAGGACAAAGACGGGAACAATTTGCTACATTTGGCAGCAAAATTGGCACCATCAAGTAGGGTTTCTGGTGCTGCCTTGCAGATGCAACGGGAATTGCAATGGTTCAAGGTTAATTATATACTTACTTACCTTAATCTCTCGAATTCCTCTCTAAAATTTATTAAATGATAATATTTCATTTGCAGGCAGTGGAGAAGACTGTTCAGCCCTCATACAAGGAAATGAAAAATAACAAAGGAAAAACTCCAATAGAATTGTTTACAAAAGGGCACAAGAATCTAGTAAAGCAAGGTGAGAAATGGACGAAAGAGACAGCTGGATCATGTGCACTTGTAGCTGCACTTGTTTTGACAGTAGCTTTTGCAGCAAATTTTACAGCACCAGGCGAAAATGATCAAACTACAGGATTTCCAATCTTTCTTAATAGAGCATCTTTCATTACTTTTGCAATAGCCAATGCCTTAGCTCTCTTCTCTTCATCGACCTCATTACTGATGTTTTTAGGGATACTCACTTCAAGATATTTACAAGAAGATTTTCTGAGGGCCTTGCCAATGAGGCTCAGCATTGGTCTGATTACCTTATTCTTCTCGATTGCAGCTATGTTGGCTGCTTTTAGTGCATCTCTTCACATTGTTCTATCGCATAAAGTGAGCTGGATTGGAGTTCCAATTGGGCTTGGAGCATGTGTGCCTGTTACCTTGTTCGCACTTTTATAATTTCCTCTTCTTGTTCAAATAGTATCTTCCACATTTGGGCCTAGCATTTTCCGTAAACAAGGGGAGAAAATTTCAGTATAAGTACACCGAAAATGCATTATCATATAGTTTTTAATATTTCGGTGATGTGTTTTACATTTTCTTTTTCTTTCCTCAATTCGCGTGTAAATTAATTACGGGCTTCAATGGATGAGACTTTTGTGATGTAATTAAGAATAAAATGGGAAAAAATTTGTTCCTTTGTTTCTGATTTTGAAAATAATAATAATAAATCATTAAAAATTAGCATGTTGAATTTTAATGAGCTCACATTAGACTTCCTAAAAACGTGGTCTTAATTAAGATATCTGGGATAGTAAAATATATATCTGGTTACTGTGCGTGTTAGACCAATATAGTTCGTCGGTTTGTAATTACATTAGTTTAGATTTAAATTATTTTTTTTACTTAATACCTCTTAATCGCCTTTTTTTATATTTAAGTGTCAAATTTATGTCTATATCAACATATTATACTTCACATATGATAATTTATAAGAATTTTAAAAATTGATGTGATAAATTAAACATATACAAAATTTAAATTTATTATTTTTTTTAAATTCTGGAGAATTTTAATGTATTATTAAGCCACTATAAAAATTCGAGAATGCACAAAACTTAACTTGCAAGTAAATACTTTCCAAAAAGAAAATTGAACGTGAAAAGCACAAATGGATAAATTCAATTAAAAATCATTGAAATTACGTTATAATTATTAAAAAAGTGATAAAAATTATAATAAAAAAAACTGAAGTATATAATTTTTATATGAAAATATATTTTAACTGAAAAATACTTCAAACTCTATTAGAAGTCAGCATAGCACTCCATCTAAATTCAAAACCTTATTAATTAAATTTTTATAAAATTTTAAGTATTGTGCAGTCATGTTAATGTATAAATATTTTATTTAATATTTTACACTTATCACAAATCAGAGATGTCTACTTATCATGAAGTTCTTCCCGTAGTTATCTTGTAATTCCTTAGAGTTTATGTTTATCTGTTAAGGAGAAGTCTCCTTGTACACAACTGCTACATGTAATTGTACTTATATAAGGCATTGCCTTTTACTTAATACAGAAGAGAGAATTATCGTCCACCTTGCCCTGTTTATTCACTTGACATGGTATCAGAGCCCATACAAAATCCATCAAGTTAATCATGGCCCTCATCCCGTCTTCTTCTTCTTCTTCTTTTGCCACATCTACTGTTACTTCTACTCACTCCTTCTCCATAAAATTGACCTCCAAAAATTACCTCTCTTGGAAAACACAATTTACTCCTATTCTTAACTACCAAAATCTCCATGGATTTATTAATGGCACATCTCTTCCTCCCTCAAAAACTATTCCTTCTACTACTGAACCCATCACCTTTGTCTCAAATCCGGAGTTCGAAACTTGGTTCAAGAAAGATCAAATGCTTCTCTCATGGATACTAGCCTCTCTTTCTGAAGAAGTGTTTCCTCTTGTAATTGGTCTTGAGTCATCATATGATGTATGGACTGCTTTAGCCAATACTTTTGGCTCCATCTCTCAAAACAGACAATTACAGCTGCATATTGAATTGCAGGATCTCAAGAAAAATGATCTTTCCGTCTCTCAATTCCTTCACAAAGCAAAATCTCTGTGTGATGAACTTGGTGCAGCTGGTCGTCCCATCTCCACTGCAGAATTTAATGCCATAATTTATCGAAATATCGGGTATGAATTTCACTCTATTATCACAGCTCTCAATCTACGCCCTGAACCTGTTAGTTTCTATGAACTGCATGGTCATTTACTTGCCCATGAAATCCTTCTTAAAGGCTCCCATGAACCAATGGCAAACTTAACTATTAAACCTTCCTCTCCTCTTCTACCAACTCCTACCTCCACTCAATTTCGTCCCAGGCCCTCTAATTCCTATTCTCAAAATCGTTATTCCAACCAAAACTCCAATTCTCGAGGGCGATCTAATCCTTGCCAAATCTGTGGATATCGAAATCACACAGCTGTGACCTGTCGCAAAAGATACATCAGAGATCAATCATCTTCTACCTCTAAACCACATCAAACCTTTGCAAATTTCTCTCATGTTCCTGGTCAGTTTTCCACCTCTGCCATTGCAAATTCTTCCACTTCTTCCACCCCTATCACCTGGTTTCCTGATACTGCAGCTAACTACCACATTACACCTCACACTCAAGCTTTAACTGCTGCTAATGAGTACTCTGGTCCCGAGCAATTGTTTGTTGGTAATGGTCAAGGGCTCCATATTTCTCACATTGGTAACAGCACTCTTCCTCATTCTGATGGTAATTTTTCTTTGCAAAATATCTTATGTGTTCCTCATATCACCAAAAATCTTTTATCTGTTCAGAAATTTGCTACTGACAATTCTTGTTTCTTTGAATTTTGGCCCAAATATTTCTTAATCAAGGACCAGCAAACCAGGAAAATTTTGATGCAAGGACCCAGTGAGGATGGCGTCTACACCTTACGTGCAACCCCACCTATTGCTTCCACTGCTACTGTCTCTCTTAGTGTTGATGAATGGCATCAGCGGCTTGGTCATCCAAATCAGTCAAAAATTAATTCTCTTGTTCAGGATGGTCAAATTTATGTTGCAGATTCTAGTCTTCATCCTTGTTCTAGTTGTCGTTTAGGAAAGTTGTCTCGTGTGTCTTTGGCCTCCAAGGAACACACTAGTTCTAGTCCTTTTGATATCATTTTTTCTGATGTTTGGGGCCCAGCTCCTGTTACTTCTAGTTTGGGTCATAAATATTTTGTTGTTTTCATTGATGATTTTACTCGGTTCACTTGGATCTATTTCTTAAAAAATAAAAGTGATGTTTTCTCTACATTCTTAATGTTTGAAAAGCTTATTGAACGTCAGTTTCATGCTAAGATCCGTGCCTTCCACTCCGATTGGGGTGGTGAGTATCAAAAACTTCACTCTCATTTCAAAACAACTGGTATTCATCATCGTATTGCATGCCCTTATACACATGAACAAAATGGTACCGCAGAACGTAAAATTCGTCATCTTGTTGACACTGCACTTACTTTACTTGCACACGCCAACCTTCCTCTCAAATACTGGAATTATGCACTTGAACAGAGTGCTATGTTAATCAATGTTTTACCTTCTGATGTCCTTCAACGAAAATCTCCTTTTCAAAAACTGTTCTCCAAAGATCCAAATTACTTAGCTTTTCAGCCTTTTGGGTGTGCTGTGTTTCCTCTGTTGCGTCCTTACAATAAACACAAATTTTCTTTTCGGTCTTCTCAATGTATTTACCTTGGTCAGAGTCCTTTTCATTCTGCTTATAGGTGTTTAGATTTCCTTAATGGTCGCATCTATTTGGCCAAGCATGTCAAATTCCATTCTATTGTCTTTCCTCTCCGCACAAATGCACATTCATCAACATCGGCAGTAACTCACTCTCCATGGTTGCATGTAAATTGGACAGATTCCTCTCACTTGGACCCTCCTGCATCTTTTGCTTCCATTCCCAAACCCACGCCCACACAGCCCCCTATTATCCCACGGGTAAGCCCAGACCCAAAACCACCTCCCACCTCTACTTCCTCGCCTGCCATTCCACTTATTGTTGACCTTACTCAGTATCACTCCTTGCCCCCATCTCCTCCTCGTTCTCATCCCATGAGTCTTCGCCCATCTACCATGCACCGCTGTCAAACTCATGCTGTTACTGTGAACTTACCAAAGGAGCCTAAAACCTTTGCACAAGCTAATAAGTGCCCACAATGGAGAGCTGCTATGCAGCATGAGATTGCTGCATTACTGCAAAATCAGACTTGGACTTTGGTTCCCCGACCCCCCAATGTTAATGTTATTGGCAACAAGTGGATATTTCGAATCAAACAAAAATCAGATGGATCCATTGAGCGATATAAAGCTCGTTTGGTGGCTAAGGGATACACTCAACAATCTGGTATTGACTACTTGGAAACCTTCTCTCCGGTGGTTAAATTTACCACTGTCCGCACGATTTTATCTCTTGCTACAATAAATAAATGGTTCACTCGTCAGCTGGATATTTCTAATGCATTTTTGCATGGGTTTCTGGATACTGATTTGTACATGGAACAGCCGGTTGGATTCATTGATTCATCTCATCCGGATCATGTTTGCCAGCTTCGTCGTTCCTTATATGGTCTTAAGCAGGCCCCTCGGGCATGGTTTCAACGGTTATCTACATTTTTACTGAGTCTTGGATTTCGGACTTCACAAGCTGACCATTCTTTGTTCATTCTCCACCGAGGTACTGCTAAACTCTTTGTTTTAATTTATGTGGATGACATTCTTGTTACTTGCTCCAGCTCCGAAGTGCTATCCTGGTTTATGACTCAAATTCAGAAGGCTTTTCCGGTTCGGGATCTAGGCGACATTAGTTTTTTCCTTGGTATTGAAATCTCTAAGGTTGCTGATGGTCTTCTTTTATCTCAAACAAAGTACATTGATGATGTTCTTCACGCCACCTTTATGACTGATTCTAAAGGTTGCTCTACACCTATGTCTGTCTCTCCAAATCTCAGTAAACAACTGGGCACGCCTCTCTCTTCAGCTGAGGAATATCGACAAGTTGTTGGTGCTCTCCAGTACATCACTCTTACTCGACCTGACATCTCATTCAGTGTCAATAAACTAGCTCAGTTCATGCACTGCTCCACTGATGTGCATTGGCAAGCTTGCAAGCGCCTTCTTCGATACTTAAAGGCCACACGCACCCTTGGTCTCCATATCTCTCACAATTCTGATTGTTCTCTCCACTGTTACTCCGACAGTGATTGGGCAGGGTGTCCAGATGACAGGCGTTCCACCAGTGGCTATCTTATTTATTTGGGAAAAAATTTGGTCTCTTGGTCCTCCAAAAAGCAACCCACGGTTGCTAGATCCTCCACCGAAAGTGAATATAAAGCACTTGCTAATACTACTGCTGAAATCATGTGGTTAAGCACCCTTATTCAAGAACTTGAATGTTATTCTTCTCAACCTGCTACCTTATGGTGTGATAATGTCAGTGCGATTTATCTGTGTTCTAATCCTGTATTTCATGCTCGCACCAAGCATGTCGAGATCGATTATCATTTTGTACGAGATCAACTTAAACTTGGTCTTATTCATATTCGGTTCATTAAAAGTTCTGATCAAATTGCTGATATTATGACCAAGGCTTTGAGTTAGGCACCATTCAAAACTCACTGTGACAAGCTTCGCCTTTGCAGTCCGTCGGCTCAGCTTGAGGGGAGGTGTTAATGTATAAATATTTTATTTAATATTTTACACTTATCACAAATCAGAGATGTCTACTTATCATGAAGTTCTTCCCGTAGTTATCTTGTAATTCCTTAGAGTTTATGTTTATCTGTTAAGGAGAAGTCTCCTTGTACACAACTGCTACATGTAATTGTACTTATATAAGGCATTGCCTTTTACTTAATACAGAAGAGAGAATTATCGTCCACCTTGCCCTGTTTATTCACTTGACAAAAATGACTTTCAATTCAAAGGTTATAAAGTTCAGGTATTTTTTGTTATGATTTTTTTTTCTGATATTTAGAGTATAGATCTAATAACTTCTTATGGTATTAACCCCGCACAAATGTGATATTGAATTTTCTTCAGTTTCAGTTTCTACTTGACGAATATAACCATATTATAAAATTATCCGACTATAATATTAAAAGTGTTGCATTTTCTTCAGTTCTACTTGAAGAACATAATATATATTTTAGAAACTCCCTAATAAACTTAATGTGGAATAATTTCTTTACTTGTCTTGTGGACAAACAACATTTTATGATTCGAATTCCTTTTGTATGGATCCTCAACTCTAACCTTTTTAACCCTATAAATGAATTGAAGCCCAAATTCTGAGTAACTTTAAAAAACAATCAAATTTGATAAAAATGGAAGATAAGATTTGGACCAACAAAGGGCCAGAACTCCATTCAGTCGCTAAGGAAGAACAACATTCGGAAGCTGCCCATAAAGATCATAAGGTACGCAACTAAATAATTATTCTCTTCTCTTCTTCCTTCCCTGAGTGATATGGGAATTTATAATTTTAATTTATCTTTTTTTTTAGTTTAATCAAACTCTACTCCAATTTAACATTTAGTTGTAATTTAGTCTAATTGGACAAAATTGAACAGAAAATGTATTCTGCTACTATTTATAAATAAAAATAAAAGTGTGTTTTAATAGTTTAATTTCGTTTTCTGTTGCTTTGGACCATTCAGTTGAGTAACAATTTGGGAATAATTATTTAATTATTTCTTTTAGTCCTCCCACATGTTAAACTTGTGGAACAAGATTCTGAAAAAAATGAGTTTCACACATTTATTGAAAATGTGAAACAGAGTATATATACACAAACAATAAGAAAGAATGCTCGGACGAGCACAAAGCTGCATGGGCGAGCACAATAAGCGATGTGCTGGACAGAATCAAAGTGCTCGGGAGAGCACAAAAATGCATGGGAGAGCAAAACTAACGAACAGAAGAAAAGGAAAACTTCCTAACTAACAGTACAAAGTAAAAGAACTTCTTAACTAACAGTACAAAGTATAACATAGTTTATCAGCTCCCCCGCAAGCTGAGGAGTATAAATATTCAAAACTCCCAGCTTGGATAGCAGCAGATGAAAGGTAGGAAGGCGTTGAGGTTTAGTGAATAAAGCAGCAAGCTGCGTAGCAGATCGAACAAGAAGCTTCAAAATGCCTTGTTGTAATTTGTCTCAAATAAGATGATAGTTAATCTCGATATGCTTGGTGCATTCATGGAAAATAGGGTTCTCAGCGATGTGGATAGCAGATTGATTGTCACAAAATAACAAAACAGCTTGAGGATGATCACAGCCTAAATCTGTCAATAAATAGAGTAACCACTGTAATTCACATACAGCCATAGCAAGTGAACGGTATTCAGCTTCAGAAGAACTATGCGAGACTGTGCTTTGCTTTTTCGACTTCCATGAAACCAAAGAATGTCCAAGAAATATGCAATAGCCAGTAACCGACTTTCTTGTAATGGGACAAGAAGCCCAATTAGCATCAGCAAAACCTTGCAACTGAAAAGCAGAATCAGTAGCAAAGAAAATCCCTTGTTCTGGATTACTCTTGATATACCTCAAAATCCTAGTAGTCGCCTGAAAATGAGCATGGGTGGGAGAGTCCAAGAACTGAGAAAGATGATGAACAAAAAAAGATATGTCCGGCCTGGTATTAGTGAGATACAACAATTTCCTAATCAAGCGTCTGTACATAGAAACATCAGCAAAAGGAGGTGAAGCAGTGAGAGATGAACCACGCACCATAGGAGTGGACACAGGTTTACAATCAAGAAAACCAAATTCTTGAAGAATATCAAGAGCATACTTTCGTTGGCAAAGAGAAATACCCTTGGACGTGCGGGCAACCTCAAAACCCAAGAAATATTTGAGAGGACCAAGGTCTTTAATGGTAAAGACATCATTCAAGTACGATTTAACCTATAAAATTTCAGCAGGAGTATCGCTAGCAATGGTAACATCATCAACATAGATTAAGAGAACAATAAAAGATGAAGAAGAACGTTTGATGAATAAAGAATGATCTGAAAAAGCTTGCACAAAATATTTACTAAGCAAAGCATCCTTCAATTTCAGATTCCATTGCCTACCAGCCTGTTTGAGACCATAAATGGATTTGTGCAATTTACAAACTGCATTAGGAGAAGTAGAAGGAGTATACCCATGAGGCAGATCTATATAGACATCTTTAAATAAATCACCATACAGATAAGCATTGTTGATATCAAGTTGTTCAACATGCCAGTTGTGAATGGCAGATAAAGCAAGCAATAATCTAATGGTAGTTAGCTTAGCAATCGGTGAGAAGGTGTCAAAATAATCAACTTCAGGCTGCTGAATAAAACCCCGAGCCACCAATCGAGCTTTAAAACGATTAATGAAACCATCAGAATTATACTTGATACGATATACCCAGCGGCAACTAATAGATTGCTTGCCAGGAGGTAAGGAAGTAAGAGTCCAGGTATTATTATGTTCAAGTGCCTGCAACTCATCCTCCATAGCAGCAACCCATCTGGGATCTTGGGACAATTGAAGAAAAGATGTTGGCTCAGAATTACATGTTATTTGTAAAGAAAAAGATCTATAAGAAGAAGATAATTGATTATAGCTCAAGGTTTTTGAAATAAGATGAGGAATACTAGGCTGAGAAAATGACAGTGAAAGGGTTGAATGAAGAAGATTACAATGATAATCATTAAGATGAGTAGGAGTCCTTCTTGGTGTGGTGGAATGATGCAAGATTAAGGAAGAATCAGAAGAAGAAGGAGAAGATGACAAACCTGGTATATTATGAGAAAGAAGAAAAGAAACAGGATATGGTGTAATTAAGGAAGAATAAGGAAAAGAATCTTCATAGAAAATAACATTTTTGGAAACCAAGATTCTTTTAGACTTTAAATCAAGAACCTTATAACCTTTCATACTTTCTTGAAATCCTAGGAACACACATTTTAAAGCACGTGGATCCAGCTTCACACGACTTTGTTTATTCGTTGAAGCATAACACAAATATCCAAAAACTCTCAGCTGACAATAAGCAGGCCATTGACCATAAAGCTTCTCATGAGGAGTAGAATTATTCAACACTGGAGATGGAAGTTTGTTGATGAGAAAAATGGCATGAGACAAAGCAAAAGTCCAGAAGCTTTTAGGCAAAAGACTTTGAAACAGTAAAGCATGAGTAACATTCAATATGTGCTGATGTTTTCGTTTAACTATGCCATTTTGTTCTGGTGTTTCCACACAATACAGTTGATGAACAATACCATTCTCAGCATAAAAGGAAGGATTATTAAACTCTTGACCATTATCACTTCTAATGCATTTCACCTTTCTTCCAAATTGAACTTCAATCATGCTGCATAAATTTACCATGATGGTTCTAACTTCAGACTTGGATTTCAACAAATATCCCCAAGTGAAACGGGAATAATCATCAACAACAGTAAGTAAGTAGCAAAAACCATTGATAGAATGCAAAACAAGACCCCATATATCCATGTGCAACAAATCAAAATAAGAAATGGACTGAGATTCACTGAGAGGAAAACTCAAAAGTTTTTGCTTCGCCAAATGACATACATCATAGGGATGATTGTTATTTATATTAAGAAAAGGAATATCTTTGAGTAAAAGGCTAGTTCAACTTCTAGAAACATGACCAAGCCTAAAATGCCATTTATCAAACTTGTTAACAGCATTTATGGAAGCAGCAGAACCTGCCCTAAAAGCTGGCTTTAGAGAGCAAATTGAATGCCTTCGGGGTTCGATGTGTGTCACAATGGTGACTTTGTTGGAGAGCCATAAGATTTTTCTCTAAAAGTAACTTGGTTAACTTAACATAAATGAGTTTTTATAATTAATTATTTTATCTCTGTTCAAAAAATAAGATGCATTAGAATATGCTAGGGCCTTAGAAGTAAGTTAGGCATCCCTCTTTTAAACCTGGTGCATTCCCAAAGCACGATCCTACATTCACTCAATGTAGGAAAGTGTTAGGGAGGACCACTAACCCAAGCCTTATGCCTTTTTGGTTTATCAAATGATGACCTAATTTGTCGCTATGCTCATAGTGAGCTAGACTCATTGGGAGGGATCACACTTAGGTAGCCTTAAAGCTATATCATCAGGCTAATACCCCATGTAATGGCATAGACACTCCCACTAAGGGGTATATGTCATAATAAATTGCTTGTAATATGGGCCTTTATATATTGAATAAATCCCAATAAATTTAGATGTTTGCTCATTAAAAGCTTTCATACCCTAGTGGGTGCATCTAAATTTATTTCAATTGTAGATCGATCACAAGAATCCTGAATGCGTGATGAAATTGAGCATGTAGAAAGGATGTGATAAAGTCTTCCCTGCATTTTAGCTAATCCAATCATCTTCCACTGAATTATATCCTGTATAAAGCAGTATTCACGCACGAATAAGCAACAAATGTCATTAAATGCAAGCCGACTAACAGACATGAGATTGTAGGAAAATCCTGAAACATATAACACATCGGTTAAGATTAACTGATCATTGAGCTTAATGTTCCCTATTAAAGTGACTTCTGACTGGTGGCCATTTGGAAGATGCACTATAAAGTTCTGGACTACACGAGCAGATTGTAATGCAGAAAAATCACAAGTGATATGATCTGTAGCTCCTGAATCTATAATCCATGTCATTCTACTTACATGAGTAAGAGAGTTAAAAGATAGGACAATACTAGAAGCATTAGTTGAGCATGACGCATGAGAGTTTGTTGTACACCCAGTGACAGCACCTTGTTTGTGCGCAACCATATTTACAATAGCGACAGACGTGGGAATCTGACTTTCAGTAGTCTGTAGCATTGCAAGAAGCTGTTGACATTGTTCCTTTGTGAAAGGAAAATCTGGTGCACTAGACAAAGATGAGGAATCTTCTGCAGTATCCTCAAGTTCAGATTGCCAAGATTGAACTTGATTAGCGTTAACAGCAACATTTTTGGTGGCATAACCTCTTTGCTTATTGCCATATCTAGGAGGATAGCCATATTTCTTGTAGCATCTATCAACAGTATGTCCAGTCATGTTACAAAAGGTGCAAAGAGGTTTCTTGTTCTGCATCTTGGCTGCATTTTTAACAGGTGGTTTCCATGTACTTTGGTTAGTACTTCTTGCCATGAAAGCAAGAGAATCATTCAATCTTGGATTCATAACCTGTCTTTCTTGTTGTACAGCCATAGAGAAAACCTCATTCAAAGAAGGTAATGGTTTCATCAATAAGATTTGTGATTTTAGTCCTGAGAAATTATCATTCATTCCTTTTAAGAACTTGATTATTTGATATGACTGTCTATAACCACGCATAACACCAATGGCATTACATTCGTAAGGAGGAACACACTTGCAATTAGGAATTGGTCGAAAATTGTGCAACTCATCCCAAATACTTCTAAGATGTGCATAATATTCAGTAACAGAGGAGTCTCCCTGAACAAAAAGAGCAAGCTCATGTTGTAAATATGAAATACGCATAAAATCTCCCTAAGAAAAGCAATCTCGAAGCTCTTTCCAAAGCTCGGTAGCTGTCTCAATCCACATAACACTTTGTTTGATTATAGGTGAAAGATAATTTGTGATCCATGTTAGCACAATCGTGTTACATCAATCCCAAGCATCAAAGTTTGAATCACTGATCTGTGGTGCAGGAAAAGTTTCATCAATGAATTTCATCTTATTTTTAGACTTCAATGCTCGCAACATTGATCTTGACCAGATGTAGTAGTTAGATGCATCCAGAGAAGGAGAAGCCAAAATTGCTGATGGATTTTCGTTAGGATGAAGATAGAGTGGATGTGATGGAGTATCCCCTGGTTTTTCCATGGCTAAAACTCAACAGATCTGAAAGAAAAAACTGTGTTTAGGAGATGAGAAAGGATGAGAAAATGAGGGAAAAGAAAAACGGTTATTTTTGCTTTGATACCATGTTAAACTTGTGGAACAAGATTCTGGAAAAAAAATGAGTTTCACACATTTATTGAAAATGTGAAATAGAGTATATATACACAAACAATAAAAAAGAATGCTCGGACGAGCACAAAGCTACATGGGCGAGCACAATGAGCGACGTGCTGGACAGAAGCAAAGTGCTCGGGAGAGCACAAAGATGCATGACAAAGTGCTCGGGAGAGCACAAAAATGCATGGGAGAGCAAAACTAACGAATAGAAGAAAAGAAAAACTTCCTAACTAACAGTACAAAGTAAAAGAACTTCCTAACTAACAGTACAAAGTAGAACATAGTTTATCACCACATATTAATTATTTCCATCCTTGATGCATTCAGCTTTTGTTTTTTTGTTTGTTGGTTCACTGACATCCTTATTTTTCCTTAAGGTGAGGAAGTATAACAATAATTCAATTTCCTCAAAAAAAAAAAACAATAATTCAATTACTAACATTATTACTGCTACTATTTTTTTTTTTTTACTTACTCGGTCTATGAATTTGTTAACTTTTAATTCAATCCGCAAATTTAATTTATAATTTTTTGTTCAAATTCAATTCATTAATAATTTATACATAATTTGATTTATATACATATATGACACAAAGAGTTTAATCAAGTTAGGATAAACTCGTAAATATTTTATTATAGTATTAGTATACTTAATATTGAGAAAATATCTTTTGCTGGAAATTTCTTGTTAAAACACTAGCCCCACTCTTTGGCTAGATTATGGATTGAAACAGGACTACATTAGCCAAATTTTTTCTTCTTCAGAATCATTTGAAAAAATATTGTTTGGTATTTAATTTTTTTTTATATATATATAACTTGACTCCTTCCAAATTTTTTAAGGCCCTTATATATAATATTTGCCTCTCATCCCTTTATTTTAGGTCCGTTCATGATTAAATGTGATCCCCATGATACACTTATTTTTTGCCCTTTGCCTTGCCCTTTTAACTATACTTGAGAAAACGTAAAGAGAGAAAAGATGATAGAAAGATTTGCATACTGGAAAAAGCAAAAAGATAAAATAATAAAATAAAAAAACAAAAAAAACAATTGTGATGATAAAACGCGACGTGTGGTGAATAAACAGACCTGATTATATTTATATATATTAAAATGTGTACTCAATGTTTCTTATTGGCTGAAGGGTTAAGAACATTAGCTTCAAGGTCAGGCGGGTCCCCGGTTCAGAACCTCAATGAGAGTTGCACTTTTTTATCTCTCTTATTTTCTACCTATTTTTAACTTTATTCCATTCTGTCCCAGTTTTCTTTGTATCTTTTTGTTCCTTCTCCTCTCCTTTAAAGATTGTTCTTTATTTGTTTTTTAATAAAATATCTTTACTTTTGATTCTTGTTAGAATCGTAAAACATGTGGCCTCTGTTTTAAAGTTGAGGTCAGATTGACACTCTAAAAATGCTAAAAGTTGGACCCTTTAAGAACTTGCTGTTGGTTATCTCCGGCTTTTTCCTGTTAATCGGAGCCTGAATTATTGGGTTGAAAGGGCTGCGGCCCTTATTTTTAGTGAGGGTCGGTTCCCGTGGCATTCCACACAGAAATTCGGGTTTGGGGTCAATGGATCGGATCCGATCCATGAATTGAACAATTTTAGTATTAAAAGTGAGTATGAATCGATTAGTAATATAATTAATTATTTTATTAATATCGATTTTTTAAAATTATTAACCATTAATCAGTTCATTACATTCGGTTAATTAATACGTTGATTTCGATTTGGTTAACCAATATTTTTCGATTAACCGTTAACCATTAAATTTTATAATATAAAATTATAAAAAAAAGATAAACTTAAATTCAATTGCAAATATGTAAAGCAATTTAAAATAAAAATAATAAAATAAGTAAATATAATTTAGTAGCCGAGATTTATTTTTAACAAATTAATAGTGAATATTATAAAATAAATTTAATATTTATTAAAAATCAATTTGCTTGTTTCAAATCAAACAAAATTTTTTATAATATTAAATGTTAAAATATAAACTCTAAAATATAAGAAAATGTAATTAAATACTATTAAGTAATAACATCAATATATGATAAAAATAATATATATATAAATTAATCGATTATTATATATAAATATTATTATATAATTAAAAAGAATGACATAATATAAATTAATTTAAAATATTATATAAATTCTATAAAAAAATTAAGTTATAAAAATAAAATTTAAATATATTTTAAAGTATTATTTTATATAAATTTTAGATAGAAACAGAAAAAAGAGAAAATTTTAAGGTATAAAAATAAATAAATAAATAAATATATATATATATATATATATAAACCGGTTAACCGTGAATTAATAATTAACCGTTACATCAAAATTAAAATCATAATTAAAAATAAAAAATACAAAAATTAAAAACGATAGCCGAATCTATCGGATCCATTAATCTAATAAATTTGTCCAGTTTCGAATCGATTTTACGATTAAATATATTTTCGATTTTTTTTGCTCACCCCTATCTAGTATGCTACAATTTCATCTTATTTACTTATCATTCAATCCGTTTTGATATAGTCCGATCCATTTGATATGTCAGTTTAATTATTTTTACTTCAACTGAATTCATGAAAATATTTATAATGATTAGCTTTTACGTAGAATAAAAATAATTAAATGTAATTTTTTTAACTAATTTTACTTTATATGACAATTTATTACTAATTTGATTTATAAGTAATTTCATAAATTTTAGTTATCTTTATATGATAAAATTTTTTTTCCATTTTAGATAGGGGTGAACATGGACCAGTTAACCCGTCCATTAGCAAAAAAAATTAATCAATCCATTAATATCAAAATTTTAAAATTATTAATCATTAATCAGTCCGTTATATTTGGTTAACCAGTAATCGATTTTGATTTTTCGGTTTGGTTAACTAGTATTTTTCGGTTAATCATTAAAATTTATAACATAAAATTAAAAAAAAAAGGCAAAGTTCAATTAAATTTTAAATGTTCAAAGTAATTTAAAATAAAAATCACAAAAAAAACGTAATTTACTAGCCAAAATTCATGTTAAATAAATTAATAGTTAATTTTATAAAATAAATTTAATATTTGTTGGAAATTAACATGTTTAATTTTGAATCAAATAAAACTTTGGATAATACTAAATGTTAAAACATAAACTCTAAAATATAAAAAAGTTACTAAATGCTATAATATATATGATAAAAAATAACATATATAAAAGTTAATCAGTTATTATATATAAATATTACTATATAATAAAAAAAATGACATAATATCAGTTTTGTTTCAAATATTATATAAATGGTATAGAAAAATATAAAAATATTAAGGTATAAAACTAAAAATATATTTTGAAATATTATTTTATGTAAGTTTTAGAAAAAAATAGAAAAAAGAAAAAAAATTAAAGTATAAAAATAAAAATATAATATATATTATATATGAACTGGTTAACCGTGAATTAACTGTTAATCGGTACTCAAAAATTTAAATCATAACTAAAAATCTAAAATATAAATATTAAAAATCATAATCAAATCTATCCTTTTTTTTTTCTTTTTGAATTTTTGATTTTTTATCTTTTCAAACCGGATACAAACATGTATTAGCCATGTGGCCTCTCAAGTGAAATTTTTTATTTGCTGCGTGGTTTTTTGTTTGTTGACATGGAATTCTTTAAAGAAAAGCACAAAAATGAGCTATTATGGAAATTTTTAGGGCATTTGTAAGTAAATACAAAGTTTGAAGATAAATTTATACTTTTTAATAGTTTGAGGATAAATTTGTAACTTTTTCATTTTAAAATGTGACTAAGATCGCTGTATTAGTTGTATATTATTTATCTAAGAAGAGAAAATTTTACATTAGCATATTAAATGGATGTCTTTCGTTTCTGTTTGGCTTTTAATTTCTTTAGAGAAAAACACCAACAGGTTCAGCTCAGAAATCTGCTCCAGAGATACAAGATGCCACCAATGATACGCATAGTGAAGGGACAGAATTATGGGTGTGCACGCAATTAATCTTAAATCCGAAATTTAAGAATTATTCTTACCCAACCCTACCCTACTTAGTTGTTGGGTTCATATCCGATTAATCCAATATTTTTCAGATCCTGAACCGATCCATCCAAAATTTAATTTTCTTTTAATTGTTTAAACTAATATTTAAAGTAAAATACAAATAAATAATATTAAACTCCATAAAAAATATTTAAAAAATATAATAAACTAACAATTTAAAAATTACAACAAACATATATTACATGATAATTAAACACTAACAATATAGGGCATGGAAAAGAGAAATGAAATTACATTTTTTTGATTTATATATTAAGCTAATCGGATTGTCGGTCAGGTCGGGTTTAGATGGGTTTTCACCCGGCCCGAACTTGAACTTTCCCTAATCTTGACATCCGAACCGACCTTATTAATTCCATCCGAATGTTTCGGATCAGGTCAGTCGGATTAATCGGACTGCTTCGGATTTTGCACACCCCTGGACAGAATCCGGCGAGCATGGCATTTTTTCCAATGACCAATCAGGGGAGATGAAGAAGGGTAGTTAATTTGCTAGGATTACTCAATTATGTTCCCTTAACATGTTATAATTTCTTACAAGTAGTAACTATAACTTGCATTGCTGAAAATCGGCAACTTTGACCTTCTGTTTTTTAAACTACAGAATATTTATTTTTCCCACCATTTTTCCTAGGAAAATCAGACAGCGCTGATGATGATTTGGCAAAAAACGAGACGGAATTACAATCAGGCTCAAAATGCCATTAGATTTTTTTAGCGATCACATTTACCCTTAACTCTTTTTTTTTTTTTTTTTCAAGAGTTGGATTAAATTAGTCGTAAATCAAATTGGGATAATACAAATGTAAATTAATTATTAACTTAATTTGTTAAAAATTAACTTATAATCATATTTTTATCTAATTAACTTCTAGTACACTTGACAGGGCCATGGGAATTAAAAAAAGGACGAAATTTACAACATCCCTTTTCATAAGGCAGCAATAGCTGGCGATTAGGGTGCTATAGAGAGATTTTTAAAGCAAGATCCAGAAGCACTAACAGCTAAGGCTTCAGCATTTCAGACAATTCGGCATGTTGCAGTTAGCGCAGGTCATTCAATACCTTTAGTGCAGCAGCTTGTTGATTTAATGCCAATAGTCATTGGGAATGGGAACCAAAAATGCTGCTGGGCCCACTCAGCTAACAACTAATGAAGGTTATACACCACTTCATTTAGCTGCTGCTTGTGGTCATCAGGAAACTGTTCGATATCTTTTAACAGTGACTTGGGATGAGAATCCCAGTCCTTTTTGCGGGAAAACGCGGTGCCAGACTAGTTAATGCTTCTCATAACTGCTGATTTTTATGGTTAGTAACTTATGATCCCAAGCTTTCTACAACAACTAAACCTTAATTCTACATAAGATTGGTCGGTTAAGTAACGAAGTCTTAATTTCTATGATAAGAAATTATTCATATCTGCACTTTGATTGATATTGTGAATTATGATTATATTTCTATTGATAGACATTGCTTTGGATATGACAAGAAATAATTTCTATTTATTTTATTTTTTTAACCAAAGGTCTATCTAAATAGCGCTTTTTATGGCTTCGAGACAAGTTGACTGTTGTTCCACATCCAGTACAACTTGAGAGGGAGTGTAAGGCAGGTGATAAGTGTGACAAGAAATAATTTCTATTTATTTTATATTGTATCATATCAGTTATAGTCTCCTCTGAGCTTTAGACTTCTTGTACTCTATAGTCTCTTTCTAGTTGGGACTCTTACTGTGTCCTAGTCGAAACCAATATCCTCTTGTATATATCACTGGATTCAATACAACACAAGTTAGGTTTTGCGGCATCTTTAGGATATACTGAAGCGCTATACCATGCTAGCTCTTGAAAGAGACTCTACAGGGAATACTGCCATACAGACAATGGCTAAAACGCCAAAGGCCTTTTCAAGCGGAAGCAACAATTTACGAATATTTTCTGACCAGTAATTAACCTCACTTCATCGTCACTACTTTTTCTTTTTGGTTTACAGAGGCAAATTCTGCTCAAACAATATAAGTGGCCTTTATTATTATTATTATTATTTGGTTTCAGCTTTTGCTGCTGCTTTCAATATACGACGGAATGTCATTACACATGGAGATGAGGAAAACCAAGGTAGCAGTTCAAAAGAACTTCCAAAGGAAAGCAAGCTATACAGATTTATACAGAGCATTCATAAAAAAACACTGATGCATCAGCAAACTCTGCAGTTGCTCAGAATTTTGACCTCTGAAGCAATAACACTCAGTTCTTATGAAGCTTATACACTTCTACGACCTTCAGTAGGAGATGCTGCCAAACTACGAATTCATGAGTTTGTAACAGAGGTTATCAAAACCTGCCCACTATTTGTGGGTCCCCTTCACGATGATGGCAGGAATATTTTTCATTTGGCAATCATACACCGCCAGGAAAAAGTTTTCAATCTATTATTCCAAGTGAGTTCATTCAGGCATTTTGTTACACCGTTATAGGACAAATACAACAAAACACTATGCTACATATGGCAGCAAAATTGGCACCATCAAGTAGGATTTCTGGTGCTGCCTTGCAGATGCAACGGGAATTGCAATGGTTCAAGGTTAATTATAAACTATACTAAACCTCGATCTCTTGAATTCCACTCTAGAATTTATTAACTAATAATATTTTTTTTTGCAGGAAGTGGAGAAGATTGTTCAGCCCTCATACAAGGAAATGAAAAATGATGACGGTAAAACTCCAAGAGAATTGTTTACAGAAGAGCACAAGAATCTGTTACCTTGTTTGCACTTTTATAATTTCCTCTTCTTGTTCAAATAGTATCTTCCACATTGGAGCCTAGTATTTTCAATAAACAAGGGGAAGAAATTTTAATATAACTGCATAGCAAAATGCATTCTCATCTAGTTTTTACTAATTATGCAATGTGTGTGTTCGTTTTCTGTCTCTTCCCTCAATTTGTGTGTAAAATTATTGGCTTCAGTAAAAGAGGCTTTTGTGGTATAAATAAGAATAAAATGTGAAAAGAATGGTTCCTTTTGTTTCTGAATAATAAAACCTTCAATTTATTTATTTATCTATTTATTTTTCTTTTCGCGGGCGATGTCCACTCCATTGTACAGAAAAGAAAAAATAAAAAATAAATTAGACTATCTTTTGGTTTCTTATGCATAATATATTCTAGTTGGCTAAAAAGGAATAAAACGGCATTCTAGTCGGCTTAAAGGGAATAAAACGACGCTGTTCACTTGAAAAAGTAACTGTAATTTCATTTTTTAAATGAGTGTTTGGAAATTTGAATCACTTATATATATATATATTAAAAATGTAAATTTTTTAAATAAATATATATATATAATAATTTTTTATTATTATTTTAAATGAAATAATAAATTTTATATTACTATTTTATAAATTTTTATTTTTATTAATCTTGAACATGCAAATATATAAAAACCGTAATAATTAGTTTATTATTATTATTATTAAAAATGTAAATTTTCTAAATAAATAACTTTAAATTTTGGTATAATTAATAAAAAATTATTATCAACTTATAAAATAGTTTATAATTTTCTGTTATAAAATAAAATATTTATTTCATATGATCTATATGAAAAATACTTGCAAATATACATAAATCATGTGAGTGAAATTTAAAAAATTATTTTTTAATTTATTTGCGACGGATTAGCGACTAAATATTTCCGTCGGTAAATGTTTTACTGTAACAATTTACTATTTGCGACGGATAATTTGTCGCTAATTCCGTCGCAAAAAAGGCACTATTTTTCCCTCCAAAATTAGCGACTCCAATGTTCGTCGCTAAATTTTCTGAAAATAATTTCACGAATTAAAAATTATAAAATTTCGCGACGGATTATTTGTCGCTAATTCCGTCGCAAAACATGGCGCGTATGCTTCCTGCCAATAATTTCGACTGTTTATTCAGTCCGTCGCTATTTCGTCGCTATTCCCTAGTTTTTTTTTTCTTGTTGTATTCGTTGTTGTCTTTAGCCTTAGTGGTTATCTTTTAGCTGTCAATTTTGTGTAAAAATAATTTGTCAAACCTTCAATAAAAATCAAGGTTCACATTTATCCCTTAAGAAATATTTTACATCTCAGTTCTAGTTCTGTTTTTCGACATTTCACATCTCAGTTCTAGTTCTGTTTCTCTATATTTCAGTTATGTGTTTGTAAAATTACAGCCTTCAGTGTAAGATGCCCCAGTGATGTATTCTATATTTAAAAAGAAAACACTTTAAAAGTAAAATTTGACCATTAGGGATGAGTAAATTTTGGTTCAAATCGAAAAATTGAACCGATCGATTTTTTAATTTGGTTTGATTTTTTGATTCGATTTTGATTTTGAATTTTAAAAAAAATTGGTTTTTCGATTCGGTTTTGAGTGAAAAAACCACATAAAAATCGAACTGAAATTCTATATAATTATATATTATTTTTGGATTTTTTAATTGAATAATTATTTTATACATGTAAATTATCTTATTTTGAGTTATAAATTATATGCGTATATTTATCAATTATTAATATTTATTTTTAGGTGATAATTTGGAATTTTGACAATTAAATTGAAAATCAATTAAATGAAAAAAATTATTTAAAGGTTTTGTTGTATTATTTATTATATACTTTGTGATTTTATCTTTAATTTGGGCTTTTATTTTGTACAATTTAGATGTTTTTAATTTATTATATTAAGATTTATAATTTTGTATAATTTTTAGACATATTTTTTTATTTTTTTAAAATAGTTTTAATTTTTAGTTTTTCGGTTAATCGAACCCAACCGATTGAAAATTTCGGTTCAATTTAAATTCGATTATTCTATAAATTTGGTTCGATTTAATTGATTAAAATCTTAAAAATTCAATTTTTGATTATTAAACCGAACCGACCGTTGCGCAGGGATGACCATTATCTAAAAAGGAATAAAATGAATCTGGTCACTTAAAACAAAGTTTCCTCAAATGAGTGTTTGGAAATTGTAATAATTGTATTCCTTTTATGTGATTCTAATTTCTAAACACTTAAAACTTTTAGGAACTAAATTGTAATTTTTATTACCAAATCATAATGGTCCAAAAATTATAAGGACCAAAATGTAATTAACCATGCATCTTCAACCTTTCAACATGTGATTATTATAAAGAACATATATATTCTTGCAATATCACTAACATATATAAAGAACATGTGATTACGAAAATCCCATGGGTAACAGATCATTATAAAGAACATATATATTCTTGCAATATCACTAACATTGTAGTTGTAATCATAATGCGAATTATGATTAAATTTCCATTGATAGACATTACTTTTGATATATTGAAGCGTTATTCCATGCTTGCTCATTGAAAAAGACTCTGCTGGGAATGCTGTAAATTAAAATTGCAATAGTGAACATATTCTGACTAGTAATCATCTACGATACTTCTTTTATGTTTTAATTTATATACATGTGTGGTGCACCAAATGAAGAAAGTAAAAGGAAAGGCAATAAATAGAAGGTGTTTAAGACTTCTAATATTCTAGTCCACTCTAAAAAGGAATAAAACTAATTATAGCTCCATGAAACTTTTTGTCATCATTATTTTCCATTCTAATTAAATGGTAAATATTAAATTATATAAGGGCATTTTTTACAAAACATTGCAAATTTATCTAAAAATTAAGTTATTTATTAGAGTTATTAGTTTGGGTAAAAAAATTTAAAAAGACTGCTGAATTGAAACAATATATAAGTACTATCTTTTAAAATATTATTTAAATACTTATAAGATGTCTAAAATACCCTTTATATTTTTAAATTATTTTCTATTATGCATTTTAAAATTAAGGATTTAGGTTTCTAGGGTTTAATTTTTTTTATGTCTAAATTACCTTTTATATTTTGAATTTATTTTATTATACTTTTAGAATTAAGGATTTAGGAGTTTCGGATTTAAGGGTTTAGATTTTAGAATTGAGATTTATAAAATAATCAAATTTAATACACAGGATTCTCTTAGAAGAAAATATTTCTGAAAATTGTAATTAATAATTGTGGGCATGTATTTTTAAGTGGCCAACCTTGTCATTCAGGTTTATGCTACTTTAGAGGAATAATTATGTCTTCTTAACATAGTGTTTTATTACGCTATTTAATGCTTCTTAACGGACCCCAACCACCTTAGATTAATAACGCCCATCTACCATCGGCTACATCGTACAGTCCTTTTTCTCTTCCCCCTTAATGCAAACACCAAACAGTGTCCATTAATTTATGGTTCACATCCAGGCAACATAGTCTTGGACAATTCAGTCATTATGATTTGGCAGTTGCACTTAAAAACCACAACCTCAGGAATTATAAGAAGATTGAAATGTCTTTTCTTTAGAGACCGACACCAATGGCTTCTGCTTCAGAAAACCACAACCTCAGGAATTATACGAAGATTGAAATTTATAAAGCAGCACTACGCGGTGATTGGAGTGCTGCAGAGATGGCTTTAAATAATCCAGAAGCACGAACTGCTAGGATTGTAGGAAATGAAACAATTCTTCATGTTGCAGTTAGAGCAGGTCATTCAATACCTTTTGTGCAGAAACTTGTTAACTTATTGCCAAACGAGTCACTGACAATCAAAGATTCTGATGAAGACACTGCTTTACATTATGCTGCTTGTACTGGAAATACAAAAGCTGCCAAGATCTTGGTGGCAAAGGACTCAACCTTGACTCAACTAACAAATAAGTATGGCAATACACCACTTCATTATGCTGCTATTTATGGCCATCGGGAAACTATTCGATACCTTTTAACAGTGACTCGAGATGAGCATCCAAGTCCATTTGCAGGAGAAAATGGTGCCAGACTGCTTAATCATATCATAACAGCTAATTTTTATGGTATGTAATTTATGATCCCTACTAAACCTTAATCCTATATTAGATGGGGTCGCCCAAGCAATGAAGTCTTAATCCCATGTTTTCTATGATAAGAAAGTATTTATATCTGCTTTTTTATTGATATTACGAATTATGATTATATTTCTATTGACAGACATTGCTTTGGATATACTGAAGCGCTATCCCAAGCTAGCTCTTGAGAAAGACTCTAGAGGGAATACGGCCTTAATGATATTGGCTCAAAAGCCAGAGGCCTTTCCAAGTGGAAGCAATCCAACAATTTACGAATATTTTCTGACCAGTAATAACTTTACTTCATCTTTACTACTTTTTTTCGTTTACAGAGGCAAATTCTGCTCAAATAACAAAAGTGGCCTTTTTTATTAGTGTTTGGTTTCAGCTTTTGCTACCGCTTTCAATAGACGACAGAATGTCAATCCACATGGAGATGAGGAAAACCAAAGTAGCAGTTCAAAAGAATTTCCAAAGGATAGCAAGCTATACAGATTTTTACAGAGAATTCATAGCAAAACACTAATGCATAAGCAAGCCCTTCAGTTGCTCAAAATGTTGACATCGGAAGCAGCAAAAGAAGGTGATGATATGGCTAATATACTTCTAGAACCTTCAATAATAGCTGCTGCCCGTTCAGGAATTCCGGAGTTTGTTACAGAGGTTATTGAAGCCTACCCATCATCTATTTGGTCAATGGACAATGAAGAAAGACCTATTTTCGCTTTGGCAATTTTACACCGCCAAGAAAAAGTTTTCAGTCTCTTACTCCAAGCGACTTCATACACGCATTTTGGCACACGATCAAAGGACAAAGACGGAAACAATGTGCTACATTTGGCAGCAAAATTGGCACCATCAAGTAGGATTTCTGGTGCTGCCTTGCAGATGCAACGGGAATTGCAATGGTTCAAGGTTAATTATAAACTATACTAAACCTCGATCTCTTGAATTCCACTCTAGAATTTATTAACTAATAATATTTTATTTGCATGAGTGGAGAAGATTGTTCAGCCCTCATACAAGGAAATGAAAAATGAAGGAAAAACTCCAAGAAAATTGTTTACGGAAGAGCACAAGGATCTAGTAAAGGAAGGTGAAAAATGGATGAAAGAGACAACTGGATCATGTGCACTTGTAGCTGCACTTGTGCTGACAGTAGTTTTTGCAGCAAATTTTACAGCACCAGGCGAAAATAATCAAACTACAGGATTTCCAATCTTTCTTAATAGAAAATCTTTTATGATATTTGCAATAGCCAATGCCTTAGCCCTGTTTTCTTCATCAGCTTCATTACTGATGTTTTTGGGGATGCTAACATCAAGATATTCAGAAGAAGATTTTCTTAGGGCCTTGCCAATGAGGCTCACCATTGGTCTCATCACCTTATTCTTCTCGATTGCAGCTATGTTGATTGCTTTTAGTGCATCTCTTCACGTTGTTCTATCGCATAAAGTGAGCTGGATTGGAGTTCCAATTGGGGTTGGGGCATGTGTGCCTGTTACCTTGTTCGCAATTTTACAATTTCCTCTTCTTGTTCAAATAGTATCTTCCACATTTGGGCCTAGTATTTTCCATAAACAAGGGGAAGAAATTTTAATATAAGGACACAGAAAATGCATTCTCGTCTAGTTTTTACTAATTATTATTATTATTTTTACTTAATAACTCTTAATCGCGTTTTTGTTATATATAAGTGTCAAAGTTATGTCTATATCACTTCACATAAGATAATTTATAAGAATTTTAAAATTGATGTGATAAATTAAACATATACAAAATTAAAATATAAATTTAATTTTTTTTTAAATTCGGGAGAATTTTAATGTATTATTAAGCCACTATAAAAATTCGAGAATGCACACAACTTAACTTGCAAGTAAATACTTTCCAAAAATAAATTAAAATTGATCGTGAAAAGCACAAATGGATCAATTACATTAAAAATCATTGAAATTACGTTCTAACTATTAAAAAAGTGATAAAAAATTATAATAAAAAAAACTGAAGTATATAATTTTTATATGAAAATTTATTTTAACTGAAAAATACTTCAAACTCTGTTAGAAGTCAGCATAGCACTCCATCTAAATTCAAAACCTTATTAATTAAATTTTTGATAAAATTTTAAGTATTTTGCAGTCAAAATGACTTTCAATTCAAAGGTTATAAAGTTCAAGCATTTTTTGTTATGATTTTTTTTTCTGATATTTAGAGTATAGATATAATGACTTCTTGTGGTATTAATCCCGCACAAATGTGATATTGAATTTTCTTCAGTTTCAGTTTCTACTTGACGAATATAACTATATTATAAAATTATCCGACTATAATATTAAAAGTGCTGCATTTTCTTCAGTTCTGCTTGAAGAACATAATATCTATTTTAGAAACTCCCTAATAAACTTAGTGTAGAATAATTTGTTTACTTGTCTTGTGGACAAACAACATTTTATGATTCGAATTCCTTTTGTATGGATCCTTAACTCTAACCTTTTTAACACAATATAAATGAATTGAAAACCAAATTCTGAGCAACTTTAAAAAACAATCAAATTTGATAGAAATGGAAGATAATATTTGGACCAGCAAAGGGCCAGAACTCCATTCAGTCGCTAAGGAAGAACAACATCCGGAAGCTGGCCATAAAGATCATAAGTTACGCAAATAAATAATTATTCTCTTCTCTTCTTCCTTCCCTGAGTGATATGGGAATTTATAATTTTTGTTTATCTTTTTTTTTTTTAGTTTAATCAAACTCTACTCTAATTTAACATTTAGTTGTAATTGAGTCTAATTGGACAAAATTGAACAGAAAATGTATTCTGCTACTATTTATAAATAAAAATAAAAGTGTGTTTTAATAGTTTAATTTCGTTTTCTGTTGCTCTAGACCATTCAGTTGAGTAGCAATTTGGGAATAAGTATTTAATTATTTCTTTTAGTCCTCCCACATATTAATTATTTGCATCCTTGATGCATTTAGCTTTTCTGACCAGTAATTAACCTCACTTCATCGTCACTACTTTTTTTTTGGTTTTCAAAGGCAAATTCTGCTCAAACAATATAAGTGGCCTTTTTTATTATTATTATTTGGTTTCAGCTTTTGCTGCTGCTTTCAATATACGATGGAATGTCATTATACATGGAGATGAGGAAAACCAAGGTAGTAGTTCAAAAGAACTTCCAAAGGAAAGCAAGCTATACAGATTTCTACAGAGCATTCATAACAAAACACTGATGCATCAGCAAACTCTGCAGTTGCTCAGAATTTTGACCTCTGAAGCAATAACACTCAGTTCTTATGAAGCTTATACACTTCTACGACCTTCAGTAGGAGATGCTACCAAACTAGGAATTCATGAGTTTGTAACAGAGGTTATCAAAACCTGCCCACTATTTGTGGGTCCCCTTCACGATGATGGGAGGAAGCAATCATAAACGGCCAGGAAAAAGTTTTCAATCGATTATTCCAAGTGAGTTCATTCAGGCATTTTGTTCCACCGTTATAGGACAAATACAACAAAACACTATGCTACATATGGCAGCAAAATTGGCACCATCAAGTAAGAATTCTGGTGCTGCCTTGCAGATGCAACGGGAATTGCAATGGTTCAAGGTTAATTATAAACTATGCTAAACCTCGATCTCTTGAATTGCACTCTAGATTTTATTAACTAATAATTTTTTTTTTGCGGGAAGTGGAGAAGATTGTTCCGCCCTCATACAAGGAAATGAAAAATGACGAGAGTAAAACTCCAAGAGAATTGTTTACAGAAGAGCACAAGAATCTGTTACCTTGTTTGCACTTTTATAATTTCCTCTTCTTGTTCAAATGGTATCTTCCACATTGGAGCCTAGTATTTTCAATAAACAAGGGGAAGAAATTTTAATATAACTGCATAGCAAAATGCATTCTCATCTAGTTTTTACTAATTATGCAATGTGTGTGTTCGTTTTCTATCTCTTTCCTCAATTTGTGTGTAAAATTATTGGCTTCAGTAAAAGAGGCTTTTGTGGTATAAATAAGAATAAAATGTGAAAAGAATTGTTCCTTTTATTTCTGAATAATAAAACCTTAAATTTATTTATTTATCTATTTATTTTTCTTTTCGCGGGCGATGTCCACTCCATTGTACAGAAAAGAAAAAATAAAAAATAAATTAGACTATCTTTTGGTTTCTTATGCATAATATATTCTAGTTGGCTAAAAAGTAGGGCTGAGCAAAACTGAACCGGAACCGAAAACCGAACCGAACCAAATGGATTTTGGTCTGTTTGATTCAGTTTTTTCAGTTTATTCGGTTCAGAACCGAAAAAATAAATAGGTTTTATCGGTTCAGTTCGGTTTTTAAAATTAAAAAATCGAAAGAACCAAACCGACCGAAATTTTTAAATATATATATTTTATAGTGTTGTTATATCAAAGTGAAAAGTGTGGCTTAGTGGTGACGTGAGACTTACTCAAGACCATTCCCAACATAGGCATCATTTGCATGTTTTTTATTTTCCAATTTTTCCAATTTATTTTTTTCAAGTGAATTAAAATATAAATTTAAATCCTTAATTTATTAAATTGAGTAGTAGTGTATTAATGTTCTCAATTTTTTTACTTTAATTTTTTTTACAAGTGATTTAAAAATTAGAAGTTAATTAAAATATAAATTTAAATCCTTAATTTATTAAATTGAGAAGTAGAATCAATTTTTTTACAAGTGAATTAAAATTAAAATTTAGAATTGAATTAAAATATAAATATAAATTCTTAATTTAGTAAATTAAGTAGTAGAGTATTAGTTTTAGAAGTGAATTAAAATATTAATCTAGAAATTAATACTCCTTTAAATAGAACATAGACTTTTAAGTTAATTTTAATGGAACTATGAATGGAGGAATTAAAGTAAATTTGCTTCTAAAAAGTTAAAATTCATTGATACGTTTTAAGATAAAATTTTATTCTTAAATTAGTCCAAATATTTTTTTTAATTATCCCAACATCTTTTGTTGAGTTAAACTTGCAATTAAAAATTTTAAGTCTTCAACCTTTTTTTTTTCTTTTTTTTTTCCATCAATCTTAAAAATATTACTTTTTCCTTCACATCAAATTGTCACCTTTGAAAGAATTTATCCCATTAAATTGTCACTTTAAAAAATTTTCAATTTAAATCAGGATTTAGTTAAGTAGCGAAGCTTATCTTGTCTAATTATTAGTATTATGTTTTTATATGAAAAAAAGATGTGTGATAATTAAGAAAAATAAAATAAAAAAAGAAATTAGTTAGACACTTAGACTTGAATATGAAGCTTCGAGAAGAAACAAAATCAAGAAAAATAAAATCTATATTTTTGCAAATTCATAAATATGATTAACTAATCTAATTGTTTTAGATTATGCGTTTTTATATTTTTTAAAATTATGATGGATAATCCAACTGTATAATCATTTTTTCTTAAGCTTTGATATATGGGATTTACAAATATTTAAAAAGTCCAACTGTCACTAAGTAATTACTCGAATTTATTTAATGTAGTCAAGAAAAAAATTCTTAACTAAGGAAACTCTTTAAGCTATGTTTTTAAAATACATTTTATCTTTATTTTTTTTAACTAGTTTGATCATTAATTTTTTTTTACTAAAAATATATGGAGATATTCTTTTTATTTGACCGGATTTTGCTGCCAATAATAATTGATTAATAGCTTTGGATTCAATTTTATTGTTTCGTTAATAATTAATTGATCTCTATATGTAATTTTATATAAATGATAAGGTAGTAGAAGTAATAATAATAATAGTAGTAGGTTGTAAATTAATTTATTATTTTATTCTTTAATGGAATATATTAGAAATTATGTTTGAATTATGTGTTGTAAAATTTTTTTATTTTTATTTTTTAGTGTAATTTTTAAGTTATGTTGTATGTATTTTTAATTGGTTTTATTTTGTTGGATATATGGGCCTATTTAGGTTAAAAACCCAATTAAAAAAGCGCAAATATGACCCAGAACCGATAGAACCGAACCGACCGAAATTATTTCGGTCCATCCGGTTTTCGGTTCTATATACTTCGATTTCGGTTCGGTTCTTAAATTTCATGAAGTTCGGTTTTCGGTTCCCCCTACTAAAAAGGAATAAAACGGCATTCTAGTTGGCTTAAAGGGAATAAAACGACGTTGTTCACTTGAAAAAGTAACTGTAATTTCATTTTTTAAATGAGTGTTTGGAAATTTGAATCACTAATATATATATATATATTAAAAATGTAAATTTTTTAAATAAATAAATTTATATTTGGGGATAATTAATAAAGAAATCAATAGAATTCCTAATAAATTAATATTTTATTTAAAATTTATAAAATAAAAATAAATTATATTTTTTTATTATTATTTTAAATGAAATAATAAATTTTATATTACTATTTTATAAATTTTTATTTTTATTAATCTTGAACATGTAAATATATAATAATCGTAATAATTAGTTTATTATTATTATTATTATTATTAATGTAAATTTTCTAAATAAATAATTTTAGATTTTGGTATAATTAATAAAAAATTATTATCAACTTATAAAATAGTTTATAATTTTCTGTTACAAAATAAAATATTTATTTCATATGATCTATATGAAAAATACTTGAAAATATACATAAATCATATGAGTGAATTTAAAAAATTATTTTTTAATTTATTTGCGACGGATTAGCGACTCAAAACTCTGTCGCTAAATGTTGTACTGTAACAATTTACTATTCGCGACAGAACTGTCGCTAATCCGTCGCAAAAAAGGCGCTTTATTTCCCCCCAAAATTAGCGACTAAAATGTTCGTCGCTAAACTTTTGAAAATAATTTCACGAATTAAAAATTATAAAATTTCGCGACGAAATATTTGTTGCTAATTCCGTCGCAAAACATGGCGCGTATGCTTGCTGCCAATAATTTCGACTGTTTATTCAGTCCGTCGCTATTTCATCGAAAAAATAGAAAATATCCTCCCCGAGACGGAATTGTAAAACAGTCGCGAATTCGTTGCAAAATTGGCGACGAAAATGATGCCGTCACTAATTGGCAGTTTTTTTATAGTGGGAGATTGAGTTCAACTTAATCACAATCAAATAGATAATTCCCTAGTTGTTTTTTTCTTGTTGTATTCGTGGTTGTCTTTAGCCTTAGTGGTTATCTTTTAGCTGTCAATTTTGTGTAAAAATAATTTGTCAAACCTTCAATAAAAATCAAGGTTCATATTTATCACTTAAGAAATATTTTACATCTCAGTTCTAGTTCTGTTTTTCGACATTTCACATCTCAGTTCTAGTTCTGTTTTTCTATATTTCAGTTATGTGTTTGTAAAATTACAGCCTTCAGTGTAAGATGCCCCAGTGATGTATTCTATATTTAAAAAGAAAACACTTTAAAAGTAAAATTTGACCATTAGGGATGAGCAAATTTTGATTCAAATCAAAAAATTGAACCGATCGATTTTTTAATTTGGTTTGATTTTTTGATTCGATTTTGATTTTGAATTTTAAAAAAATTTGGTTTTTCGATTCGGGTTTGAGTGAAAAAACAACAAAAAAATCGAACTGAAATTCTATATAATTCTATATTATTTTTGGATTTTTTAATTGAATAATTATTTTATACATGCAAATTATCTTATGTTGTATTGTAAATTATATGAGTATATTTATTAATTATTAATATTTATTTTTAGGTGATAGTTTGGAATTTTGACAATTAAATTGAAAATCAATTAAATGAAAAAAAATTATTTAAAGGTTTTGTTGTATTATTTATTATATACTTTGTGATTTTATCTTTAATTTAGATTTTTATTTTGTACAATTTAGATGTTTTTAATTTATTATATTAAGATTTATAATTTTGTATAATTTTTAGACATAATTTTTTTTATTTTTTTAAAATAGTTTTAATTTTTAATTTTTTGGTTAATCGAACCCAACCGATTGAAAATTTCGGTTCAATTTAAATTCGATTATTTTATAAATTTGGTTCGATTCAATTGATTAAAATCTTAAAAATTCAATTTTTGGTTATTGAACCGAACCGACCGTTGCAGGGATGACCATTATCTAAAAAGGAATAAAATGAATCTGGTCACTTAAAACAAAGTTTCCTCAAATGAGTGTTTGGAAATTGTAATAATTTTATTCCTTTTATGTGATTCTAATTTCTAAACACTTAAAACTTTTAGGAACTAAATTGTAATTTTTATTACCAAATCATAATGGTCCAAAAATTATAAGGACCAAAATGTAATTAACCATGCATCTTCAACCTTTCAACATGTGATTTCCGTTTAGGAAATCAATTCCAGAGAAAAAAAAAAAAACTTTGTCCATTAATCTGTGCCTCTGTGGTTCACATCCTTCGGGAAAAAAATGAAAGTCTTTTATTTTTATTTGGTTACGAAAATCCCATGGGTAACAGATCATTATAAAGAACACATATTCTTGCAATATCACTAACATTGTAGTTGTAATCATATTGTGAATTATGATTAAATTTCCATCGACAGACATTACTTTTGATATATTGAAGCGTTATTCCATGCTAGCTCTTGAAACAGACTCTGCTGGGAATACTGACTTGTTCACATTGGCTAAAATGCCAAAGGGCCAATGTTATTAAAACTGAATCAAACCAATCGATTTAATCAATAACCGACAGTTCAACCGGTTAATTTAATTACTTAAAATTTAATTAAAAAAATTAGATTGAATCAGAAAAAATCAGAAAACTGGACAAAGCCAAATGTTTTGCTAAAAAATGTAAAAAATCATAACTTCTTTTGCTATACTCACATTAGCGCACGTCACTCTCTCACACACACACACACATATATATATATTAAATTTTCATTATTTATTTATTTAAAAAAATTAGTATTTTAGATTCTATATATGTTACTTAATAATTTAATATAATTAAATTATTAAGTAACATATGTAGAATTTAAAATACTAATTTTTTCAAATAAATAAATATTAGAAATTTAATATATATATATATATATATATGAGTTTATTGTAATTAAATATAATTATACTCATATATGTAAGGTTAATATTTTCTGTGTTTGCTTTATTAGTACTCCATCTAAATAAAAAAATTCATGATATAATTATATTTTTATATTTCTAGCATATGATATTCAAAAATTCATAATTAATTACTAATAATAATAAATTGAAATTATATTTTGTAACTTATTATTATAATATTTATAATATATATTTAATATTTGATAAAATGAATCTGGTCACTTAAAACAAAGTTTCCTCAAATGAGTGTTTGGAAATTGTAATAATTTTATTCCTTTTATGTGATTCTAATTTCTAAACACTTAAAACTTTTAGGAACTAAATTGTAATTTTTATTACCAAATCATAATGGTCCAAAAATTATAAGGACCAAAATGTAATTAACCATTCATCTTCAACCTTTGATTTCCGTTTAGGAAATCAATTCCAGCAAAAAAAAAAAAAATTGGACGATTTCCAGCAAAAAACAATAACTTTGTTTCAAGCAAACTTCAAGTTAGCTTTTAGTCAAAATAACCCAATTCCAAATTACAGAGGGTTTTGTTATGATGTTTAATGCTTCTTAACCGAACACCTGCCACCTTAGATTAATAACGTCCACCCACCTACTGGCTACATCGTACAGTCCATTTTCTCTTCCCCGTTAATGCAAACACCAAACACTGTCCATTAATCTGTGCCTCTGTGGTTCGCATCCTTAATTCGGGGAAAACAAAAAGAAAGTCTTTTATTTTTATTTGGTTACGAAAATCCCATGGGTAACAGATCATTATAAAGAACATATATATTCTTGCAATATCACTAACATTGTAGTTGTAATCATAATGCGAATTATGATTAAATTTCCATTGATAGACATTACTTTTGATATATTGAAGCGTTATTCCATGCTTGCTCATTGAAAAAGACTCTGCTGGGAATGCTGTAAATTAAAATTGCAATAGTGAACATATTCTGACTAGTAATCATCTACGATACTTCTTTTATGTTTTAATTTATATACATGTGTGGTGCACCAAATGAAGAAAGTAAAAGGAAAGGCAATAAATAGAAGTTGTTTAAGACTTCTAATATTCTAGTCCACTCTAAAAAGGAATAAAACTAATTATAGCTCCATGAAACTTTTTGTCATCATTATTTTCCATTCTAATTAAATGGTAAATATTAAATTAAATAAGGGCATTTTTTACAAAACATTGCAAATTTATCTAAAAATTAAGTTATTTATTAGAGTTATTAGTTTGGGTAAAAAAATTTAAAAAGACTGGTGAATTGAAACAATATATAAGTACTATCTTTTAAAAGATTATTTAAATACTTATAAGATGTCTAAAATACCCTTTATATTTTTAAATTATTTTCTATTATGCATTTTAAAATTAAGGATTTAGGTTTCTAGGGTTTAATTTTTTTTATGTCTAAATTACCTTTTATATTTTGAATTTATTTTATTATACTTTTAGAATTAAGGATTTAGGAGTTTCGGATTTAAGGGTTTAGATTTTAGAATTGAGATTTATAAAATAATCAAATTTAATACACAGGATTCTCTTAGAAGAAAATATTTATGAAAATTGTAATTAATAATTGTGGGCATGTATTTTTAAGTGGCCAACCTTGTCATTCAGGTTTGTCCTACTTTAGAGTAATAATTATGTCTTCTTAACATAGTGTTTTATTACGCTATTTAATGCTTCTTAACGGACCCCAACCACCTTAGATTAATAACGCCCATCTACCTATCGGCTACATCGTACAGTCCTTTTTCTCTTCCCCCTTAATGCAAACACCAAACACTGTCCATTAATTTATGGTTCACATCCAGGCAACATAGTCTTGGACAATTCAGTCATTACGATTTGGCAGTTGCACTTAAAAACCACAACCTCAGGAATTATAAGAAGATTGAAATGTCTTTTCTTTAGAGACCGACACCAATGGCTTCTGCTTCAGAAATCCAATCATACACCAACGATAATTTTAAATTAATTTTAATTGGTATAAAATCTAAAAAATATTTTTTGATCCCAAAAAAATTTAAAAAATTATGAAAATCATATTTAAAAAATTAAGCTGATTTGGTGGCCAGATGAGCCATCATGCGCCGACGAGAGTGAGCCTCACACGCCACACACACGACAGACCTATCATGCGCCTACTAAGGCGCTCAGCCATATGGCCTGACCCTACTAGGCCACGTGGCAACCCCTTATTAGTCCACGTGGATGCTAGTGACTTCCATTGGACTGGCATGTGACACATGGCATAACCACAGTGTATCACGTGGCAGTTAGTCATTGGCCCATGTGTCATTACGACTCATCAAGCCACGTGGCAGGATCCCTCCCCCATATGTTACGTGTCACCGCCATAGGGTGACACGTGGATGCCACGTGTTAGCTCCACATACTGTCACGTGGTGTTACATCATCGACACGTGACACTTTCTGGTTGGTCCACATGTTGACACATGACATCATTTAGACCCACCCTATCATGTCAGCTGACATGTGACGCCTCACAATTGGACCACATGTCGCTCTGCGATTGGGCCACGTGGCTAAGTACGGTCACTCAGGCGCATGTCCCTGGCACGTGCCACCTTTCCAATGGATTCAGGCCAACAATTTTTTTTAAGGTGTGATTTTCGAGGTCCTTAAATTCAATTGTATGGTAAAAAATAAAAAAATTTTCACATTAAATTTTAATTACGAATTTTGAAATTAATTTTTCATGTACAAATATATAAAAAATATATAAACAAAAAAATATACATGCATACATCTACAGTATCAATATGCATATTATATAGTCTTTAATCATGTCTGAAATTTTATAAAAGTACATATCTACAAATTAAACATGTAAGAATGCAAAAAATATGGGCACTAATACCAATGTTAGATATATACCGCAATATATTGCGAGAAGTAAGAATATAAATACTTCTCGTAGCACAGATCCGTTGAAGCAAAAGCGAAATCGAAAATTGATTGTTTCACTTCACAGGCAAAACCTTTATCCACGTGTCACGAATTATGGGATAAAAGTATAAATTCACGAACTAAAAGCCCCTTTAGACAAAGAGAGAATTCAAGTGTGGAGAAAAATTGACAGCACTTCGGTACTGGAGAGATTTCTCATCTCTTATTCCAAAAATCTTAGCCCTTTATATAGGGCTCCCATTAAGAAAATCATAATTTCCTTAATAAATAAGATTTAAATATGAAAGTTACAAAAATTAAGTAAAAGAAAATAATTCTATATTAATTATGTCAGTTACAAAATCAATTATATAATTATCATATTAATATACACATAAATAGCAAATTTCCTAGTTAAGAAAAATTTTAATATGGAACTAATCCCATATATATATATGTATATATTATTTTCTATCCCGATATTGTCACATTTTTATCGGGGTCAATTTCTTATATTTTGAGTTATGTGCGTATCCCAAACTCTTTCATTACTAAATTATTAAACTGTAAAAATTTTCAATCATAAAAATTCTACTCATAATAAAATATTATTGCAAATTATATTATTTATGCAACTGTAAATATTTATTCTATGTAGCAATATTATTAATTTTTTTTATCACAATACCAGCTACAACACTAATACAGTATCTATAATTCAATATTGTTATATTTACTAACATAATGTAGCAAAAACTATCAATTTTTTGCTACTAATATATTATATTTATAGGAAAATATTTTAATATTTAAGCAATAATAAAATTATGTAGCAAAATATACTTGAAAAATATTTAGCTGCAAAGATTAATATTTTTAACTATGATGAACTCCGTAGTTGTAGATATACAATGTTGTACAATAATAGAATTTTATTTAGGGGTGAGTAAAAACAAACGAAATTTAAATTAATCGTAAAAATCGTTTTGAAATTAAATCAATTTTTAAATTAGCTAAACTAAAAATTTAGATTTACAGGTTTTACTTTTAAAAATTATCAGTTAACCATCAATTAATGGTTAATCGACATATATATGTTAAATCTTACTTTTAAATTTGTCAATATTTTTGTAAGTTATTATTCTATAATATATAATTTTCTAATATATTATTATAATATATATTTTTAATAAATAAATATTAAAATTATCTTTATATTACTATTATTTATTTATTGAATGTGTATAATTAGGATACTAGTTGTTAGTTTAACGTAGAGAAAAGGAAAATGGTTTTGGGTAGCAGAGAAATTGTCCAAACTCAATAAAGTTAAACTCAATTGCTCACTAATTGTATTTTTAATTAAGTACTCACCATCTAATTAAATTTTCATAGCTATTTTTTTGATTTTTTGTCAAAATTTTCTTTTACATTTTTAATGATGCAATAAAACATACATTTAATACTTTTTTATTTTTTATTTTACACTTTTATTATTTTTATAGAATTAAAAATAATAAATAAATTTAAATTTAATATTAAATTATATAATTAAATTATTAAATTTAATTAATTTTAATTTGATTTAAAAAAAATTAAATTAAAAAATAAATTAAACTATATTAAAAATTGAAAATTGATAGATAAATAAAATTTTATTTTTATTTTTAAGTAACACCTTAAAAAACAACGACGGAAGAAATATCTATCTTAAGTAAGCCACGCACATTTCATAAACTAAACCATACAATAGTTGATTTTGTACTTAGTCACCCCTTAGTTTGCACCTCATATCTCCACACCCAGTAAGCTAACCAAAGCCACCATGGTCTCTGACTTGATCCAATCAAAGAATGTGTGTGACTTGATCCAAACAATATTCATGCTATTATTATTTTTTAAAGAAAAGGCAATATTTGTGTAATAAATCGAGATGAAAAATATTTTTAGAAAAAAAGAAAATAAGCCAAAGTTGAATTCTATACTTTAAAATTATTGTTAAATCATTTACCATCCAACAAAACAAAGCATGCAATAGAACCGAAATTTTGCATTGAAATCACCGAAAGCTATAACGATTTTAGAGTCTGAAATCGCTGCCAGTAATAATCATTTTAAATTTTAAAACAGCTGTATTTTTCAGCGATTGTAGTACAAAATTTTCTGTATCTATGATATTTTTTTGATAAAATTATTATACGTAACAGCGATTTTATATTTAAATTAAAAAATATAAATAATTTTTTTACATACATCAAAATTCTAAATAATTATTAAAAAATATCGCAAAATATTTGGCAAGCTGTTTTTATGAATATTTTTATTAATATAAAATACAATCGCAGAAATATGAGCAAGACAGCTGTAGGACAAGATATTTTTATGAATATTCCAAAGTTGCCACATATTATAGTGTTTGAGCAATACAGCTGTATGACAAGACATTTTATCAGACCAAGGCCACGTCCGACATATATATATATAAACAGAGTTGTCACGACAAATATGAACAAGAGCCGTCAAAAGGATGCAAAAGTGATGTCAACTAAAGGTCAACAGTCTTGGAAAAAAAAAAAGGTCAACAGTAAACACAAAAAAAATGTGGCTGAAATTTTATTATTTTTCTTAATGTGGGCCCTACAATATTTTGCATTTTTAAAAGAATTGTATGGAAACGGCGACAATGCGTGCCGTTTTTCAATATGCAGTCCCATAAAAAAATTTTAAGATTTGTTTACGTGTACGAATTTAAATGAAATCGCTTTGAAATAGTGGAAAACGGTACAGTAATATACCCTTTTTTGATCAAAATTTTCGCCTGATGCGGGGTAGGACTCACCTATTTTCCCATTTTATTAATTTTTTTATTATAACCCTAAATGTCTTTTTTTTTAAATTACACCAAAATAAAAAAAACCCCTAAAAGGCCAGAATAGTTATTGTTCTTTAGAGACAGATTCGAATGGGTTTTGCTTCAGAAATCCAAGTTAACACCTATTAAGTGACATAAATTATTAAATTATTTTAATTTTAAAAAAAATATTAAAATTTTTATTATTAAGTATTTCTTATTTATTTATCTGAAATTCAATTATTTTAATAAATTTAACATTATAAATTTTAATTATTTTTGAATATTTAACAAAAATATCATTTTATAGTATACATTTGACAATTTATATGGTTTCAATAAGCTTGTTATATATTTTTTTATTTGTTTACCAAAAATTCTGTATAGTAAATTTGAGTCAAATTCATAACACACTAACAGTAATACAGTTTGGTTCAAAAACATATTTAAAAGATAAATATGGACTATTTTTAATATTTCAGAAATAAATATGTTCAAAAATATAGTTAAAAGATAAATATACACCATTTTTAATGTTTTAAGTGAAAATATACATCATATCCCCTGAATTATTAAGTTTCTTTATAAAGGACAGTTGATTTGGCAGTGGCACTTAAAAACCACAGCCACAGAAATTAGAAGAAGATTTGAAATATCTTTTCTTTAGAGACCGACACCAATGGCTTCTGCTTCAGGAATCCAAAACACCAATGATACGCAAAATGAAGTGCCAGAGCCCAGCAAGCATGGCAGTTTTTCAAGTGAGCCCTCACAGGAGATAAAAGAGGGTAATTTTGCTAAATTATTTTTCCTTAAAGTGTTACAATTTCATACAAACAACTACAGTTTGAATTGCTGAACTTTGATCTTCTGTTGTTAAAACTACTGAATGTTTCAAACCATGAAAATCGGGATCACAAACAGCTTCTGAAGATGATAATGGTGATGATTCTTCAAGTGACTCCGAGTTCAAGAGCATTGAAGGTGCACATTGTATTTGATTTTTTTTTTAACTTACTACCCTCTTAATTAGTTGTGTTTGTGCAATTGGATCGAAATTAAAAGAATTAACCACAACATTTTATATCCACATGCTTAGTGGCCTAATTAAACTGATAAATAAAATCTATTCAAATGTAGTAGATCCCTAATATTTGCAGAATTAGTTTCATTAATAATCACTGAACTTATAACCAATTTTACAACAATAATAAAAAAAATTTCAAAAATCACTGAAGTTTGTAAATGTATAAGATAAAATCACTTTAATCGATTTCTGGTAAGAAAATTTCAATTATCATGTCTGGTCATCATAACATGCACACATAGCATCCAATATGGCACCACATCAGCATGACACATGTCATGTTTATCACGTCAGCTCACACGTGGATAGAAAATAATTTTTGGAATCGTCACAAGTGATGCTAATATGGATCCATGCTGGATACCATGTGTGTATGATATGTTGACTGAATATGCTAGCTAATCTTTTCAGTTTGTCTTTTATCGGAAACCGGTCAAAGTAATTTTATTGTATAAATTTTTAAACTTCAGCGATTTTTATGAAAAAAAATTTCATTACTGTTACATAGTTTGGCCATAAATTAGTGATCATCAATGAAATTAATCCCCTACAAACCACCCTCGACTATTGCATCTCCATAGCAGAGCCTATATGGCCAAATGCCATTATATTTTTTCCATTTCCTTTTTTGGCGACCACATTTGCCCTTCTAGCAACAAGATTGTATGCATGCAATCTCGTTATTATATATATATATATATATATCGGCTTATAGCTTAATACAACGATTTAGTTAAATTTTAACTTGATTTGCTATTAACTTATCACTACATCTAATAACTTAACTTATACCACACTTGGCAGGGATTAAGAAAATATTCGATATTTACTACATGCCAATTTATAAAGTAAATACAGTTTGAATTGTTGAACTTTGATCTTCTGTTGTTAAAACTACTGAATGTTTCCAACCATGAAAATAAGGATCACAAACAGCTTATGAAGATGATAATGGTGATTATTCTTCAAGTGACTTCGAGTTCAAGAACATTGGAGGTGCACATGGTATTTGACTTTTTTTTTTACTAACCTCTTAATTAGTTGTGTTTGTGCAGTTGGATCAAAATTAGGAGAATTAATCACCACAACATCTTATGTCCACAGACTTAGCGGCCTAATTAAACTGATCAATAAAATCTATTCAAATGAAATGGCAGATCCTTATGGTTAATTTTATTTATGGTCACTGGACTTACATTTAATGGCCTGAAAGTAATTGATTTATTTTTTGTAACTTAAATGTCACGTAACTTACCATCTATTTTTGCAGAAAATTTATTTTGACAAATTTTCAGCGAATTTTCAGCGATGAACCTTGTCGAAATGCAGACGTGGCATACCACATCATATGGTTGGACATATGTGGCATAACATATCAACAACCATACCACCGAAAGAAGTCACATCAATAGGCCACATTAGCATGCTCCACCTATTAAAATAAACAAATAAAAAAATGATACATGTCAAATAGGTCACAAGTGGATTGAAATCGGATGGGGTCAGTTGTGTTACTAATTATTATGGGCCATCTACCCAAATGCCCATCTTCGTAAAGAGAGGAGCATCCAGGCTTATAAATCAATACCTGTCCTTTTACCTTTTCGATGTGAGATATGGGAAGGGATATAAAAAATACAAAAAGGTTAAGAAAATAATGGGATATGGTTTTAATTTCTTGCTTTCTTAACATTTGAATCCGTCACATACACATCGTTTTTCTTACTTTAATCATTACATAAACATCCCATGAAATAGTTAAAGCAAAAAAAAATGATGTTTATGCGATAGATTCAAAGGTTAAGAAGTCAAGAAAAATCATATCACATCATTTTTTCAAACTTAAAATCATATAAACATCCCATTAAATGGTTAAAGCAAGAAAAATGATGTGCATGTAATGGATTCAAATGTTAAGAAAGCAAGAAAAATCATATCCCATCATCTTCTCAAACTTTTTATATTTGCCATATCCCACATTGGAAAGGCAAAGAGAGGGGTATGAATTTATAAGCCTGGATACTCCTCCCCTTAGCAAGATGGGTATCTGGGTAGATAGCCTGTAGAAATTAGTAATACAATCGGCCTAACTCGATTTCAATCCACTTGTAACCCATTTGACACGTGTCCTTTTTTTATTTGTTTATTTCAATATATGGGGATGCTGATGGGGCCGATTGACGTGATCTCTTTCAGTTCAGTGACGTGGCTGTTGACGTCGTGCTATGTCAGCATTCCGGCAAGGGTTATCCACAGAAACCGATCAATATGACTTTTCTATAATAAGATGATAAGTTCAGTGATATTTAAATTACAAAAAAATAAGTCAGTTACTTTCAGATGATTAGATATAAGTCAGTGACAATAAGTGAAATTGACCCGAGATCCTTAATATTTACAGACTACCCTCTGCTATTGCTTCACAATAGGAAAGCCTATATGGCCAAATGCCATTATATTTTTCCCATTTCCTTTTTTTAGCGACCACATTGGCCCTTCTAGCAACAAGATTGTATGCATGCAATCCCTTTATTATATATATATATATATATATATATATATATATATATATATATATATATATATATATATATATATATATATATATATATATATATATATATATATATATATATATATATATATATATAATGAATAAATTAAATTTTAACTTGATTTGCTAACAATTAACTTACCACTATATATAATAGCTTAACTTATACCACACTTGGCAGGGCTTAAGAAAATATTCGATGCTCCAGTACACTTGGCAGGGAAAATATTCGGTGCTGGTTTGGCAGGGGTTAAGAAAATATTCGATGATGGTTTGACGAAAGAAGGGACCGAATTAGACGTAGATTCTGAAGGTGAACATTTGATTTATTTATTTATTTTAACTACCCTCTTAATTAGTTGTGTTCGTGCAATTAATTTGGAATTAAAAGAATTAATCACCACAACATTTTATATCCAGCGACTTAGCGCCTAATTAAATTGATCAATAAAATCTGATTATTAAATATAAGTTATTAAATAATTGTAATGCAAAAGTAACTCAATTTCAGAACATTAATTTCAAAAGTTATTTAAGCTGAATTTAACCATATATAAAAATCGTTGAAAAATCACCACTAAAATCTATACTAAAATTCTAGCCCAGTGCAGGAGCTCACACTTATGCAAACGCCCCACCAAATGTCATACTGAAATGTGGCACGATAACTGAATTGAGATGATTCTCTATAATTAGATGACATGCCTACCTATATGTAATTGACATGTGATATGTATTCTCTATAACTCGGTGACATGCCTACCTATATGAGAGCTTTTATACTAAATTATGATGACATGAAATGTTAGCTTAAATTTTAAGTGGTTTTCATGATTGAATATGATTAAAATATTTTTTTTAAAATTGAGTTATTCTTGCATTAAAATTTTTTTTATTATTATCGATTTGTTATTTTAGCATAAATTTGATAACTATGAGTAAAATTAATACATGATAAAAAGCTCTACATAATTATTCTTTAAAATGCAATTTTTTATTCCTATATATATATATATATATATATATATATATATATATATATATATATATATATATATATATATATATATATATATATATATATATATATATATATAATTAACTGCAAAATTGGTAAGAAATCGAATCGATTTTTACAGTTAATCGATCCGATGGATTCAGTTATAATTTTTAATTTTTGTATTTTCGATTTTTGATTACGATTTAGATTTTTAAGTACCAATTAACCGATTTATATATATTATAATTTTATTTTTATATCTTAAAAATTTTTCTTTTTTCTCTAAAATTTATATAAAATAATACTTTAAAATATATTTAAAATATATTTTATTTTTATACCTTAATTTTTTATAATTTCCTATAAAATTTATATAATACTTTAAATTAAATTTATATTATATCATTCTCTTTAATTATATAACAATATTTATATGTATTATCCGATTAATTTTTATATATGTTATTTTTAATCATAATATTGGTGGTTATATTTGCCTTTAATTACATTTTATTATATTTTAGAGTTTATATTATAACATTTAATATTATTCAAAATTTTATTTAATTTAGAATCAAACATATTAATTTTCAACAAATATCAAATTTATTTTATAATATTAGCTATTAATTTATAAAATATGAATTTTGGTTAGTAAATTATGTTTGTATTTTTAGTTTTTATTTTTAATTACGTTTTACACTGAAAATTGAATTAAAATTTGTTTAATTTTTTTTATATAATTTTATTTTATAAATTTTAATAGTTAACCAAAAAATATTAACTAATCAAACAAAAAAATTAAAACCGATAGACTGATTAACCGAATGTAACTGACTAATTAATAATTAATAATTTTAAAAAATCGATATTAATAAAATTAATTAATTTTTTTCTCGTAAAATGGTTGATTGGTGCATATTTATCCCTAATATACATGCTTATTGGGTTATTAACATATTGGCTCCCAGCCATGGCGCTGAACCTTCTCTTACTTCAATGCCCAAATAAATAGGGACACCGTGACCCGCCAACGGCCTACTATTTCCATTTGATTTTGAGTGGAAATACAATAATACCAAAAGTTAAAATATATGTTTATTTATTTTGATCATTTAGGCTCACTTGAAATGAATAAATTTCATAAAATTTTATAAATTTTATTTATAATTCTAATTTTTCATTTTAGAATACAAAAAAAAAAAGAATTAAATTACATGAATTAAATACTATAAAATTTATTATACTTTCACCAAATTTTATTAAAATAGGTGAAATTTACAAATAAAGTTTTATTTTTAAAGAATCAAATTTTGAAAGATCATAATACCCTTATATGCGTATGTTTTAACGTTTCTTTTCCTCTTCTTCCTCAGCTAAATGGTGGTCTACTTATATCTTCCAATCTTTCTCAAATAATGAACTAATTTTACAAGGTCAGTATTCTCTTTTACTTTTATATTTGTATAAAATTAAAAAATTTTAATTTAATAAGTTGAGTCATATTGATTGCATTATTATTTGATTAATTATGTATTTATGAAGTTCTCATTGAATCATTAAATTCGTTATTGGTATGGTAGGAAAAAAAAACTGATACTGAATTATTTGGCAAATATATACAACAAGCGAAATTACCTTGGAGCTGAAAAAATTAGGATTGGATAAGTGAAAAACTATGGAAGCTCTTGATTTTTTGGAGTATAATAAGCATATTTAGTTGGAAGGTTTTTTGCTTGTGATACCGATATCAAACTTGATTGGTTTAGGAAAAAGATGAAATTATAAATTGAAATAGTTAATTATTGCTTTTATTTGATATAATTTTTATAGACATAATATTATATTGGTTGTCCGTACTGAATTTATATTTAGAATATTTTAGAAAATAAATTAGAAATAAATTTTTTTATTCATTTATTTTAAGCATAAAATTAAAAATTTTATTTTTAATTTTATATATTGGCTATTTTATTTCAAAGTATAAGAATTTATTTACAAATTAATTATATATGAAATTCATTTGTAAATGAATTTTACAATTTGAATTCTTTTATTCCAAACATAGTGTTATACACACACACACACACACACACACACACACACTTCCATCAGACCGCAAGAAGATCGACACCATAAAAACTTGTCAGTAGTAATTGCCTTTGTCATGAAATCTATTAGGTTATCTGTAGTATGAATTTTCTGCATATCTACTATTCCTTCTTCCACTTTCTCACGAGCGAAGCGGTACTGAACTCTTATGTATTTGGTCTTCGAATGAAATGTTGGATTCCTTGCAAGATGCAAAGCACTATGACTGTCACAAAACAAAAAAAATTTCTCTTGTTTGTGCTTGAGTTCCTCGAGTAGCATTTTTAACCATACTGCTTCTTTACTGGCTTGTGTAGCTGCTACATATTCTGCTTCTATTGTTGACATGGCCACAACTGATTGCAGTTTTAAAACTCAGCTTACAGTTCCGCCAGCAAGTTTAAACACATAACCTATAATAGATTTGCTTTTATCACGATCACCAGCATAATCTGAATCAACGTATCCACTGACAATAAAGTCTGATCCTCCATAACATAATACAACATCCAAGGTTCCCTTTATGTATCTGAGAATACTTTTAATAGTATTCCAATGCTCTCTACCAGGATTCGCCATGTATCGACTAACCACTCCCACTGCATGTATAATGTTTGGTCTTGTACATATCATAGCAAACATTAAGCTTCCCACTGCTGATGCATACGGTACTCGAAACATCTCCATCATCTCTTCTTCATTGCTAGGACTCATATTTGAGGATAACTTGAAATTAACAGGAAGTGGGGTAGAAATTGGCTTACAATCCTGCATGTTGAAACGTCGCAAGATTTTCTGCAAATAATTCTTTTGAGAAAGCCATATCTTTCTGTTATTTCTGTCTTGGTGAATTTGCATCCCTAGAGTCTTGTTTGCTAATCCCAAGTCCTTCATATCAAATTCCCTAGTCAATTGAGCCTTTAACTCCTTGATGTGATCTTTGTTGGGGCCTGCTACCAACATATCATCCATATATAGCAGCAAGATAATGAAATATGCACAAGGGTCTGCATATAGTCTGCTGTATCCAAGGCTCATGATAAAGGAATCAAATCTCTTGTACCAACACCTTGGCGCCTGTTTTAGACCGTACAGAGATTTGTTCAATCTGCAAACCAAGTTCTCCTTTCCTTTTTCTTCAAATCCTTCTGGTTAGAGCATATAAATTTTTTCTTTAAGATCTCTATGAAGAAATGCAGTTTTCACATCTAACTGCTCAAGATGCAAGTCATAAGTTGCACTCATTGCCAGGACTACTCGAATTGTAGTGAGATGAACTACAGGTGAAAATATTTTATTAAAGTCAACCCCTTCTTTCTGAGCATATCTTTTGAACACCAATCTAGCATGATATCTCTCAACTTGATTATCACCATTTCGTTTAATTTTGTAACCCATTTATTGCCTATAGGTTTTCTCCCTTGCGGTAGTGACACTAAATCCCATGTCTTACTCTTATGAAGAGCTTCAATTTCTTCTTATATTGCTGCCATCCACTAAGATGCATCTGAACTATTCATTGCTTCTTGGAGAGTTAATGGTCCATCGTCAGTTAGAAGACAATATGCAACATTACCCTTCATAATGTAATCTGAATGCCAATTGGGCAACCTTCTTGTGCGAGTTGATCGCCAATTATTTAGAACTTCAGATTTGACTGGCTCTTGTTCTAGTACAACTTCAGAAGAATCATTGGTTTTTGATTCTCTTTCTACATATAATTTTGTAGTCTCTGACTTTTCTTTACTTTCTGCTTGCTCTTGATTTTGATCTTTATCTTCTATAAAGATAACATCCCTGCTGACAACAACCTTGTGGGTAGTGGAATTCCATAGGCGATACCCCTTGACTCCTTCATCATATCCCAAGAATATGTATTTTCTGGATTTTGGATCCAGTTTTGTAATTTCTTGGGCATTGTACATCACATAAGCAGGACTTTCAAATACATGAAGGTTTGAATAATCCACCGATTTTTCAGCCCACATGTCCATTGGTGTCTTACACTCAATTGTAGTTGATGGAGCTTGATTCACCACATAACAGGCAATGTTGACTGCTTCCGTCCAAAATTTCTTATCTAAGCTTGCAGTTCTCATCATTGCGCTTGTTCTTTCCAATAGAGTTCTGTTCATCCGCTCTGCCACTCCATTTTGTTGAGGAGTGTATGCCGTGGTGAATTGTCTTTTAATTCCTTCTTATTTATAGAATTCATCAAATTCTTTATTGATGTATTCTCCTCCATTATCTGTCCTAAAATACTTGATCTTTTGGCCAGATTCAAGTTCCACTCGCGCTTTGTAAGCTTTGAAGACTGGAAACACATATGCTTTTTTCTTGATAGGAAACACCCAACATCTACTAGAATAATCATCGATAAATGACACAAAGTAATTTGCTCCTCCTAGGGATGATATTGGTGTTTGCCATACATTAGAATGAACCAATTCTAGAATGGCTTTGCTTCTAAAATTTGATGTGTTAAACTTTAATCGATGCTGCTTGCTTACAATACAAAGCTCACAAAAGGATAATGAGACCATTGTGAAACCTGAAAGTATATTTTTTCTACAAGAATCTTCATTCCTTGTTCGAACATATGCTCAAGTTTCTTATGCCAAGACATTGCACACTTTTCACTTGGACTGCTTGTGGAAACAAATGCATCTCCTTCTTGCAAAGTCTCTCCCTTTATCATGTATAAACTTGCAGCTATCTTTTCTCCCTTCATAAGTACAAGCACGCCTCTTGATATCTTCAAGATCCCTTTCTCACCACTGAACTTGCACCCCAAGTCATCCAGTTGTCCTAAAGAAAATAGGTTATTCTTTAGCCCCTCCACATACCGTACATCTTGAATAGTACAAATTATACCATCATACATCTTCAGCTTAATAGTTTCAATGCCAACAATCTTCAAGGCATGATCATTACAGCTGTATATAGATCCTCCAGAGATAGGTTTATATTGATGGAACCATTCTCTTCTAGAGGTCATGTGAAATGTTGCTCCTGAGTCAAGAAGCCATACTTCTGCAAATCTTTTTCTGCCTTCATAAGTCATTGCTGCTTCACAACATAGAGCATCTCCACCATCGGAACTACTTTCCATATTTCCTTGAGGATCGGAATCCTTTTTGTTTAGATTCTAACAATCCTTCTTTAAATAACCCTTCTTGCCATAGTTGTAGCATTTAATATTCTTCTTACTCCTTGATTTGGACCTTCCCTGATTGTGGCTCCCATTTGGGCCACGTTTCGTTGATCTTTCTCTTATCACCGTCAAGACTTCTGCATGCTGTGAGCTTGCAAGCCTATCTTCCTTATTTTTTGCCGACTCTCTTTTTCTAGAACAGCTACTGCAACATTATCAAAGACTAGAAATTTTGTGTTATTTATTAAATTGATGATGAGTTGAACATACAAATATGATAAGCTTTGGAGTAGAATCTCAGCACATTCTCCTAACTCTATTTTGTGTTCCAATGATGTGAGTTAAGAAAACAGAGTATTCAGGGTATTTAAGTGCTCCATCACTGAAGTGGATTTCGCCATACGTAAAGTGTACAATTTTCTCTTAAGAAAAATCTTGTTGTGGAGTGATTTTACCTCGTACATTCTGGTGAGGTGATCCCATATCTCCTTTGCTATCTTCTTCTCTTTTATACTGGACAACACTCCATCAGCTAGTGCTAAATGAAGATTAGCAATAGCATTCCAATCCATCTTGTTCCATTTATCATCTGTCATTTCTGTGGGTCTTTGACTAATTGTCGCTAGACAATTATCCTTCATTATAACTGCTTTGATCTTCAATTTTCACAGGTAGAAATTTCTCCCATCAAATTTTTTGATCTCGTATTTTTCCACCATTGCTTCTATCATGAACTTCTCTGCTCAAAAATTAGCTTCCACTATTTCATATAAATAGTAACCGTATATATGAACAGTAACCGTATACATGAATAGTAATCATATAGATGAACAATAACATTATACGTGAACAGTGACTATATAGATGAAAAGCCTTCTTCTTTCAGTCTAGATTTGCTTTGGGGATCGTCAAGCAAAATTTTGGCAACAGTAGAGCAAGATGGGTTTAGGAAACCGGGGAAGGAAATATGCAAAATTCCCTACATTTTGACAACTCATTATCTCCCTTGTGAAGTGGGAACAATAGCTCAAAAATAGCACAACGGTTATGCGATTATTTGTTAGAGGGTTGATCTCATCTGCAGGGTAGTGATGAACAAGTTTCGAAGCTGCAAAATCATGAAACCAGCATTAACACTCAGCCCAACCAAGTGGAGTCAGAAGGCCTTCTTCTTAATGGGCTAGACCTTATGACAATTGAAAGAGAAATCAGCCTCCAACCCAACCCAAATGAGATAGCAGTTCAAATAAGCTCCAACTGAAAGTTTTTGCCTGAGCTAAAAACAAAGAAGAAGAAATTAAAAAAGATCTGATCTTTTTATACTTTGGATGCTGAAAAATCCTCCTGCCAAGTACCTAACCTTAGAAAGAAGAGGGGCAAAAAAGACAAACACAGGCGGATCTTGTCCTCCTTACAGATGCAGCAGTTTCTAAGGATCTTGATGGGTCGACCTTGATACCAGCGAAGCTATCTCTGATGGGTGCATCATCAACGTCAACGGTAGACTCCTCAAAGATAGTGAGCCGGATCGATTATCCCCCTCTGAAGAAGCTTTAAAGATTATTGAAGTAGCAGATATGTTGGGCATTGTCCTTCCTTAAAATAGAGTAGCTCTCCTAGAGATGTTGACCAGATCAGAAGAGTTAGAAAGAGAGAATTAGAAGAATCAGAAGGAAGAGATCTGATTCAGATCGAGTAAACGAGGTCAGTCTGGGATTTTTTACTGTTTTGTTTGTTATGATCTTCTTGTCTTGGAATATTCGAGGTCTGAACTCAGCTGTAAAGAGGAACTTAGTGGCATCTTGCATTAGACAAAAAAAGCTAGATATGGTACTGTTGCAGGAGATAAAAATGCAGGCAAGTGATTCAGTTTTTGTCCGAAAACTATGGGGTAGAAAGAATCATGACTGGGTTTCCTTAGATGCCGTAGAAAGTAGTGGGGGCATTTTAATTACTTGGTGTTCGGGGTCTTTTTGAAAACAACTCCATATTATGGGGTAAAGTTGGGTAGTAGTCAAGGGTATTTTAGTGGAACTAAATCTGTCATGTTGGATTATAACTATATATGCACCTTGTGATGAGCAGAAACAGTCTGATCTGTGGGTTCAATTAGCCAATCTTCTTGATGATGATTTTTCTATCCTCATAGGAGGAGATTTTAATGTAGTTCTTAGCTCTACAGAGAGGTGGAAGGGCTCTTTAAATAGTAAAGATAAAAAATTTCAAGAATTCTTCTCTAGCTTTGGGTTAATAGATCTCCCCCTTATTGGCAAGAAATTCACATGGGGAAACTCGGTGAGCCAAAGCAGAATTGATCGCTTCATGGTAAATAAAAATTGGTTACTGGCTATAAAAGATTTGTCTCAGGTTACACTTCCGAAGAGCATTTCAGACCACTCTCCTCTAATGTTAACGTGCTCTGAGATTAATTGGGGGTCAAAACCATTCAAGTTTCTAAATGTTTGGCTACAGGATGCTGGCTTCTTGAGTAAAATTAATGAATGGTGGTCTAATTTCAGGTGTTCTTCAGGGAATAATATGTATTCCAAATTAAAGCTACTCAAAGAGTCCATTGCAAAATGGAACAAAGGCTGCTTTGGTAATGTGAATTTGGCTATCTCAAGTCTAGAAAAGGAGATTGAAGCTCTAGACTGACTTAGAAAGTGAAGATCTTCATGAAGTAATAAGGAGATTCATGATATCCAAAAAGAACTCCCTTAGAAGTGAGCTGTGGAGAAAATTGAAAGTGAAAGAATCCATTTGGAGGCAAAAATCTAGAGTAAAATGGTTAAAGTAAGGGGATCAAAACACAAAATTCTTCCATCTTGCGGCCTCAGTTAGAGCTTGTCATAACAAGATTAGGAGATTAGAAACAGAGGAGGGCCTAATCACAGATCCAGTTAAAATTAAGCAGGAAGTCTATAGCTTCTACAAGAACCTATATAGTGAAAATCCCAGCATCAGGCCTTCCTTCTCACGAGATGCTTTCAAGAAGCTCTCCTCTTCCTCGGCTAGCTTTTTGGAGCTACCTTTTACACTTGATGAGGTCAAAGGAACTGTTTGGAGCTGTGATAGTTCGAAGGCGCCTGGGCCGGACGGTTACAATTTTGCTTTCATCAAAGCAGCGTGGGATATAATTGGGATGGACATCTTTGAATTGGTGGAGAATTTCTATGACAAGGGTATTCTTTCGAATGGAGTCTCTTCTTCGTTTATTACTCTTATACCCAAAGTGGTAGGTGCAGACAAGCTTAAAGACTTTCGTCCCATAAGCTTGATTGGTTCCATGTACAAGATCATTTCAAAATTATTGGCTAACAGATTAAAAAAAGTGGTGAATGAGATAATATCTGAAGAGCAGTGTGCCTTTATCAAAGGTAGACAAATCCTTGATGGTGTTATGGTTGCTAACGAAATTATCCACTCCTTGAAGTACTATAATCGCAGCGGTGTCATCTTTAAAGTGGATTTTCATAAGGCTTTTAACTCTGTCAACTGAGAGTATCTCAATTTAGTAATGGAACTTATGAATTTTGGAGCTAAATGGAGAACATGGATTCAGAAATATATAGGTTCTGCAAAAGTTTCAGTGCTAGTTAATGGTTCCCCAATCCCAGAATTTCAACTCTCTAGAGGACTTAGACAAGGAGATCCCCTCTCTCCGTTTCTATTCAACACCTGCCTTGTATGTATCTTGGGCTACCATTGGGGCCAAATCCAAGGAAAAAGGAGACTTGGTACCCTGTGCTTCAGAATTTTCAAGCAAAACTAGCTGGATGGAAGGAAAAATACTTATCTTTGGCTGGTCGACTCACTCTAATCAAAGCTACCCTATTGAGTCTACCCATATTCTATATGTCCATTTTTAAGATGCCGATAGGAGTCATAAAGTCTCTAAGCTTTTTAATGAGAAATTTCTTCTGGAGAGGCATTGATGGCAAGAAGGCACTGTGTAAGGTGAAATGGAGTACAATTGAACAACCCAAATATCTGGGAGGCTTGGGGATTAGATCTATTGCACAAAGAAACTACTGCTTATTATTTAAATGGTACGGGAGGCTTCAACCGAAGAGTAAGGCTACTTGGCAGGAGATGATTTTTAAGAAGTATGGAATTAAGAATTGCCTTTTACCAGCATCTATCACTACCCAGAATGCTTCAGAAGTTTGGAAAGACATTGACATGGTTAGATCCTCCCCCCTTTCTTGAACTGCCTAGCAGTAGATGTAGGCAGGGGAGATGCATGCTTGTTTTGGCATGATCGGTGGATCATGGAAATAGAATTAAAAGATAGGTTCCCTCGCCTATTTAATATTTCTCTCTTAAAAGATTCAATGATAGAGAAATGTGGTAAGTGGTCTAGGGGGACTTGGTATTGGGATTTGAGATGGAGAAGGGCTCCTTTGCTATGGGAATGGGAATTGGTTGATGAGCTTGAAGCCTTGCTGACCTCTTTCTCTCTCTCTCTGGGTCAATTGGACAGGAAAATATGGGTACATGATCCAAAATGTGTATTCTCAGTAAAATCAGCATGTTCCTTCCTCTCCAAGTCCTGCACGCCTTGGTTTGATCAAAGCCTTACTCTTCAGTTCTCTGGAAAAAGCTAGCTTCGCCCAAGGTAGAACTTTTCTTCTGGCTATGCATTATGAATCGTATTAGTACAAAAAGTTTCCTGGTAGAAAGAGGTATTCTGCAGCCCAGTGATGCTATATGTCCCTTGTGCCACAAATTGAATGAAGACACCAACCATCTCCTTGCAACCTGTGCTGTTTCAGCTGACTTATGGTACAAAATGATTAATTGGTGGGGTTATGAATTCTGCATTCCTGGACAGTTTAACGAGCTAGTCATCCAATGGTCTCACTTTGCGAAAGTTATTATTCAACAAAAGGTCTGGAACATCATTCTGTTAGCCTGCATATGGACAATTTGGCTTGAGAGAAATGCTGTGATTTTCTCTGGTAAGCCGGTTAGTTCTGAATCCATATTCTATCTTAGTCTGGCTCGTGCAGCCTTCTGGATTAATTCGCATAAGGATTTGGAGATGCTAAAAGGGCAAAATCTATTCCTAGCAACTGATGGCATTAAAAAGCTACAAGCTCTTCACAATCCCAGGCCACCTTGTTCTTGGTCCCCTTCCTGGCTGTGGCGAAGTGAAATGGGACACCGATGGCTCGTCATTTGGCAATCCAGGCCCCGTGGGAATTGGAGGAGTGCTTAGGGATTCAGCTGGCATGGTATTGTGCTTGTTTTCATGCAACATTGGGGTTAACACCTCAGCGGTGGCTGAAGTTATTGCAGTCCAAAAAGCACTTCAAATATCAGTTGACTTTCTAGTTATTTGCAATGTAAGGGTGTGTTTTGAATTAGATTCGTTAAATGCAGTATCTTGGCTCTCAAAGAATGTTGTTGACAGGCCTTGGAAGCTTGGAAATGTTTTCAATGATATCAAAAACAACTCATTAAGGCTTAAAGAAATCTGTTTTGTTCACAAGAGAAGGGAGTGTAATCAATTCGCTGATGCTATGACCAAACAAGGATCTCATTACAAAGAGGACTTAGTGGCATGGCTGATTTGACATTCAGAATCTCGTCCAGATTGAAAGAAGGTGGAAGATGTCATCTCGGGGGTTTCCTTGGGATAGCTTTTCCTGCAGTCTGTTTTGTTTATTTCTTCGGTGGTTGTTTCTTTCCCTGGGTCTAAGATTTTGTTGGCAGGTGGTGAAAGAGAGAAATGGCACTGACAGTGGCTGTCTGTTGTATTTTTTGAGATTGTTTTCTATGTTTATCTTGTATTTTTTTGAGGTTGTTGATTTTTTCGGGGTACTGTGATTTTGGATCGGTATTTAGACTCTTTCATCTTAATAAAATTGCAGCTTAACAAAAAAAAAAAGAACTAAAAATGCAATGTTTGCTATTCAAATAGTGAAAATTTAAATAAATAATTAAATAATTCTTTTTTGTTCCTACAAAGTAAATTGTTTTATGTTGTACTTATCACTATATTTAATAACCTATACCACACTTGACAGAGTCAAAGAGGGAAACTTGCTACATGCCAATTTATGAAGCAACAATACGCGGTGATTGGAGTGCCGTAAAGAGACTTTTAAAGGCTGATCCAGAAGCTGTTAAAGCTAATATTATAGGAAAAGAAACAATTCTTCAGTTTGCAGTTAGAACTGGTCGTTCAATACCTTTTGTGCAGGAACTTGTTGATTTTATGCCAAAAGAGTCGCTGGCAATCGAAGATTGTGATAAAGACACTGCTTTACATTATGCTGCTATTGCTGGAAATACAAAAGCTGCCAAGATCTTGGTGGAAAAGGACCCAACCTTGACTCAACTAAGAAATAAGGATGAAAATACACCACTTCATTATGCTGCTATTTATGGCCATCGGGAAACTATTCGATACCTTTTACCAGTGACTCAAGATGGGGATCGACGTACATTTGCAGGAGAAAGTGGTGCCAGACTGCTTAATTCTATCATAAATGCTAATTTTTATGGTAAGTAATTTATGATCCCTACTAAACCTTAATCCTATATTAGATGGGGATCACCCAAGCAATGAAGTCTTTATCCGTTGATATCTATGATAAGAAATTATTCATTTCTGCATTTGATTGATATTGTGAATTATGATTATATTTCTATGGACAGACATTGCTTTGGATATACTGGACCGCTATCCCATGCTAGCTCTTGAGAAAGACCCTAAAGGGAATAGGGCCTTATTGATATTGGCTAAAAAGCCAGAGGCCTTTCCAAGTGGAAGCAATCCAACAATTTACGAACATTTTCTTACTAGTAATTAACCTCACTTCATCTTCACTACTTTTTGCGGTTTACACAGGCAAATTCTGCCCAAACAATATAAGTGGCCTTTTTTTTTTTCATTATTATTTGGTTTCAGCTTTTGCTGCTGCTTTCAATAGACGACAGAATGTCATTACACCTGGAGATGAGGAAAACCAAGGTGGCAGCTTAAAAGGATTTCCAAACGAAAGCAAGCTATACAGATTTTTAGAAAGAATTCATAGCAAAACACTGATGCATAAGCAAGCCCTTCAGTTGCTCAGAATCTTGACATCTGAAGCAGTAAAACTCAGTGATAAAGAAGCTGCTGAACTTCTAGAATCTGCAATAAGATCTGCTGCCCGTTCAGGAATTCCCGAGTTTGTTACAGAGGTTATTAAAATCCGGCCGTATTCTATTTGGTCCTATGACAGTACAGACAAGAGTATTTTCCATCTGGCAATTTTACACCGCCAAGAAAAAGTTTTCAGTCTCTTACTCCGAACGAGTTCATACAATCATTTTGTCACGCAATTAACGGACAAAGATAGGAACAATGTTCTACATTTGGCAGCGAAATTGGCACCATCAAGTAGGATTTCTGGTGCTGCCTTGCAGATGCAACGGGAATTGCAATGGTTCAAGGTTGATTACAAACTATATTAAACCTCGATCTCTTGAATTCCACTCTAAAATTTATGAACTAATAATATTCTATTTGCAGGAAGTGGAGAAGCTTGTTCAGCCCTCATACAAGGAAATGGAAAATAATGATGGAAAAACTCCAAGAGAATTGTTTACAGATGAGCACAAAAATCTACTAAACCAAGGTGAGAAATGGATGAAAGGGACAGCTGGATCATGTGCGCTTGTAGCTGCACTTGTGTTGACAGTAGTTTTTGCAGCAAATTATACAGCACCAGGCGGAAATGATCAAACTACAGGATTTCCAATCTTTCTTAATAGAGCATCGTTCATGACTTTTGCAGTAGCCAATGCCTTAGCTCTCTTCTCTTCATCGACCTCATTACTGACGTTTTTAGGGATACTCACTTCAAGATATTCAGAAGAAGATTTTCTGAGGGCCTTGCCAATGAGGCTTAGCATCGGTCTGATTACCTTATTCTTCTCGATTGCAGCTATGTTGACTGCTTTTAGTACATCTCTTCACATTGTTCTATCGCATAAAGTGAGCTGGATTGGAGTTCCAATTGGGGTAGGAGCATGTGTGCCTGTTACCTTGTTCGCACTCTTACAATTTTCTCTTCTTGTTCAAATAGTATCTTCCACATTTGGACCTAGTATTTTCCGTAAACAAGGAGAAGAAATTATAATATAAATGCAGAGAAAATTCGCATTCTCATCTAGTTTTCACTAATTATGCAATGTGTTTGTGTTCGTTTTTGTCTCTTTCCTCAATTTGTGTGTAAAAATATTGCCTTCAGTGGAAGACGCTTTTGTGGTAGAAATAAGAATAAAATGTGAAAAGAATTGTTCCTTTTGTTTCTGAATAATAAATGCTTAAATTTATTTATTTATCTACTTATTTATCTTTTCGGAGATGTCCACTTCATTGTACAGAAAAGAAAAAAGAAAAAATAAATTAGACTATCTTTTGGTTCCGGGTTAATATAACCCATATTTACTGAATTTATACTTAATAATTCAAAAGTAACTGAATTATTTTTCGTAATGAAATTATCAGTGAATTTTACACTATTTTGCACAAAAATTATTTTAACTAATTTCCGGCAAAAATTATTATCGGAGTGCTAATATGGCATGTCATGTCATTTACTTGTGTACACGCGGCGTGCCACGTCATCAGCTGACGTCAGCTATTTTTGCACACGTAGTGTGCCACGTTAGAACTCCGGCAAGAATTATTACTAGAAACCGGTCAATATGACTTTTATGTAAAACAATATAAATTTCAGTGACAATTTCGTTACGAAAAATAATTATATTACTTTTATATTGTTAGGTGTAAGTTGAGTAATAATAAGTGAATTAACCCATTGGTTCCTTACGTATAACACATTCTAGTTGGCTAAAAAGGAATAAAACTACACGACTCACTTTAAACAGTAATTGTAAATGATTGTTTAGAAATTTGAATCAGCTCGCTATTTGCTACTCAGAAAGATAAAGACTTTGAGATTATGGAAAATGTATAAATCAAGCAAATGATTGATCACGTATAATTTTGGATAAATTAATTGAAATTATAACGGGAATGAAATAACAATTTGCGTTATACAATTGGTTTGATTATTAAAAAATTCATAAAATTTATATGGGGGATTATATTATATCAATAATTTTGTTCATAAAAAATTTATAAATTAAATATAGGAAAAATTTTGTGCAGTTAGCCACTAAGAGAAAAAAGACAAACTATGTAGGGTGAAGGCATGCATTTCGTACCTGAATTATCTCCTGTCCATTGGTATGAGGACTGTATAATTGAAGTTGGGGTATTTTCTTTTCATCAAATTGAATTATTAACTGACCTCTCTTCGAAGTTAATTCTTAACTGTAGCAACTTGGATAGAGCCAATCACTACCCACCATAGCTGCCGTTAAAATTCCCTTGTTTAATTTTAACTATAAAGAGGTCACAAATCCCGCGATTAGGTGCGTTTATCTGCAAAAACAAATTTATATATATTAATCTAATTTGAATTAGATCAGTTTATTATAAGATAAAATTACTTAATCACTTAAATTAACCAATATCAGTAAGATAACATCTTTTGATTGATAGATTAATGTAAGGATTTGCGATAGAAAGATCTTACCGGCAAGGGAATTCTTATACACCACATGATGATTCCATGGTTGTAATTTGAAGGACAACAGAGTCTAAATTGATACCCTCAAGCTTATAAATTTATAGTGCCATAAAATTTAAAATTACATATAAATGTCATAAAAAAATTATAAATATCCTAAAATTTAAAATTACTTTTAAATTAGTTGTATATGCCTATATTTTCAGTGCAGATTTATTAGTTATATATGCCGATCTTTGGAAATAATTGTTTGTTGTAGAGTTAATATATATGGAAATATAATATATCATAAATCTACTGTAAAGTTTAATTTTCAAATTGTATCATTGTTGTTGGGAATGTAAAAATATCATATAATATATTATCGACATTAAAATCATACTACAAGAATCTTCTTAGAGATTAATTTTTACTTATTTTATTAATTTACTATGGGTAATTTTTCTATATTATAGCCATACTCAAATAAAGAAGATTGAATAGGATTCCATGTAAAATTTCAGATTCGATTTTTTTAAATGATAATTTTGTAATTAGTGATTGTATTCTTCTTGTTTATAATTAAAACAAAAAAAAAATAAACATGATATATTTTTCATAATTTTTTTTATAAATATATTTTTAAATACCGCATATATAAATTAATAGTGTCATAAAATTTAAAATCATATATAAATTTCATAAAAAAATTAAGTGTCCTAAAATTTAAAATTACTCATCAATTGCATGTGGCATCTGATTTAGTACCACTTGCATTAGACAAAACTGTTTTCAATTTTTAAAATTTAATTAGTTAAATAAGCTAACAGTAGTATCAGATCCGTCAACTTTTGATTAGCTAAAAAATAATGCATTATGTCGGATGCGGCAGTGGTATTGCTCATGTTACTATCTGCTGCAAGTGATAGGAACAATATTATGCTGTAAGGAGTCTGCAAATGATTAGATCTATATCGCCACCACCGCTGCTCCCACAACCACACCACCATCACCACCATCCCATGCCACACCACCACCGTTGTTGCGACCACTATTGTTGTCCCCATCACCACTGCCACTACCGTCACTATAAAACTGCAACCCCCGCTCTTATTGCTACTGCCGCCATCGCTGGAATTACTATTATAATATAAATGAATAATTAAAAGAATATAATACAGTTTTTAAAGATATAAAATAATTTTGTTAAAAAATAATAAAAATTGAAAATATATGAGTAAAAAAAATTTGAATGAGTATTTAAAAAATAGTGTAATGTAGGTTAATTGGTTTTCTTTTTTTTTTTTTGACGTGGGTTAATTGGTTGGGTTATATAATAACTCATAACCCATATGTATATTTTTAAAATATTAGAATGAGTTGTATAGTTTATAATAACCCACTATAATTAAAAAAATGGATTAAGTGGGTTAGGTTAAATGGATTACACCAAATTGAACACCCCTACCCTCTGGATTCTTAGCTATAAGATTTTCTTGTTAGAACCTTCCTTTTTTTCATCCCATGTGCTATTATTGGACCACATAATTTTCATAATTTCTAATCATATAATGCCTGACTTCTACTTCCACCATTGTACTTGTAGTCAACTCCATTAACCATATAACTCTTTTACCTGTTAGGGAAACATTCTATTTCGGATTATTATTATTATTATTATTATTATTTTGGTAAATTTATCTTGTAAATGCTTGTATTTATCCCCTGCTACTTTATTCTGTTATTGTAACAAATATGTTATACACATATACAATCAGCACTATAAATATAATAGGCTGATACATTTTACAAAGAAATACACAATTAGTTTCCCATCAATATTATTTCTCTTTCATCAGACTTTGCATGGTATTATTGATGGCTCTTCTCCCCTACCAATAAAAACCATTTCCTCTGCTGATGACAACACAATCCAAATTCCTAATCCCGATTATGCACTATGGTTCAAAAAGGATCAGATGCTCCTCTCTTGGCTATTCTCTTCCGTTACAAAATATATCTTTTCATATGTTATTGGAATCACATCATCATGTGAGGTATGGATGGCTCTAGAAAATGCTTTCAGCTCAATATCTCAAAATCGACAACTCCAACTTCACATTGAGCTTCAAGAACTCAAAAAGAATTATCTGCTTGTTTGTCAGTACTTGCAAAAAAGCCAAAGCTTTTTCTGATGAACCTAAAGCAGCTGGTAAGCCACTCTCGCCTGCTGAGTTTAATGCGATTATTTATCGTAATATTGGATTTGACACTACAAAAAAACAGCGAAATAGCGACGGTTTTATTTCCGTCGTTAATTAGCGACGGATTAGCGACTATTTATAGTTTTCATCGTGGAAATAAATTTGTCATAAATTTAGCGACTAAATAGCGACGAAACACTAAAAACAGTCGCTAATTTTTAGCGGCAAAGATTGGCGCCTTTTTTGCGACTGAATTAGCGACGAAACGGTTTGTCGCTAACACAGTTTCCTAAATTTAATGTTTGTTAATTAATTTCAGAAACATAGCGACGGAAATGCGTTGCTAAATTTAATCGCTAAATTTATTTTATTTTATATTATATTATTTATCTATTTTCATTTAAATTTGTAAATAAATTTATAATTATATTTATTGATTTTATTAAACATTATAAAATTAATAAAAAAAATATACATACATATTAATGTTTGCTAATTATTTTCAATAATTTTTAAAAATATTTTATATGATATTATTTGCCTATTTTTAAAAAATTTATAATTTAAATTATTTCAAACATTATAATATAAATGAAAAATAAAATTACATATTTATTGTCACTAATTAAGATTAAAAATTAATTCAATTAAATTGAGGATTAAAATCACAAAAAAATAATTAATTCAAGGAATTTATAATTTTATTTATTGATTTTACCAAATATTCTAATATTAATTAAAAATATACACATATATCATAATTTTGATTTATAATGAAATTATTTGAAAATTTAGTCTTCTTTCAATTCCAATAAAATTCATATTTAATTTTGAAATTATATTAATAAAAAGTTCTAATTATTGTTTTTTAATGTTTTCATTGATTACAAATGTATCCTTACTTTTTTATTTATTTACCAATGTGCCATAAATTAATTTTCGGAGCTTTTTTTTTTGTAATAAATATATCTAACCATAAATTAATTAAAACAACATTGATTACCATAAATTAATTAAAAAACCAAAAGGAGAGGATGACCTGGCTTCTTTTAATCAAAATAATAATAATAATAATAATAATAATAATAATAATAATAATAATAATAATAATAGACAACAACATTCTAGAGAGCCTGGAAATTTCGGGACAAAAGGACCATGGCCACGAATTTAAAAAAACAAAAAAAGATAACAATTAAAAAGGGAAATAAGGAGAGGAAAGGATGAGACTTCCTACTGATCACCGATAATGCGCCGACCGTTCATGCCGGCAATGAGTGATGCCGTCGCAGATCTCCCCATCTCCGGCATCTCTTTCCCTTCCATGGCGTTTCTTTCGGTTAGTTCATCCTTTATTTTTTTGCTCTCCTTGCCATGGCTTCTTCCTCTCTTTCCGACGAGCTACGACGGTAATCGGGGACATAAGCAACACCGGTGAAACCCCAAAGGCGAGATGAACATCCCGGTACCCGTTGATCATCCCCACTCGTCGGTAGCAAGGAGATCGAAGATAGGTATGCCAAAAGCTTCCGGCTAAGATTTTAGCCTAACGAAGCGGTGTTTGAGTGCATGACAACCATGGTTGGACTACCCTCGACGCCAGCTACCTTCGGTTGTGCTTGGTTTCATGCCGACGAAGCTCCGACGAGGCGCCGGCGATCGATCCAGCGAGCTCTATGACGGAAGATTGGGTAAAATGCAGAAATTTCATGCTAATATTGGTATGTGACTACCAAATTTATCTATGTGAATTTTATTAAACTAATTCTGAATTTTTGTTAAATATTTTTATTTTCCATGTTTGATATTTTGGAAGTGCAGGTTATTTTCTAGCTCTTGACATGCATGTCAAGAATGTAGCACAAACATACTCACTTGAGCATGAGGGTGAAAGCAGTCTTTTTGATCAATTGTTTGAGCTACTCGATTCTTATATGCAAAATGATGAAAACTTCCCAAGGCAATTAGCATCTTGTACAGGAGCCCTTCAGACATCACCGATTCAGCACATGGCAAAGGAAGAGGAACAAGTGAGCTTTCTTTTAGTAGTTTTTGCATCTTATCCTGGTAATAGGGTGAATTAGCAAACCTTTTATCATAATTGACATATTACCTTAGTGTGGCTGTATTAGAATGCATCTTAAAAATATGTAGGATTCTCATCTAGCACATGAATGAATAGCCCGAAGTAATTTCTCTTTATTTTGGGTCTCATCATCCGTTTAAAAAGTGATGTTCCGTTAAAAATTTCTTTTATGTTTCTCCCTGTGGAAAGCAGTTTTAGGCTTTATAAGTTCAGTTCATCCTATTATTCTTGCTAGTTGTTTTAGGACATCTGTGATCTGGGATTTGTATGTGATATTACATGAAAATGGTAAGCATTTTTTATTACAATGTACTATTGTTATGATTATGCTGTCAAATTCTTATCCGTCTCATATAACTTCATCCCTTTGTCTCTTTCAAAATCATCTAGGTTACGTATCATCTTCTTTGTGCTAGGCACTCTTTGGCTTCTTTTTGCTCATGTAGTTGAGAATTGGTTCAAGGTTGAATTAGATTTATTATGGTCCTCACTATTTGTTTAAGGTGCTTAGTTTGGCTGAGTTGGCATGTATTACGTAGGGTATGGATTTAAAAATGGCCATTTGTTAATGGAATTTTCCAGGTATGAGTATGTTTCAGAGCTTTACATGATGCCTTGCCAAACCACCACTGTGACGGCCATTAAAACCATTAATGTTCCTCATTACTTAATGGCCTTCACCTTATACCATCTCTTATCTTCTTCTTCTTCATCTTTATTGTTTTTGGTTGGATTTCTGTTACGTAATTTGCCACTCATTGAAATTAAAAGAACAATAATTTCTTAAACTGGTCGCTCATGTTCATTCAATGAACTAGATTCTAAACATAAAAGCCATGTTGAATGGATGAAAGTACATGAAGATTAATTAGTTAAATTAAAACAGGTTCTTGCCATGATAAAGATCTTCAAAGTTCATTGGAGCATTAGCATATATTATTATGATTATATTTCAGGGAAATTTTATGAACTAGATGCAGTTCTAAAATATTTAATAGATCAAACAGAGTTCAGTAGCTATAGCTGTGACCATCAAATAGCATGCGTGATGATCCAATTCTGCTATGCCACAACTGTCCTTCTGAAACAAACTTAAGGGAAAGGAAAAAAGGCAGTTAACAGTAAAAACTGGTGCAGTTTTTATGCAGCATTCCTGTGAACATGGTGGCAATGCTTCTGCCATGGATAGTATCTTCTATTTCACTTAGTGAATGCGAGGATATGCGTAGATGCTTAAGCAAAATAATCCCAGAAGAGAAGCTTCTTCAACAGGTATGGTTTCAATTCTTGTTGTGCATTTTATTTCTGTTGGATGGACGTTGTTGAATCTCTAAAGTTAATATTTGAGTGGATAGCAATTGCCTGCTCTGATTAATTTTCAGATAGTAAATGTGTTTGTAAATGTATTTTTGTTGCCTACTCTGATTAATTTTCTGTTTAACTCACAGTAGAGCTCAATTTCTCTTACTTTCTCCGTATAGATCGATCGATCATTGAAAGCAGAACCGACATATCGTTGGCTAGGGATTCTTCCCTTTCTTCAGATTTATGGTTAGTCCTTTCTTCCTCTCTTTATTTTTGGATTTCAAATACTTAGTAATTGCACCTGTATTTATATATGTTTTTTAACAAGTTTTAAATTAATTTTTATAATGAAGCAGTCATGTCCTGTTATCATTAGTACTGATGAATATATATAAGATGTATGCCAACTTGAAACAACAATTAATTATTGTGAATTTTGTAGCTATTGAAACTGCATTTTGCTTGGCCAGCTGTCGTGGACATGAAGTGGGTTTAGGTTTAAACGAAAGCTTATTTTTAATATTTGTTTAAATTTTTGGTTAATTATATTTTGCATGTCCTTTGGTCATAAAAAGGGTGATATCAATGACTTGGCTGTAAGTTCCAAAAATTGTACATAACAGTGAACCCAAAGGGATTGTGAGTTCTTTCATCTCAACAAATTCTGAACAAGTGAAAAAGACATTTGTAACTTGATCTCTGTTTTTATATAATATAATTTGTAGGTTGGAACCTTCCTCCCAATGCTCTAGGATTATAACTATGAGCTTTCATCAGCGCACAGACATCAATGGAGTTAGTTGGAAGGAGGTTTCAATCGTGGAACTTTTTAAAATTGCCATCGCCACTATTTACTGATTGTTTTATTTGAACATTATCGTTAATGTTAATTTGGATGTTATTTTTAATATTATTGTTTATTGTTTAGGATGATACTTTGTGGAGTCACAAAGTCTTTATTACTTCAAGTAATTTATAATTCTATATTAGTTATGAATTGATATTATGTTTTATATTATAAATTGCATTTGGATTTGCATTTACATATTTATGTATGGTCTCTATTAAATATTAGGTAAACAATAAATTAATGTATTGTTTAATTATATGTAAAAAAAATAAATTCATAAATTTAAAAAATTTAACATTGTTAATATAGCGACATAAATAGCGACGAGTGTACTAGTCGCTAAAAATGTGCTAATTCAGTAAATAAACATATATTAGCGACGGTAACAGCGACTCCAAAGTTTGTCGCTAATTTTTAGCGACGAATGTAAATTACACCAAACTGTCGCAAAATTGTTCTAATTTTCAATGACTAAAAATAGCGACAAAATATTTTGTCGCTAAAATATTCTTAATATATTGGCGACTGATTTTAGGGATTAATTAGCGACGGAAATTTTGTCGCTAAATTTAGCGACTGTTTTCCATTTTAGTCGCTAAAATCGCCAGCGACGGTCAAATAGCGACAAACCATCGTTCCGTCGCTATATTTAATTAGCGACGGAATTTCATTGATTAGCGACGAAATTGTCCGTCGCTAATTCCCTATTTTTTTGTAGTGTGAGTTTCATAGCATCATTATTGCTCTTAATCTACGTACTGAGCCTGTTTCCTTTTATGAGTTACATGGACAAGTGGTAGTACATGAAATTCTTATACAGAGTGCCCTTGTTCCACAAGCAAATATGGTTCTCAAAAACTCAAGTCCAATCCTCCCAACACCATCTGGAACCTCCTTTCGTCCAAGAGGTTACAATGGATCCATTCCTTGTAATACCAATGATAATAATCAATGTTGTCGCGGTGGCCCTCGTCAAATCTCTGGTTACCGCAATCACACTGCTTTCATTTGTCATTATCGCTATGCCCCAAAAAATCAAAACCCCAATGGACATCAGACCCTTCCACCCTACTCCCCTCACCCTTTCCAAACCTCCACTCGCCCCTTTCAACCTTTGGCCAATTATATTGTCCTGGATCCCCACCAAAATCAACCCATGCATTGGCTTCCTAATACTACTGCCAACTATCACATTACTCTTGATGTTTAGTCTTTTGGTGGTGCCAATGATTATGCTGGTAATGATCTCCTTTATGTAGGTAATGGATATGGCTTATAAATTACCCACACTGGTACTGGTTCATTTCCTTCCTCTAAACGTCTATTAAAATTAAATAGCATTTTATGTGTTCCTTCCATTATAAAAAAAATCTACTTTCCGTTCAAAAATTTTCTTCTAACAACTCATGTTTCTTTGAATTTTGGCCTGATCTTTTCTTGATTAAGGACCAACAAACAAAAAAGGTGTTGATGTAAGGACCTAAAGAGTTGGGCATGTATACATTTCGTTCTCCCAAGCAGGCCTTGACATTTCAATGACCGACCCTTGATGAGTAGCATGTGCATCTTGGTCATCCCAACAACAAAAAACTTCAGCTTTTATAAAAATTTAATTTAATTTTTAGTTCTTCCAATCATTTGTCTTCTTTTTCTAGTTGTTTATTAGGGAAATTGGCTCGCATTTCTCTTGTAGCTATTGAAGAAAAGAGTAGTGCTCCCTTTGATATCATACATTTCGATGTTTGGGGACTAACCCCTGTCCTTTCTTATTATGGTCATCGTTATTTTGTTTTTTTACTAATGACTTTACCCGTTGGGTATATTTTTTGAAAAATAAGAGTGATGTTTATGATATTGTCTTACAATTTGAAAAATTAATTAATAGACAATTTAACATGAAAATTTGGGCATTTCATTCACACTGAGGTGGCGAGTATCAAAAATTAAACCATTGTTTTCACAATGTTGGCATCCAACATTGCATTGCTTGTCCTTGTACACATAAGCAAAATGGTACATCCAGCCACATTCTTCACATATTCTCCGTTTCAGCTGCTACTTAAAACTGACCCTTATTTCCTTGATATCAAACTATTTGGCTGTGCCATTTTCCCTCTTCTTCGACCCTACTATGCCTATAAATTTTCATTTCGTACCACTCTATGCATTAATTTAGGTCTTAGTCCCACCCATGCTGCCTGATAATGGTGATTTATATGATATTTTTAGTATATTTTTGGGTATTTAATTAAGTTAATTTTGTATTAATTAGGTTGAATTTGAGTTTAATTAGTTAATTTTATATTTTTGGAGTTAATTGTAAATTTTGATATTTTTCAGGGTTAATTTGCAAGAAAAAAGGAATTAATTGCAAAAAGGCAAGAATATTTGGGCCAAAATTGTGAATTTGAAAAATTCATGTTAATGAATGATCGTGAAGTCCAGAAGACTTATGCATGCCCGTGTGTCTCAAAGAAGGAACTAATGCATGGCCACGTGAAGAAAAGCTAAAAGGAATGCATGGCCACATGAAACACAACAAAGGAAAACACATGGCCACATAAAATTTAACAAAGGAAAATGTATGGCCACGTGTTTTGTTTTCCATGAAGCGAAGGATTCCCGATTTTCTCCAATTCAAGAAGGATTCTTTTCCTATTCCAATTTGGGAAGTTTGGAAGGCTTCTGCAATATATTTTGCCTATAAATAGACAACTCTAACACCAAAGAAAAGGAATTAGAGGGATCAAGTAGAAGAACTAGTAGATTTCTTTAGTTTTAGTTTTACGTTATTTTTTTTCAGTTTTTGTTTAATATTTTCCTTTTCAACTTTGTTTTAGTTTTTTTTTTACGTTGTTTAGTTTTTAAACATGTTTAGTAAATAGTTTTACTTATTTTGCTAATGAATTCTTGAAATCTTATATTTTTATTGTTATGACTTAAACTTGTGCTTAATTTTAATGAAAGTTTGATTATTTCGTAGTTCTTAAGCATATTCTTATTATTATTTAACTAAAGTTTGGTTGTTAGCTTGATTAATTATTGGTTAATAATTGACTTTTGGTTTGATCATTGATATGCATGTTCTTAGGTTAGTTTGCTTGGATTGATGCATGATTATGTTCTGAATAAGAGATAATTTTGTGTTAATTAAAGTAAGTTAAAATTAAGAAAAAGTGTAACTAAGAATAGGTGAAAGTTAAATGTCTTGAAAAATGATTTAATAGACATATAGGAGGATTAATTCAGATATTTATGCTAATTATTGAATTGTTATGAATAAGAGAATTTTAATGCTTGGAATGATAATCTTGAGTAAAGTTATCTGGTTTTATTCATCTGAATTCTTCATAATCACTTGTGTTTCTCTTTTAATTAAGTCATTACAATGAAAGTTAAAGTTGATAGTTTCTTTAGCAAGAGAAATTCAGTTATTGTTTTGTTTTTAATTCATGTTAGTTTTAGTTTTTTGTTTCATTGTTTTTTTATTTAATTTTTGCCTTTAAATCAAAAACATTTGGGAAACAATCTCGGGTTAATTTAATTGATATATAGATATTATCTTTAGCAATCGATATTCCATTGGATTCGATATTTTAGGGTCATAATTATATTTTCCTGTATTACTAGCCGATCTAGTACACTTGCTAGACATCGGTCACTGCCTATCGTTGTCTTGATAAATCTACCTGTAAAATTTACTTAGCTAGCCATGTATGCATTTATGACAGTGTTTTCCTATATTCTGACCCTCATTCCACCTCATCAAGGGCCATTGATCATGCTCCTTAGCTCCACATCATCACCGGCTCACACTCACATGTGGTCCTTATATCAGCACCTTCTCTAGGTATGACTTCTAATTCTCTTCCATCTCTATCTCCTACTCCCCTTTCCCCTCCCAGTTCTACATGCTCAGTTCTTTTTCTTTATCCTCTTCTCACTCTCTTAATTTGTGTCCACCTCAAATTCCTTCCTCATCTAAAATGCCTTCCTTATCCTTATATCTACTTTCCCCTTCCGATAACCATCTATCTTTTCCAATGTCCACCCAAACCATGTCTCCCATTCCCACTGAACAACTCGACCTCAATCTGCTAGTTAATCTCACCAAATATTCTCTCCCTTCTTCCCAGTCATCTCTCTTTTTCCCCTCACATCTTTATCAAATGACACTCAGACCTACCACCATGTTTAAATGCCAAGCCAGTCTAGCTCACACAAAACCTAACTACCTATAAACTGAGCCTAAAACTTTTCACCAAGCCTAGCCTTACCCTAAAAGGAGAGTTGCGATGACTGATGGGCTCAATGCTCTTATTACAAATGGGACTTGGACTCTAATTCCACAACCTGCAAACAAAAACAGTATTGGGAAGAAATAGATCTTTCAATTCAAATGAAAGCCCGATGGTGGTATTGGTCGGTGTAAGGCACGCCTTGATCCAAAGGCTATGCCTAGCAATCTGGTGTAGATTACCAAGAGACTTTTTCGCCTGTGGTTAAGTTCATTACTGTATGTACTATTCTCTTTATTGCCACTGCTAGTCAATGGGCCATTCGTCAAATTGACATCTCTAATGCCTTCTTACATTATTTTCTTGATGATGAAATATATATGAAGCAACTCGCTAGTTACACCAACTCTGCTTTTCCAAATCATGTATGTCACCTTCACATATCTCTCTGTGGTCTTCAGTAAGCTCCTCGCCAATGGTTTACTCGCCTCTCTGATTCTTAATAAATCTAACTTTTACGGCTTCCAAAGCTGATAGTTTACTATTTATACTTTATCAAGGTACCTTTAAGTTCTTCATTTTGATTTACGTTGATGACATTTTGTTAACTTGTTCATATTCTTCCAAGTTAGATTGTTTTATCAATTATCTAAGGAAGGCATTTCCTATCAAAGACCTTGGATCATTTACTATTTCTTAGCAATTTAAGTTGTTCCCCATTTCTCTGGCATTCTTCTTACACCTTAAGGGCTTGCTTGCTGAAACAAATATGCTTCACTGCTATCTTTGTGGCACCTATTCTTATGGTCCCCTCATCTCTAAATACATAGATAATTGTCCCTATAAAGCTTATTTGACAGTGACATGGCAAGCTATCTCAATGATCGACATTCAACTAATGGCTATCTTGTCTATCTTGGCTCCAACCTTATCTCCCGATATTTAAAAAATAGCTTACTATTGCTCGATCCTCCACTGAAAGTGAGTATAAGGCTTTGGCAAATGTCATTGTTGAAGTATAGTTGTTGTGTTCTTTACTCAATGAATTGGGCTTTCTCTCTTCAATTCTTACTTCTTTATGGTGTGACATTGATTTTATTTATTTATCTTCAAATCCAAATTTTCATGGTCGTACTAAGCATGTAGAACTGGATTATCACTTCGTTCACAAGGAAGTTAAGATGAGAAATTTATCTGTAAAATTTATTTCTTCAGCTGATCACCTTGCTGATATTTTAACCAAGCCTTTAGGCACAACTGCCTTTTGTTTTCTTCTTGACAAGCTTTATCTTCAGTCCCTCCCATCATCAGGTTGAGAGGGGTGTTAGGGAACCATTCTGTTTCAGATTATTGTTCTGTTTTATTTATATTTATCTTGTAAATGCTTATAATTATCCATTGCTACTTAATTCTATAATTGTAACAAATATGTTATACACATATACTATCAGTATTAATTATCCTCTTCTCCCACTCTTCCTTATCTCTGTTGTATTTTACATGGTTTAGAGTTCATGTATAGCTAAAACATATTCTCATACTTATCATGTACACACATATATATAAGGTACAATTGCCTCCCCTATTTAAAATAACAACAGTAAATTTTCATTCAAAAATTCCCGTGCCTTTTGATAATTGACATGGCATCAAAGCTATAACTGATATTTTATCTTCTCTTTTTCTAATGGCTCTAGTTCCGATCTCCTCCTCCTTCACTCCTTCTATTTCTTCTTCTTTTTCTTCTTTTTCCTTTTTTATTGAAGTTACCTCAAAAAATTACCTTTCATGAAAAACTCAATTTACTCCCATCCTCAATTTTCAAGATCTTCATAGCTTGATCGATGGATCCACTCCTCCATTAAAAATAATACCCATTTCTTCCACTAATCCCACTCCTATCTCTAATCTCGATTATGAAAAATGGTTCAAAAAAGATCAACTTTTCCTTTTTTAGCTTCTTGCTTCTATCTCTGAAGAAGTCTACCCCTTAATTATTGGCCTTCACTCCTTTCATAATGTTTAGCAGGCCTTAGCTAATGCATTTGGATATATCTCTTAAAATCATTAACTTCAGCTTCATATTGAACTTCAGGAATTAAAAAAGGCTAACCTTTCTATCTCTGCTGAACTTCAAAAAGCTAAAAATCTTGCTGATGAACTTAATGCAGCAGACCGCCCTCTGTCCGCCTTCACTCCTCTCATACTGTTTGGCAGGCCCTAGCTAATGCATTTGGATATATCTCTTAAAATCATCAACTTCAGCTTCATATTGAGCTTCAGGAATTAAAAAAGGCTAACCTTTCTATCTCTGCGTAACTTCAAAAAGCTAAAAATCTTGCTGATGAACTTAATGCAGCAGACCACCCTCTGTCCACTGCTGAATTTAATGCCATAATTTATCAAAACATTGGGTATGAATATCACTCTATCATAACTGCTCTTAACCTTCGTCTTGAACCCTTTTACTGAAAAGTTCTCACAAACCTATGGCCAATCTCACTCTCAAAATTCAAACACCACTTCTACCCACTCCTTAATCTCAATTTCATCCACCCTCAAATAAAAACTCTTTTAGATCAAATTCCAACCTTCAGAACAACAACAAAAACCACCAATCACAACAAGGTAACTCAGCTTGTCAAATTTATGGCTACCGTAATCAAATAGCTCTCACCTACCGTTGGCATTATCGGCGAGGCCAACCTTCTAGTAATTCCAGCGATAAAAACTCTAGGCCACATGCAAACGTAGCAGTTGCCTATCCTTTTATGCAAATAAAATGGTTCCCTAACATAGCGGCCAACTATCATATTGTCCAAGATCCCAATCATTTGACACAAATAAATGAATATACTAGCCCTGATTAACTCTTTATTGGTAATGGACAAGGTTTGTCAATTTCTCACACTGGTAAAGGCTTTCTTTTTAATTTTGATTGTCAATTTAGCTTGAATAATACTTTGTGTGTTCCTAAAATTAAAAAAATTCTGATAAAAGGGCCAAGTGAAGATAAAGTCTAAATGTTGCAGCAACCTCAGCTCTTTAAGCCATCTGTTTTTCAAGCAACTGTCATGCCTTTTCTAGATGAGTGGTATAGTCTGCTGGATCACCCCAATGTGAAATTTTTTTCTTTAGCTAAACAAAATAAAATTTTGGTTTCAGGTTATGTTTTGAGTCCATATACTAGCTGTCACCTAGGAAAATTAAGTCATGTTCCTTTTGCTTCCAAGGAGCACAAAAGTGCCTGTCCTTTTGAGATTATTTTTTTGAATGTTTGAGGATCAGCTCCCATCCACTCTATTTAGGCCATCATTATTTTATAATTTCTGTTAATGACTTCACCCGATTTACATGGATTTATTTTATTAAAGCTAACAGTGAAGTTTTTAATATTTTTATGCAATTTAAACAATTAATTTTTAACCAATTTGGCAAATAAATCACTGTATTTCATTCGGATTGGAGGATTAATATTTTAAAAAGCATGGCATTCAACATCGCATTGCTTGCCGATACACTCATGAACAAAATGACACGACTGAGAGAAAAATCAATCATCTCATTAACACTGGTTTAACATTACTTGCTTATGCATAGTTACCCTTTAAATATTGGAATTATGCCTTAGAACATAATGCAATCTTAATAAATGTTTTACCATCTGATGCACTTAAAAAGATTTCACCATATTCCAAATTATATGACAAAGACCCAAATTATTTGGCATTCTACCCCTTTGGTTGCTCGATTTTTCCATTGTTAAGACCTTATAATTCATATAAATTCTCTTTTCACACTTTAAAATGAATTTATTTGTTCAAAGTCCTTATCACACTGCATATTGGTGTTTAAATGCTAACTCTGGTTGCATTTATTTAGCAAAACATGTTAAGTTCACTTCAATGTTTTTCCCTATGCAAGTCGTGCCACTCAATCTAAAGATTCTAAAGCAAAGCCCTAATGGTTCACCTCATATGGACAACTTCCCCTTGGATTTTTCATCTGCTCAAGGTACCGTCTCTACCTCACCCTCTTCTTCCTAGTCCTCTTCAACAAATAATTCTAACTTATCCACACCTTTTACACCTACTCGCATACCATCTCTCTCTCCATAATCCAACCCACCATCAACATCATCTCCACCTACTGTTATCCCTTCACCGTCCATCCCTTCCAACTCTAAAGGTCTTCAACTGGTTGTTGATCTTACAAATACCAAAATTTGATGCTCTCTGACCCACCAAGAGTAACTGAATCTTATTCCACACCTACTCCTATGAAATCCATCATATGGTCCTTCGCCCTAACCTAAAACCAATAAAAAAAACTCCTTCACTGCCATCTCTTCTCTAGCTCAGGAATCCACTTGTTTCACTCATACTAATAAACATCAAGTTTGGAAAAATACTATGCATGAAGAAATTATAGCCTTGCTTCAAAATCAAACTTGGGTTTTTGATATGAGCTTAAATAGCTCATATTTAATCCATGTTTTATTACCAAAATAATATTTAGTTATATTAAATTATGTTAGAATTAGGTGTATTTAATGTATTTTGTCAAGTTTTGTTTATGTAGGATAAAAAGGAGAAAATGTGGAGAAGGAGTAAAAATAAGTCAAGAAACTCCGTGTCCTGTCGCGAGCGCGACAGGTGTCGCGGGCGCGACAGAGAGACGTTAGTTAGTTATTTTTTTTAAAAGGCACTTCAAAGGGACACCACTCTTCACCAAATGATGTGTACTTCTAGAGGGATACTTGAAGAGTTATGTTGCTATGGAAAGGTGTTTGAAAGGTCACAATGCTTGGCAAGGAAGTTATAAATATAAATGGTGGTTATGAGATGTGCATGAAACATGATAAGGGCATTTAGATTACACCATTTTGGCTTGATTTAAAAACTTACCTTTTTGACTTTAGGTAGCCAATTTTGAGCCTTAAACCTATTTTTGTTGAGCAACATATAATTAGCCAATATCCTTTGCTAAACAAAAAACTTATTTCTTTGTTTTACCCTTTTTGTGAAGAGAAATAAATTGTTATATCTTTAGGAGATATATATTGTTAATGTAAGCATGATGTCATTTAAAAAATGAGAGTTAAATTCCATTCTTCTCTAGGATCAATATTAGAATAAGGCTAGCTTTTAAAGAAAAAAAAAGAGAAAAAATATATAAAAATAAATAGAGAGAAAAAAACAAAACAAAAAAAAAGAAAGAAAGAACAAGAGAAACTAGTAGTAGTGTGCCATTGAGAAGGGAATATGAGAAGTAAATTACATCATGCGATGCTTAAATTCTTAAACAAATCTCCTATGATATGGTAATATTGTTTCTATTCACAATTTAAGCTACTTAAACCAAAAATTATCCTACCTTAACCTAAGCCAAGCTACAACCCTTGTAAGACCCTTTTGATTTCATGTATTATTTTATACTAGTAGTGGAGATGTTTACTAATTACAAGCTTATGGTAGTCAATGGCATGTTCAAGGGATGAGAGAAACACTAACCCATAAACACATTGAGTGAATAAGTGCTTTAAGAATATAGTGTTTGAGTGAGAACTACTTTAGGCAACATTTGGTGTTACATAATGTTTACATGTGTTAAGATATTCAAGTTCTTAAGTTCATACATTCTCGTGCTTTGCTACTTCATAATTTTCTAAATGTGCATGGTTGTTTAAGTTTAATGGCGAATGATTTTGTTTGAGACTTTGCAAACTTGGATAAAATTTGTAAAGAGATGAGAGTTTCTGCATGGTGTTTTCAAATATTTGCCAAATATAAATATGAGCTCCAAAATTATATGATTGTATTGTTTGCTTGTTTGGTAAGTTTTGCTTGGGGACAAGCAAAAGTTTAAGTGTGGGGGTCTGATATGAGCTTAAATAGCTCATATTTAATCCATGTTTTATTACCAAAATAATATTTAGTTATATTAAATTATGTTAGAATTAGGTGTGTTTAATGTATTTTGTCAAGTTTTGTTTATGTAGGATAAAAAGGAGAAAATGTGGAGAAGGAGTAAAAATAAGTCAAGAAACTCCGTGTCCTGTCGCGGGCGCGACAGGTGTCGCGGGCGCGACAGAGAGACGTTAGTTAGTTATTTTTTTTAAAAGGCACTTCAAAGGGACACCACTCTTCACCAAATGATGTGTACTTCTAGAGGGATACTTGAAGAGTTATGTTGCTATGGAAAGGTGTTTGAAGGGTCACAATGCTTGGCAAGGAAGTTATAAATATAAATGGTGGTTATGCAATTCAAATTTCAAATCAAATTTTAAAGAGGCATGACTTTTCACCAAGGGTTGCGTACCTATGGAGGGGCACTTGAAGGGACTTGATGCTTGAAAAATTATATATACCCTAGAAGTTATAATCATTAGGAGAGATCTATCATTTTATTTTTCTAATTTAAAATTATAATTGTAGGATAATAATTTTAGTTTTAGTTTTAGTTTTATGGCTTGAAGAGAAGGCAAATACAATGAAGAAGACTACACTTGGTGAAAGGAAGAATGGTTGAGAGATCCCTTCTTTTATTTCTAATCTTTTCTTCTTCTTTGTAACTATTGTGAATTCTTTTTAGGAACTTGAATGTTGTTATTCATATTTAATAATTTCTCTTTCGTTTATCTTTATATGTATTATTTGCTATTAAAACTTTATTAGTATCATTATAAGTTAAGGAAGACGACCTTCGATGTGCAATTCCTTCTCTGAAAATTAACAAAATGGTCATAAATAAGGGAGTTAGCGAGAGCAACGTCTTATTGAAAGTTAATAGGAAATTCATTATCAAAGCATAGTTTGAGAGATCACATGTGGAGATAGTTGTTATAGGTTGGTTTTTATTCTTTGAATGTGTATTTATGTAATTCTTGTCTAGATGCGAGAGCTGCGATTTAGAACCATAAATGCATGTTTAAGGCATAATTTAGTCTAGATGCGAGAGCTGCGACATAGAACATTATTCCAACTTGGCTTACATGATAAAGATTGAATTATTAATAAGAGAAAATTATCAAATTCCATAATTATGTAAATGTTATATTCATCATATTCATAAGTCTTCTCGGATTATCATTAAAGTAGAATAATATTTAATTTAGTGTAGTATAGTGTTAATAATAGTTTTAACTTGCAAATTAATGAGCATTGTAAACAAGATTAAAATTGAGTAGTAATAATGTACAATATTAATCAACATTCCTCGTGGGATCGATATCTGAAGTACTATAATCGGTACACCGTATACTTGCGGTATTTAAGCTTCTAGAAAAAGCATATCAGTTTTGGTGCCAAGGCCTACCATGCCAATATCATTAAAAACATGTGGATTTCATCGCATCAAATGCAAGTCAAATGGTTCAATTGAGAGGTATAAAGCGTGTTTAGTAGCAAAGGGATTTACATAGCAGTTTCGCATAGACTATACAGAAACATTCTCTCCAGTTGTTAAATTTACCATTGTAAAAATTGTTTTATCTATTACCATGACACACAACTGGGAGACACGCCAACTTGACATCTCCAATGCATTTCTTCATGTCTTTTTTGACAAAGACCTATTTATGGAACAACCTACTGGATTTGTGGACAAACAACATCTAGATTATGTTTGCAAACTTCAAAAATCCCTCTATAGAATGAAATAAGCTCCTCAAGCTTGGTTTGAATGTCTCCAGGAGTTTATGAGGACTCATGCCTTTTGCCATTCTCAAGCAGATCATTCCCTCTTTATTTATTCTAATGGTTCTCACAAGTTATTTCTTCTTATTTATGTTGATGATATTCTTGTCACAGGCAATTCAGCAAATATTATTGCTTGATTTGTACATCAATTATAACAGGTGTTTCCTATTCATGACCTTGGTGATATTCATTACTTTTTGGCCATTAAGATTACCCGTACTTCCAAAGGACTGTTGCTATCTCAAAATAAATACATTGAAGAAATTTTAGAATCAATAAAAATGCAAGGTAGCAAGGGATGCTACACCTCTATGGCTACTCTATCGAATTTAAGCAAACAAATGGGCACTTATCTTTCTTCAGGTAATAATTATAGGAAAATTGTGGGAGCACTTCAGTATGTTACATTGACCCACCCCGATATTGCTTTTAGTGTCAACAAACTTGCCCAATTTATGCACTGCGCCACAACAGAATATTGGTAAGCCTGCAAATAGCTTTTGTGATATTTGCATGCTACCTCGAGTTATGGTCTGCTTATTCAAAGCAACTCATCCTTTGATCTTCATTGCTACTCTGATAGTGAGGGTATCGGCTGTCCAGATGACCGTTGATCTACAGGTGGCTATCTTGTTTATTTGAGGAGAAATTTGGTGTCCTGGTATTAAAAAAAACAACCCACTATGGCTAGATCAAGCACAAAAAGTGAGTATAAGGCCTTTGCAAACACTACAGCGAAAGTAATGTGGCTAACAATGCTTCTTCAATAACTTGGCATAAACTTGAAGTTGCTTGCCTAGCTTTAGTGTGACAATATCAGTGTTATCTATCTTGCCTCTAATTCGGTGTTCTATGCCGGCACAAAACACGTAGAGATTGATTATCATTTTATTCTTGATCAACTGAAATGGGGCTTAATTCAAATTAGATTTCTCAAGAGCTTAAATCAAGTGGCTGATGTGATGACCAAACTGTTAGGGTTAGCCCTCTTTATCGCTCACTATACCAAGTTGTGTCTTGGGTCCCCGACGACACAACTTGATGGGGGTTGTTAATTATCCTCTTCACCTTCTCTTCTTTATCTCTGCTGTATTTTATATGGTTTAGAGTTATTATTTAGCTAAAACATCTTCTCATACTTATCATGTACACACATGCATATAAGGCACAATTGCCTACCATGTTTAAAATAACAGTAGTAAATTCTCATCCAAAAATTCTAATGCCTTTTGATAATTAACAATAAGCACTATAAATGTAATATATTGATATGCTTTACAAAGAAATACATAATTATTTTCCCATTAATATTGTTTCCTTTTCATCAGAATTTACATTAACTACACTAATTAAGATTTTATTAGTGACTAATTATCTAATATAATTAATTTAAGTTTGTTACATTTCTCTTGAAAATGGTCGTCATACTATAAAAAATTGGATGTCTCCTCCCAACCCTGCCAATTTCCCCTCTTTTATGGTCATGCAACAGCCCCATTCTCCACCACGAGTATCCTTTGTAAAGCTCACAAGGTGTTTTGATGGTGGGTTTGGAGTTGCTCCCTACGAATAGGTTGAGCACTCTAAAATTAAACTTTCATAGGCTATTTGTTAACAATCTGCCCCTTGTATGGCCAGTTTTGCCAGCCTTTCCACTTTAAAAAATAGACTTAATCGTCAAAAAGGTAAATGGATCATGGATTAGTAACCGACAGATTCAGGTGAATCTAGCTCGTCACATCTCAAAGAATCTGAGGTAAAATAAAGAGCTATCTGTCAAGGCTAGGGTGTTTAGTAATCACAGTAGGAGAGATGACCGTACACATGCCAAAGTAGCTACATCAGGTCTGACTAGTTCAGATGGTAAGAGAAGTGACACCTACAGAAACATGAAAACTGGTGCTATAAACTTTGATTACATAGTTGTTAAGGAAGATGAAGATTGGCTCAGTAAAAGTTTGTTGGTTGGTGTTGTCAGTTTTCGCAAGTATACGAAATTGATTCTAGTAATAAAGAGTAAATGAGTTATCGTTTCCATAAAGACTAATGATTAAGTACCAAAATTGTAATAATTTTCTAGTATTTAGACAAGCAAAACTGAAATAATTAACTAAAAAAATTATACAAGTAAATCACACAAACAATTGAAAGATTGAATAAAATCAATAAATGGAAAGCTAGGATATCTTTGAATTCACTCGAATCTATCTTTTTATTTATATCTGTCAACAATCAAATTTAATTACTTAAGTAGGGGACAAATAATGCTAATAGATTTAACATGCTCTCCCAAGCGATGTCAAACTTATTCATCAATTACCATTAACCTTTTATAACAGCTACTAACGAGTGAAAACAAAACTATGACTATTCTCAATAATCCCCACAAGTAAAGTTATATTATTTCCATTCAAACTATGTTCTTGTGTTGTTCACAATTCAATTCAATCTCAAAACTTTCATTCTTTACTAATTTTAAGAAAATAAATTAGTCAATCAGTGGCCAATTAATTGAAAGCATTAAGTTTGATCATAAACAATTGCATAAGCAAATAAAACTAATAAGATAAACCCATAAAATTAAGAAGTCAAGATACATCAAAGACAATCCTAAAAGAGATTTAACTCATACTAATCATGTTCAAGAATTCAAAATAACAATTTAAATTCAATAACATAGTTAAAGCAAACTTGAAATTGAGTAGAGATGAAAATCTTGGTGCTTGAGGCTTCAATTCCACAAAAATCTTTGGATCCCAAATCTTGAGTTCCTTCAATTCTTCCTTATCATTTTTTTCATCCCCTTATTAGTGATGCAATGACCTTTTTATATGAAAGAAGTGTCCCAATTGAAATATGAGAGCTCTAGGGCTTGCTTTGGAAGAAATAAAATAAAATTAGAGTAGGAGAATAAGCAAAACACTACATTTCCATTTTTATCCCCATCACCACAACCTCAGGTGGTGATTTCTGCCCAGTGTCACTACCTAAGGTGGTGAAATCGTATGTGCATCAAAACATCCCAGCCTTAGGTGGTGAAACACTATGGTTGTCATCTTTTACCATTTTACACTCATTTTGAACCTCTAAAGCTTCAAATGCAAACTTTATGCTTTCAAATGAACTTTCAACCTATTAATCATTGAAGATTAATAAGATTAAACCTAAAACCACCAAAGTTAACATAATTAAGCCAACTTAACAATCAAAAGTTAAATAATAAGAATATAACTAAAAGAAAATGAAAGTTAACTACTGAACTCTTATTCTAACCTGAAATTCACTCAAAAATGATCCATAAAAGCCTATATAAAACCTACTAACAGTTGGCTACACTATGCACAAAACATTATCAACATACAAGATATAATGTTAGCCCAAGGTTATGTGAACTGCGAATGCAAACCCATGGAGGGTAACTTAATGCTCCTTACTTTTCCCTCTTGCAGAGAAAGAGATGACATGTTGGAAGCTGGTTTGGATTGGTTAGGAGAATGGTTTGAAATGGTGAAACCTAGCCAAATGATTTTACCATAAAGAGATTTACATGGGTCAGGTGTGACAGGTTCCCTCTTAATGCATGGAATCTGGAATTCTTCTCTACAATAGCAGCTCTGCATGGTAGCTTCATAAGTTTAGACAACAACGCCAATAGGAAGACCAATTTAGATGTAGCCAGATTCTTGATTTCTACTTCCCACTCTTCTGTAATTAATGAAATCCTTAAAGTGAGAATAGATGGCATTGTTTATACCCTTAGAATCGTGGAAGAACCATCTTCTTTTTGCCTAAATCTCCTCAAGAAAAGCTATGTTCCATCAGTTTTGGTTCCTGACTTCCATGCTTTTCGGCAATTGATGAGTGAGACCGATGAAATTTCTCTCTCCTCAGGGAAATCAATTTCATCCTGGAGGAATATGGACGACAATTTTGTTACGGTGCCCAACTCCTGAAACAACAATCGTGGGCTGGAATTAATTTCTAGAGATTTGAATAGTCCCTCTGCCTTCAATTTAAAATGCAGCGTTCCGAAGGAATCGAATTCTGCTTTGCAGCGACCCTCAAGTTTGGGTAATTATTTTGAGGCTGGGCTTAATTCACCTAGTCAACCCATAGCTTCTGAGCCCGCCGAAGGTATGTCGAATGTTATGGCTTTAATCCCCTATGTGGATAGAAGCCCTCTAGATGATAATGTCAGGCCCAACACAAATGATTTTGTGGCTCAAATCCCAACTTGTCTTGGTAACCGTGTCACTGTACGCAACCATAATGAGAGGCTTGTCCAAATCTCCACCAGCGGTAAGGTTATATCTGAGTTCAAAAGCAAATGTAAGAAAGCCAAGAAAATCTACTCCTTCTATGCTCTTGACACTGTTAAATCTTCTATTCAATTCCCAACTTGAAGAAAAAGAGAGATAGGAAGGGGAAATCTAAACGGAGAAAGGCCTTTGCTTCTATAAAGGTTTTACCAGAAGATTGCACTGGGGAGCGGGCAAAATAGCTGATGAATCCATCTTTGATGGATGCATCCTCAACGTCAACAATCGTATTTTAAAAGTAGATGAGCCAAATCCCATATCCCTTAAGAGTGAAGCTCTAAAGATACGTGAAGTGGCAGATATGCTGGGCATCGTTCAAGCAGGAAATAGGGAAAATTTCTTGACTTCTTTGATTGAATCTGAGGCTAAAGAGAGAGAACTTTGGACGAATCTGAATGGTAGTAAGTAGGCCAGCGGGTTTCAAATTTTAGAGTTTTTGGGTTTGTTTAACTTTGTTATATCTTTGAATTTCTTAACTTGAAACATTAGGGGTGTCTTTACTTATCAAAAATAGAATATTGTTTTTTATTTTCTGTTTTTTAAAAAAATTAAAATATCTATTTTCTACGAAAAATTTGAAAAATGTGTTCATCTATTAATAACTTGAAAATTATTTTCTTAAAAACAGAAAATATTCATTTATTAAAAATGAAAAATATTTTCTAAATTAAAAATTAAATTATATATTATTAAAAAAGATATTCTAATTTTTAAAAATAAAATGATATGTATATATGATTGAATTGTAAATTTATTTATATGATCCAATTAAATTAAATTTTTATAAATTAATGAATATTAAATTAAAAAAATATGAAAGTAACGTTGAAAAAATAATCAATTTCTAATTTCTATTATTATTATTATAATCATTCCATAATTGATCAACAATGGCCTCTCTAACTATTTTCATTTGAGTTTGTTGGGATAAATCAATAGTAATACCCTCTTGTTGTACTCTAGCAGTAGTTTCTTCAGGGATTGTGAAATCTTCTCTACCGTACAATGTAAATTGTTGATCAGCTCTATCTTCCATCCTGATGAAATTATGCAATGTGCAACACGCAATTGGAATAAGCTTTTGTCGACGTAAAGGATAATTTGATATTGATTTCAAAATTGGAAATTGAGCCTTTAACACTACGCATGCTCTTTCTATCACGTTACGTAAAGATGAATGTCTCTGGTTAAATAACTCATATTTTCTTATAATTCGTCCCCGTCCACGGAAGTCATTTAAATGATATCTTTCACCACGATAGGGAGCCAAAAATCCCGGGATATTAGGATAACCAGCATCCACGACATAATAACAATCTATAAATTAATATTTATGTTAATCAAATGACAATAATATAAATCAATATTAAGGAAAAAATGATAATGAAAACTCTTACCACCACTTGGAAGGGGAAAATTATTTTTCCGTCTTGTTAATGCATCAAGAAATACTCTAGAATCGTTTGCTGTCCCTTCCCATCCAGTGTACACGAATGTAAATAACATATCGTGGGAACATACAACCATAACATTTTGTGTTACAAGTGTTGCTTTTCTACCACGAAAAGTCTTTTGTTTAGAAGCTGGTGACCAAGCTGCCACATGAGTGCCGTCTATTGCACCTATGAATTTCTTACCAAGAAAAGCAAAATATTTACAAAATATTTAACTTACAGTTAATATATATATATATATATATATATATATATATATATATATATATATATATATATATATATATATATATATATAGTGATATTATATGCCATAAAATAATAAATTGTAATATTTTAATAATATTTAACTTACCTAAAAATATGGATACCATCTGGGATTGCTTTGAATTTCTGGTTGCACAGGAAATCTATTCACATGTTTAATCAAGTGAGTACCTAAAGTAGCTAACGCTCTAATTACCATCTTACACCATTTATGAACAGTAGCAAGTGAATGTTGATATCGTTATGCGATAACCCTTTGACGAAGATTATGACATAGAACTGACAAACCCATGGCAACTCCTTCTTCCACACTAACATCTTTTTTATCTCTTAATAAACCCAGTAATTTTAATCTTTCACATAAATTTATAAACACATGTGGTGCCATACGAAAGCCTTCATAACACTTAGTTGGATTTCCTACAAGAACCTCAAGAATGTAATTTTTTCCACTAAGTATTGAAGTTCTGCAAGGAATTCTTTCTATAAAATTTCTTTCGCAAATCATAAAAAATCTAACTAAAAGTAAATCTAAAATTGCATCATCCTCGTCACTACTAGAACTATCACTACTTGATGAATGCACTGATACTTGATTTTGATGTAAATTTTTATCCATAAATCCTGCATAAATTAAAAAAAAAAGTTTATCAAATTTAAAGGGAAAAAATTTAACAAATAACATTTTTTTTAAAAAATAAGTCTAGCTATAAAACATAATCTAACTTAATAAATATCACAAATTCAATTGCATAAACTTTCTATCCAAGCTCTTCTTCTATTTGCATGCCTCAAGACAAACATTTTTCTCCAATCTGGACTGACAAATTTTTCCAGTGCTTGGTTATATGCAGCATTAGAAATATCTTCGATTCCCTCCAAAATATCCATACATGCTTCTATAGTGTATGGATCGAATTCAGCACTTATAGCTTGATTGCTTTCCAATTTATATTTTTGTGCTTTTGCTAATTCTTTTTCTGCTCTAGCACTTAAACAAGATGTCCACTTTTCCAAACATGAGTCCAATTTTTCAAATTTTGATTCTTTTTTAGCTCTATTAGAGCCAATAATATAATCCATAGAAACTCGTTTATCTTTCGAACTACCAACATCCGTTTTTTCACTGTCTGATACATGATGAATGCTCCTTTGAAGGAATTCTTCTTCAATTTGGCGCTCCTTATCCGATTCATTAGGTAATTGTGTAGAAGCATGATGCAGATACCCAGTGGCAGTAGATTTACTGAAAATTTGTCCAAGTAAGTCATAATGCCTGCAGCCATTTTTCTTAAATGATTTGAAATTTTTGTACTTTTGCAATTTAAAAGACATAACATTTTAAATATTGATATCTAAAATAAGAACTTTAATATAAAAATTAGTAATAAAAAAATTAAATTATTGATAACTTTACCTTGTAAAACATCTGTCAAATGTCTTCCACAGCAAATATAGTGTTTGAATTTGAATCATAAGTTACTCCAGTATGCTCCAATAATTCAGTAAACTGTCGATGCTTTAACCGAAGATGATTATATTTTCCCTTCAATTTATCTATACCATATCTCTCCCCTACTGCTACAAATAATTCATCATCAATTTCTTGCCAATCACTTGTTTTAAAAGATGGTATTCCATTTGGATCCTTTTTTACTCTCTCGTATAATATATTTAAAAAAGCAAATTCATTACTGTCAGTCCACTCTTTCGAATCTTTTCCATTTCCATTTTTCCCCCCATCTAATGATCTATAGCAAATAAAAATTTTCTATTATATGAAGCATAAAAAATTTGTTAATTTAGAAAAATAACAACAAACATAATGAAAATCTCCAATCAAACATTATATATATGCTATTTCTTTAATTAATTATTTGTAATTAAGGATAGAATTATATATATAATAAATGAAAATATCCAATCAAACATTATATATATATATAAACTCAAACTTGGATCAATTATGCACACCCAATTTCAAGCATGGTCATTTAAGTTACAACTGGAGTTCAGTGTAGTTAACATCAGCTTTTGCTTAATAATATATTAATATTAGAGAATTAACTAATGTAAAAATGATGGTATAACTCTATTTAGTTGCAACCATGCCCCTGTTGGAATTGAAGTGATCAGATAGAGGGGATGTGGGTTATGGTAAGATCAGTGCATCGCATTCTTATCTAGTCCATTTCAATTTATATTTGGCAATTAGCTTAGCAAAAGCTATAATCTTATTGTTTTTGCTTTTTCAATTATCGAGCCATTACACCTAATTTTGGTTTACTTTGGCAGTTGCCACAATCAACCTACATTGTTTTTTTATAGTTTATTTCATACCCAACATGTAGCAATCTCTAAAGAATAACTATGCCTAAGATGTCTGCTATCCATCATGAGGAAGCCTCACTAATTAGGTACTAAGAGAATGGCTTTCTGGCCTTACTTAACACTGACTTCATAGAATGTTACATAAACAGAGAATGATCGTATGACCAATCGAAGGAGGTTTCAGATACTGTGCCTGTAGGTTAGATAATGGAGTGCAGTTGCATCACGCACCTTGCATTTTTGACTTTCGATGTGATTTACAGCTATAGGCCAAAAGACACTAGACAATAGTACTGATAGTCATATCAATAAGAACATTAGAGAATAACTAAGTTATGTATCTGTGATTTACATGCCTCTCTTTATTATTAGAGAATCAAATATTATTTGTAGTACTGACACTTACACGCCTCTCTTCCTGTTCCTGCTGAGAGTGAAGTTCATGCTGGTTCGTATTAGCAACTGCTTTGGCCTGCACATGCAACAATCCAAAAGTAAACCTATAGTGAAGGCAAAATACAAAGATGGACAATCAATTCTATTTTAAGCAAAAGTACCATCCACAATCTTACACTCAGTAAGCCAAATTAGCAATGTGAAAAAATCTGGTTGGTATTAGAAATGAATTGAACCGAATAAATAAATAGTGATGAGCTGAATCTAACCCAATAAAAGAGTCTCATAGTTTTTGATTAGTCTCAATTATATTTTTAGTCACATCTCAAGGCAAGAACATAAAACAAAATCGGAGAAGAAACTTTGAGCAAAACTAACTAGAATATACTTCATCGACAGGGCAGGACACAAATAATTCCCAACTTAAGTAAAAAATAGGAACACCCAACTATCAAAATAAATGATTAACACCCTGCAACCAACTAAATTACAAAACTGCTGCCAAAACCATATCAAGTCCCCTTCAAAAATAACTTCAAGGTCCATTGCTACATACAAAATCTTCCAATAAAGGAACACAACCCAATGTCAGACAATTGAACAAAGCTGAGATCTGGAACTCAAATCTGCAATAACCACCTCTACTAAAATAAAACTGAGCATAACACTTTTAACATTTCAATCATCTCATCATTCAATTCATTCAGAGAATATCCATATATAATCTTAAGAAATTCATGTGTAATCAATTCATTAGTGTGTATCAGGTGTTTTACGTATGCTTTACTCTTATTATAGTATATTATTTCTTATGTATATGTGTTCGTCATTTGTTTCAATAATAAGCTTATAAGTATCCATTTATGAACATATAACTCTTGCACATATTCACATCTATTTATTATTATCATTATTCATTTATCATAATATCACAATTGCGTATGTAATTACATTCATGTATTCATATATATAGCCGACTATGTTCATATTGTTCATACACATGTTCTTTTATTCATCATTTTTTTGTCTTTGAAACATTAACATGTATATATGTCTTTAGTTATGAACACAAAGTTCTGTATGCATACTTATCCATACATGCCATATACCTATAATATATAAACATACACAAAGTTCAACTTTACACCCATATTTCATCTTCATGTATTTAATTTAATCATATATGTAATATATAATTTCATAGAATTTTAGATAAGATTCAAGGACTTTTGGGCGAGAAAGATTCATGTTTGGGTTGGAATAGGGTACTACATGATTGTATGGGTTTTAAGTTCCATTGATACATACAAAATCTTCCAACAAGGAAACACAACCCAATGTCCTCAGACAATTGAACAAAGCTGAGATCTGGAACTCAAATCTGCAATAACCACCTCTACTAAAATAAAACTGAGCATAACCACTAGCACAGAGATGGAAAGCCCATATTCTAGTAATGACCCCAATAGAAAGGAGACAGTCATAAGCCCCTATCAGATATTGAAGCAACAGAGATACAGAATATAGCAACCAAATACACATGAACATCTAATATTATCACCACCAATGACCAAGACACCACACATAGCAAGATACCCACTATACAGAGCGACCAAAAACATCAAAATAACCATTGAATAGATTTACAAGTCAAGCCCCAAATAGCCTCAATTAGATGCAATGCAATTGTTTGTTACAACTGTTAGAACTACACATTTATGATGGACTTAATTATCACAACAAGAAACAAACAGCTTCATCAATTTATGTTCTAGTTTAATTAAATATAAAGCCCATGTAAAGGAGAATTAAGCTTAATGAGTAGAATAAATTGTTTACCTCAAACAATTTGACTAGTTTAAGTGAAGATCCTTCAATTACTTCAAAACCAAACCTGCATAAAATCCAGAAAGCTAATCAAGACGTGCAGCAAGATAAACCTGCTGATATTCAAACTGTTAACCCACCAAAGCAAACCAAAAATCAAGTTTCAAGAAACAGAGACAAAAAAGCTGTGAACAAGAAAAAACAGATGGGCATAAATAACCAGTTTCCCTGACCAAGCTAGAAGGCCGATCCAAGCACAAAAATGTGAAAAATCCACCAAATATCTCCCAGAGCAAGGGAAGCAACATAACCACCAGCCAGCCGACTTATCTGAACTCTACAGTTGGAAAGAATTAAAATGTAATTTAAGAGAGAAAACAACAAGGGAAAGAATTAAAACCAATCTCTTTAAACAAACTCCTAGAAAACAAATTCAGTTATATAGATCAATTCTTGAAATAGCTGTTGCACGGTTTTTTAAATTTCAATTTGGGATTTGATTTGAGAAGGAGAATCTAAACGAAACATGAAAATATCAGTTGATTTGGGGGAGATTAACTAGGAGAATTAGTTGGAAATTAATAGAACAATTTGTTGGAGATTAAACAAGAGATATGAGCTGATTTTCCTCCAAAATTGGATCTGCCAGCTTCTAAATCGTTCAAATTTTAAACAGTTGAGAACCCTTACCTGATCATATCCTTTTTTTTAAGGAACATAGATTCTCAAAAATCCAATCTCTGAAGTAATTGCCAAATGCCCAAGTGTGTTATCATACGATCCAAATATTCCATACTTAAGCTGGATTTGAACTCTCATGGTGGAAATCGAATTAAAGCTACACTTAGAAAGAAGAACAGAGATACCAAAAAAAATGGAAAAAAAACTCATGAACTCTCATGGTGGAAATCGAATTGAAGCTACACTGAGAGAGAAGAACATAGATACCAAAAAAAAATTGGAAAAAAACTCATGAACTCTCATGGTGGAAATCGAATTAAAGCTACACTTAGAGAGAAGAACAGAGATACCGAAAAAAACAATGGAAAAAAAACTCATGCTAATACTCACGGGTTGACGTCGTTCTTTTAAATTAGCGTGTTTTCTATAGAAAACATAATAAATATGTTTTCTAACTCTTTTGTAAAATTAGAAAATGGAAAACACCATTTTTTGTTTCCCATTTTGGAAAACAGATCAATGTAAACACAAAATTCTATTCTGCATTTTCTGTGGAAAAATTTTCTGAAAAATTGGAATAATTCTCCACAAGTAAACACGCCCCAAGTATTTAATTTTGGTCTATTCTGTTACCCCCCACTCAGTTATTGGAGTTGTCCTGTTTTGCCCAGCAGATAACTGTCCTCGCAATAATTCAATACCAGATCAAAAAAGTTAGTGCAAACTTCTTTCCTAAAGAACATATGTTTTGTTTAATATATCAATTGAAGATAGACTTATCAACTTTAACATGTGACTCGGATCTCTATGTTAGTTGCATTAGTAAATTAAACGAAAGTCCTTCGTTTTAGTTTGGTTATGAAAATCCAAGTCGTTCTTTAATAAAAATGAATTTCATAAAGTCAAGGGCTGAATTGTATAAGACTTGGCATTGGTTAAAAACCGCATTGTAAGAAGTTTGAAATATCTTTTCTTGACAGACAAACACCAATGGGTTCTGCTTATGGTAGGATTACTCAATTCCTTTTCCTTAAACGTACATCTTATAATTTTCTACAACTATAATTTGAATTGCTGAAAATCGTTAACTTTGATCTTCTGTTGTTAAAACTACTGATCTTTTTTTTTTTCCCAACCATGTTCCCAGGAAAATCAGACAATGCTGATGATGGTTTGCCAAAAAAGGAGACAGAATTACAAACAGAATCTGAAGATGATAGTGATGATTCTTCCAGTGCTTCCGAGGCAGAGAACTCTGGAAGTGCGCATTTGATTTATGATGTCTTGAGCAATCAGGCAGTTTATTATGTTTACTTTGTTTTGAAAGGATTGAATATGAATTTGCACCCTAATTAAACTAATCAGTAAAATCCATTCAAATGAAAATTAACTTTATTATGTATTAGGCTGCAGTTTTTAATTCATTACGATTCACTGCACTATTATAACAAATTAATGACGGTAATATCATTACAATTGACAAATTTGGTTCAAACCAAATTAAAGAGGATTAGAAATAGGGATGTACTATGGTGCGTATGTGTTCTCATTCATTCAAAGTAGAGCTTTGGCAACTTGAAAGGGAAGGACAGAATTTTGTCATTTAAATACACTTCGTGGGCTGTAATTTTGTTTTTTTTAGCGACTACATTTGCCCTTCTAGCGACAAGATTTTCTGCCTACAATCTCTCTGTTTTTTGTTCTCTTATTAAATTTTAACTTAATTTACTTATAATTAACTTGTAATTGTCTCTATATCTGATAACTTACAGTACTTTGTTGTAAAACAATAATAACAATTATAGTATACGCTTGATAGGGGCAAATGGTATTAAGATAAAGGACCATATTTACTACATGCCATTTTATAAAGCAGCAATAAATGGTGATTGGAGCGCTGTACAGAGATTTTTAAGGGATGATCCAGAAGCACTAACAGCTGGGGTTCTAGAAAATAATACAATTCTCCATGTTGCAGTTTGCACAGGTCATTCAATACCTTTTGTGCAGAAGTTTGTTGATTTAATGCCGAAAGAGTCATTGGCAATTAAAGATGGTGAGGGGGACACTCCTTTACACTATGCTGCTATTGCTGGAAATACAAAAGCTGCCAAGATCTTGGTGCAAAGGGACTTAAACTTAACTCAGCTCACAAATGATATTGGTTATAAACCACTTAATTATGCTGCTAGTTATGGTCATCGAGAAACTGTTCGATATCTTTTATCAGTGACTCAAGATGAGAATCCAAATCCTTTTGCAGGAAAAAGTGGTGCTAAACTACTTAATCATCTTATAACTGCTGATTTTATGGTTAGTAATTTATGATCCCTCCTAAACCTTAATCCTATGCGGATCTGCTAAGCAAAAAGTCTTGATATTGTGAATTATGATCATATTTGACAGACATTGCTTTGGATATACTGAAGAGTTATCCCATGATAGCTCTTGAAAAAGATTCTAATGGGATTACTGCCTTACTCACATTGGCTGAAAAGCCAAAAGCCTTTCCATGTGGAAGCAATCCAACAATCTACGAGCATTTTCTGACCAGTAACCTCACTACATCTTTATTACTTTTTTTGGTTTACAGGGGCAAATTCTGCTCAAACATTAGGTGGCGTTTATTTATTTATTCATTTTCTGGTTCAGTTTTCGCTGGCGCTTTCAATAGACGACGGAATGTCATTACACATGGAGATGAGGAAAATCAAGGTAGTAGTTCAGTAGAATTTCCAGAGGAAAGCAAGGTATACAGATTTCTACAGAGTCTTCATAACAAAACACTGATGTGGTGCTCAGAATCTTGATCTCCGTGTTGGGCACAGCGAATAAATAAAATAAATAAGAAGAGCAAAATAATAACACCAGCAATTTAACGTGGTTCATCCAAAACATTTAGGCTATGTCCACGGGATAAACTCCAAAATTTCTTTCACTAAAAAAATTAATGGATACAAGAGAGAATTTGAGATAAATCCAAAATAATAACACACAAATATTTTCCAAACTCACTATTTTGTCACTCCCCTTTTAAAAAAATATCCCAAATATTTTTCTAAAGTACTTATCTCTCTTTTTCTCAATCCTATTATTTCAGGATTGGATAACTCTAAAAATATAAATCTCTATTTATAATAAGAGACTCAAAAATGGGATGGTTTGAATAACTAAAGAAGGGTTGTATATATAGGAAATCAAAACCTCTCCAACCTTTAAAATTTTCGATGTGGGATACTTAAAATTACTGTTCAAAAATACTATTTGAACAGTAATCTTACCTACTCCACTTTTTTTTTCTTTATTTCAAAACGTGTGGGTCCCACCCATGTGGAGGGACCCCACCACTAACAAATCTCCCCCCCCCCCCCGATCACATGGGGGGTTCCACTAATCCTGCAACGAGTCGACAATACTCAAAATTCTGTCTTGATAGAATCTTTGTCAACATGTCTGACCCATTTTCTTCCGTATGGATCTTCTCAAGCTGTAGTAGCTTATTCTCCATCACATCCCTTATCCAGTGATATCTTACATCGATATGTTTGGATCTTGAATGAAAAGAGGCATTTTTTCCAAGATGTATAGCACTCTCACTATCACAGAATAATTGATATCTGTCTTGCTGCAAACCAAGTTCTTTTAAGAACTTTTCCATCCATGGCAACTCTTTACAAGCTTCAGTTGCTGCTATAAACTGTGCTTCAGTAGTAGAAAGTGCAACACACTTCTGTAGCTTTGACTGCCATGACACAGCTCCTTCTGCAAAGGTAATTAGATAGCCTGAAGTAGACTTTTTCGAGTTAGCATCACCGGCCATATCTGCATCTATGTAACCAACTAACACAGGATTTGTAGTTCCAAAACATAAACATATTTTGGAAGTACCTCGAAGATACCGAAAAATACATTTCACTGCAGCCCAGTGTTCCTTTCCAGGATTTGAAAGAAATCTGCTCACGACTCCAACAGCATGAGAAATATCTGGTTGTGTACATACCATGGCATACATCAAACTTCCAACAGCTAAAGCATACGAAACTTTTTCCATATCTTTCTTATCTTTGTCTGTAGAAGGGCTTTGTTTAGAACTTAGCCTAAAGTGATTAGCAAGAGGACAACTAACCGCTTTAGCTTTCTCCATATTAAATCTTTGAATTACTTTCTCAATGTACTTCTCCTGTGACAACCATAATTTTTTGGCATCTCTGTCTCTGATGATATTTATGCCAAGAATCTGCTTTGTTGGCCCCAAGTCTTTCATAGCAAAAGACTTACTTAATCGCTTTTTCAAGTTGTTGATTCTTAAAATATTATGGCCAACAATCAACATGTCATCAACATAGAGCAACAAAATAATGAAATCATCATCAGAGAATTTTTGTACAAAAACACAATGATCTGAAGTAGTCTTCTTGTAGCCTTGCTCCCCCATAACCGACTCGAACTTCTTATACCATTGTCTCGGTGCCTGTTTTAAGCCATAAAGACTTTTCGTCAATTTGCACACATAATTCTCATTTCCTTTTACTTCAAAACCCTCTAGCTATTCCATGTATATCTCCTCTTCCAAATCTCTATGCAGGAAGGTTGTTTTAACATCCAATTGCTCGATTTCCAAGTTCAGACTTGCAGCTAAACTAAGCACTGTGCGAATAGATGTCATTTTCACAATTGGTGAAAAAATTTCATCAAAATCAACGCCTTTTCTTTGGTTAAATCCCTTCACAACCAGTCTAGCTTTGAATCTTAGGTCAGGATTATATTCTTCATGCTTGATCCTGAACACCCACTTATTTTTCAAAGCTCTCTTGCTTTTGGAAATTTCACCAGTTCAAAAGTGTTGTTCTCATACAAGGACTTCATCTCATCTTGCATGGCTTCAACCCATTTCTGCTTGTGTTTATCATTCATAGCTTCTTTAAAGTTTTCAGGTTCTCCCCCGTCAGTGAGTAACACGTACTGACTACTGGAGTATTTAGTAGAAGCTTATTTTATTCTAGTAGATCTCCTTACCGGTGGTTGATCATCATCTGATTGATTTTGGGCGGGAGCTTCATCATTAACCATGTTTGGCTGGCGATTTTCAACTTCATCTTCATTCTTTCTCGGCACCACCTTTGAAGGAATCAATTTCACAAAGTCACCATTGGAATCAGGAACATCCTTCTTCGTCTTATCAATATCTTTAATGGTTTCATCTTCAACAAATACAACATCATGACTTCTGACAAGTTTTTTCTCAATAGGATCATAAAATCTATAGCCAAAGTGATCTTGATCATAGCCAATGAAAATACACTGTCTTGTCTTGGCATCAAGTTTAGACCTCTCATCCTTGGGTATATGAACAAATGCTTTATAGCCAAATACTTGCAGATGATAATAGAAAACATTTTTTTCTAACCATATTCTATCTGGAACATCCATCTTGAGAGGAGTGCAGGGTGAAAGATTCAACACACGTGCAACTGTGAGTATAGCTTAACCCCAAAAACTTTTAGGTAACTTTACATGTGAGAGTAGACATCTGACTCTCTCCATCAAAGTTCTATTCATCCTCTCAGCTAAGCCATTCAACTGCGGTGTCATTGGAGGTGTCATTTGATGCCGAATACCATGCTCTTTGTAATAAACATGAAATGGTCCAGTGTATTCTCCACTATTGTTTGTTTGGATGCATTTCAACTTCTTCCCAGTTTGTCTCTCAACTGAGGCATAAAATTCTTTGAAGACATCTAGAACCTGATCTTTTGTCTTCAGAAGATATACCCACATCTTCCTTGAATGATCATCAATGAAAGTCACAAAATACTGAGCACCACCAAGTGACTGGTCCACATAAATCTGAGTGAATCAGATCTAATATATTCTTCATTCTGGAAGAAAGGGAACTTTTAAAAGTAACTCTGATTTGCTTTCTAACTAGACAATCATCACATTTGTCTAGGTGTACTTCATCCATACCGGGTAATATTTTCTTCTTGGCTAGGCTTTTCATTGCTTTTTCACCCATGTGGCAAAGTCTCTGATGCCACCGTTCAATTGCACTATCTTTCTCCATCGCAGCTACTGTATCGGTGGAGTGCTTTGCTTCGATCACATATAGAGTTGCATGTTTTTCACCTCTAGCCACTACTAAGTAGCCTTTTGTAAGTTTCCATTTATCATAAATGAAGGAGCTGTAATATCCTTCATTTCCAAATTTGCGTACAGAGATTAAATTCAGGCGCATGTCTGGAATATGCCTGACATCCTTCAGAATTAGTTTGGTACCATTCTCTGTTTCCAAGCAAACATCTCCTCTGCCAACAAACTTTGACAGGCCTGCATTTCCCATTCTAACAACACCAAAATCTCGAGGTGTGTATGATGATAAGAATTCTCTACGGAATTTATCATGAATGGTAGCACCACTATCAAGCACCCAACTGGATCCTGGGATGCAAGATTAATAATATCTTCATCATAAACGATATTGAATTCATCTATGATATTAGTTTGCTCATCATCACTACTGTCGTCTTTCTTCACAGCTTTGCTTCTGTTCTCTTGTTCCTTTTTGAACTTTCTGCAAAAATTTTTAATGTGGCCTTTCTTCTTATAGTGATGACATTCTACATTGCCATATTTTTTTGACTTCCTTCTGCTCTTGCCTCTAAGGTTTTGTTCCCTAGACTGTCTCCTTCCTCTAGATTCTACAGCTAGAACATCTGATTGTGATGAAGAAGATGAGGCTTGTGATCTCCTTCTCATCTCTTCATTCAGGATACTACTTTTTACAATCTCCATGTTGACTACACCATTAGGTGCAGTGTTGGTGATGGAGATTTTCAAAGTCTCCCAAGACTGTGGCAGAGAGGCTAACACCAATAATGCAAATACTTCATCATCCAGTTTGACTCTCATTCTGCTTAGCTGGTCCTGGATCCCTTCCATCTCATTTAAGTGGTTTGGCAAGGAAGTTCCTTCTTTATATCTTACTTGAACCAATTTGGTCAAGTAAAATAATTTATTATTTCCCGTCTTTGAAGAATACAACGTCTCCAGTTTACTCCAAAGAGTTCGTGCATGTGTCTCATTGCAAATGTGATTGTACACATTATCTATAGACAAATTGTCGGATAAAACTGCATACCTGCTCATGGTCAAACTCCCACTCCTCATCAGTTTTACCTTCGAGTTTAACTGTGGTAAATACTGGCAAATGCATCTTCGTCATAACTAGAAGATCTTTCATCTTTTTACTCCAAATGTGGTAGTTTGATCCATTTAGATAGATCATTCTGCTCATTTTTGCCTCCATTTTGGAAAAAAAAAATTTCGACAGTGAACAGTGACCGTATACGTGAACAGTGACCATATACGTAAACAGTAACCGTAGGAAAAAGCTTTTTTGATGTAAAAGATCAATCTATGCTGCAACCACAGAGCATACTAAAACAAAACCTATACTCTGATACCACTTGTTAGGCACAACAAATAAATAAAATAAATAAGCAAAGCAAAATAATAATACCAGCAATTTAACGTGATTCACCCAAAACATTTGAACTACATCCACGAAACAAACTCCAAAATCTTTTTCACTAAAAAAATTGACGGATACAAAAAAAAAATTAAAATAAACCCAAAATAATAACACACAAATATTCCCTAAACTCACTATTTTATCACTTCCCTTTTAAAAAAATATTTTAAATATTTTTTTAAAATACTTCTCTCTTTTTCTCAATCCTATAATTTCAGGATTGGATAACTTTAAAAATATGAATCTCTATTTATAATAAGAGACTCAAAAATGGGATGGTTTGAATAACTAAAGAAGGGTTGTATATATAACAGAGGAATATTTTTTATTTGGCTATTATACACAGCCGGGAAAAAGTTTTCAATCTCTTATTTCAATTGAGTTCGTACAAGCATCTTGTTACACAAGCAATGGACAAATACGGCAACAACATTCTACATTTGGCAGCACAATTGGCACCATCGAATCGGATTTCTGGTGCTGCCTTGCAGATGCAACGGGAATTGCAATGGTTCAAGGTTAATTATAAACTACACTAACTTCAATCTCTTGAATTCCACTCTAAAATTTAGTAAATAATAATATTTTATTTGCAGGAAGTGGGGAAGATTGTTCCACCCTCATACGAGGAAAAGACAAATGATAAAAACAAAACTCCGAGAATGGTGTTCAAAAAAGAACATGAGAAGCTAGTGGAGCAAGGTGAGAAATGGACGAAAGATACCGCGTCATCCTGTGCTCTTGTAGCTGCACTTGTGGTCACAGTTGTTTTTGCAGCAAATTTCACAGCACCAGGCGAGAATGATCAAAATACAGGAATTCCAATGTTTCTGAATAGAGCTGGATTGGCTTAGCGTTGTTTTCTTCATCTGCCTCATTACTGATGTTTTTAGGCATACTTACATCAAGATATTCACAAGAAGATTTTCTCATGGCCTTGCCAATGAGGCTCAGTATTGGTGTGATTACCTTATTCTTCTCGATTGTAGCTATGTTGATTGCTTTTAGTGCATCTCTTCACATTGTTCTTTCTCATAAAGTGAGCTGGATTGGAATTCCAATTGGGCTTGCAGCTGCTGTGCCTGTTACCTTGTTTGCAATTTTACAATTCCCTCTTCTTGTCCGAATATTATCCTCCACATTTGGGCCTAGCATTATCTGTAAGCAAGGAGAGGAGATTTTAATATAAATATAGAGAAAATGCATTCTCATCTAGTTTTACTATTTCAGTTATTTGTTTTTCTTCATTTTCTATTTCTTTCCTCCATTTGTGTAAAATTACAGGCTTCGGTGGAATAAGCTTTTGTGATGTAATTAAGAATAAAATGGGAAAAAAATTGTTCCTTTTTTCCTGAATAACATTCCCTCCCTCCTATATTTTTTGTCCAATTTCATTTTTCACACAGATTAAAAAAGGTTAGTTATTACAGTTAAGGGCCAAAATTTTAGTTATTGTAGTTCTTACTATAATTTTTTTATTATATCCGTCCTAAATATAAAATGATTAACTAAATATATTTGAAACTATGTAAAAAAAATGTTAATGACATGTAGGCCTGTCAAAAGTTGACCCCATAGTGAACTCCTCCTGTACCCAAACTGCAAAAAATTTAAACATGACTGGACAATATGACCCATAAATATTCAAATCGGATTAAAATCAACCCATGGATTTATTGACTTTTATTGGAGAGGACTAAATTAAATAAACTCAAACTTAATATATTAATTATAATATTTTACAATCACTCATACTAGCATAATTACACACATTGTGCACTTACACGGCTCATTTCTACTTACCAATGGCCATATTTATAATATCCTAAGTCACGGTTTGTTTCATCCATGGTCACCGAACTTGTGATCAAATTACGCAATAATTATAAAAGAATTTTTTTTTTCATAAAAATAACTGAATTTTATAAATTTATATAATAAAATCATTTTGACCGGATTTTGACGAAAAAGTTGCCAGAAAGTCGACGTGTCAGCATAATATGACACGTGGCAAGTCCAAATAATGACACGTGGATTTTTCGGCAACTTTCTTATTAGAATCCGGTCAAAGTGATTTTATTGTATAAATTTGCAAAGTTTAGTGATTTTTATAATTTTTTTTTATGATTATTGCGTAATTTGGTTACAAATTCATACAAGGAAATGGCAAATGTTAAAAATAAAACTCCAAGAATGGTGTTCAAAGAAGAACATGAGAAGCTAGTAGAGCAAGGTTAGAAATGGATGAAAGTGACCGGTGTCTAGCAAGTGTACTAGATCGGCTAGTAATATAGGGAAATATAGATTAAGACCCCAAATATCATACCCAAGGGAACATGAATTGCTAAGAATAATATCTATGTATGAATTAAATCAACCTGAGATTGTTTCCCAAATGTTTTTGATTTAAAAGCAAAAATTAAACAAAATAAACAATTAAACAAAATAAAAGGTAAAACATGAATTAAAAACAAAACAATAACTGAAATTCTTTTGCTAAGGAAACTATCCACCTTAACTTTCATTGTAATGACTTAAATTCAAAAAATAATATCAGTGATTATGAAGAATTCAGATAAATAAAACCAGATAACTTTATTCAAGATTATCATTTCAAGTATTAAACTCCCTTATTCAGAACAATTCAACACTTGGCATAAAAGTCTGAATTAATTCTCCTAGATGTCTATTAAAGCCTTTCTCAAGAGATTTAACTTTCACCCATTCTTGATTACACCTTTCTTAATCTTAACCTACTCAAATTAACACATAATCATAACTTATTCAGATTATAACATGCATTAATCCAACTAAATTAACCTAAGAACATGCAAATCTTTAAACAACTCAAACCAATTAATTAACCGATGTTTAGTCACGTTAACAATTAACTTGAAGTTGAATAAAAACAAGAATAAAACTTAAGAACCAAGAAATAATCAAACTTGTAATTGAATTGAAGCACAAACTTAAGTCATAACAATACAAGTCAAGGATTCAAGTATCCTTTAGCAAAAGTTAAAGAAAACTACTCAAAAGACATGGTTAAAACTAAAAACAAAAGCTTGAATAAAAACTTGAAAACTAAGAACGTAAAAGAAAAACTTTAGGAAAGACAAAGCTAAACTAAGGATCTGATCTCTATATATCTTTCTGCTGTGTTTTGGGGCTCTATTTATAGGCAAAAACGTGGTAGATTTCTTCCAAAATTGCAGAATCAGAATAGGAAAGCAAGTCTGCTCAAAACAGGAAGTCTGACGAATCCTTCGCGCAATGGGAGAGTAAAATCACGTGGCCACGCATCCTTTTGCATTGAGGAACACGTGGTCACGTGTTCCTTTCCTTCCTCACACGTGGCCACGTGTGGAATGTACACTCCCTCACACGTGGTCACGTCCTTTTTCTCTTATTCCTTCATTTCTACTTTACATGGCCACGTTACCCTTCACTTTACTCTTACACGTGGTCACGTGTAAATTCCTTCAATATCTTCACGTGGCCACGGCTCCATCCTCTGGACTAAGAGCTAGTTTTCTCGCTTAAACTTCCAATATTTACGCTTTTGGCCCAAAACTTTGCACTTTTCACACTTTAAGCCCTTTTTCATCATTTTAGCCCTGAAAATCATGCAAAACACAGAATTAACTCTAAAAATATAAATATTAACAAAATAACTATAATTAAACCTAATTAACACAAAATTAACTCAATCAAACACATAAAAACATACTAAAAACATCATATAATTCACCATTATCAGAAAGATACAACAGCATCCTGTGCACTTAGTATTAATCAATAATTTCAATACATAATTACCTCAAAACCAGAAAACAATCATGCATCGACAGTAACACTACAAGAAAATCTGCAAATAGCAACGAAAAAATAGCAACGGAATTTGATTTCCGTTGTTGTTGCTAAATTAGGTTAATTTTTTTTGTTTAGCAACGGAATAAAAATGGTTGTATTCAGTTGTTAAAAAGAGAGCGAAATTTTAGCGCCACAATTTGGCCACAAAAATAGCAATGAAAATCTATTTCCGTTGCTAAAAATGGCAGCATTAGATGGCAGATAAATTTTCGAACGTAATTTAGCAACGGAAAATGAAATCCGTTTCCGTTGCTAAATGTGGGTCAAAAAATAGCAAAAGAAGCAATTCCGTTGGTAATTTGGTCCTAAAAAAGTGAAAAAATTTTGGGTCCAAAAATAGCAATAGAAAATAAATTCCGTTGCTAAAATAGCAATGGAATAATTTTCCGTTGCTATTTTACTTAGCCTAGGAATAATTTTTCAAAAAGAGCAACGGAAATTAATTTCGTTGCTATTTTTGAAAACCCTAGGTATAAATGCTGCCTCTTTCTTCTTCTTTTTTTGTTCTTTTTGTGCCTCTTGCCTCCTAGCTCTCTCTCTCGCTCTCTACCCTAGTTTTGAGAGAAAAATCAGACTTTTACCATATTTGAGCTGGGGATTCTTCCACTCCTTCGGATTCAAGGTTAGTCCTTAGAAAATTTGGTGTGTGTGCAATCTCGTACACTAGGTTTCCGTTCTTTAATATTATTATTTGGCTTCCTTTTCTCTGTTTTACTTTTTTTTTCTTCTTTTTTCCTGGTGGTTTGGTTTCCAGGTGTATGCTATCGTTCCATCGTCTCCTTTTTTCTCTATTCAAAGGTCGATTCTTTTCACCCACTACCTCGCGCTTCCTTTTTCTTGTTCTTGTGGTTACAGTTTTGAATGAATCAAATGCAACCTTCAAGCATTTGGTGGCCGTTAAAATGACTTAATGTGATGGCATTGTTATTTTTTCCTATCACAGTTGTGCTTCTGTTGGGATGATTTAATGAACATGTCAACCATAAATAGTCATATTTCTAAAATTTAATATATATATATATATATATATATATATATATATAAAGAGGTATAAATTATTTTTTTATATGACAATTTATTAGTAATTTAGTTTATAAATAAATTATAAACGTTAAGATTTATTTATTATTGGCTTTATGATCTGATTTGTTGATATTATTTATTCAAGTACAATTCGGTTAGCAGTCAAGGAAGGTATTGTCAGTTTCTAAATGGTGAGAGGAAATGAAATAAACTACCAAATCCATTAAGTAGGGAAAAATATTTTTAAATTAAGAGCAAATCCTAGTTTTATAAGTTTGGTATTTTATCTTTTATAATTGCAGGATTTATTTTAGTGTTTTTAAATTATGAGAAAGGAAGGTATTGTCAGTTTACCGTCAATTATGTGGCTTAGTTTGTTATGAGAAAATGACTTAAGTTGGCTATCACTGCAAATTCTATTATGGATGAAATTACAGTCTTTATAGATCTGTTCAAAATACTGATATGAGAGACAAATTCAGGGAACTGAAATTCAGCTGGTTTTAGCTGTTGAAAGTCAGAAGGATACTTTATCTGTAAAGAGGAGATTGGCATGTGAGCAGCTGATCTACTTCAGTCAGGTATTTTTGTATATTATATTTTACCAGCTAATCACGACTCTAATTACATTACATGTTTTATTTAGGAATTAACTAATAATACTTGTTCAGTTTCTAATTACAGTGCTTAACTTATTAAATTTTGTGGGCTATCCCTTGTATATTCTAATTATATTATCAGGCTGCAACTTCTAATTATAGCATCAAAATGCTGGTTAATTGGTGCTTAAATTTTAGTTAATAGCCATTGATTATTGAATGTGGATTATGTTGACCACAATTACTGAAATTAAATTTTGAACCTGCAGTGCAATGATGGACAGTATTGAGACTAAATTTGAGGCGATTGCTGAACTATTGGGAACAATTTTTGTGGAAAATATAGCAAGAATGCACGAATTGAGATTCTTCATCACAGGTGATTATTTTTAAGTTTTCAATTAATGTTTATAGTGCTTGATAAATTTTTATTTTGCCTACGCAAGGCTCTCTTGAGCGCCATTGGGGTTGGAGAAAAATCAGCCACTGTCCTTGGTGCCACGTTTCAGGTATATAAATTCTGGCACTTCAAGTCTCTTGATTTAATTCTATAAAGCTAGAATGAAAAATTAATTAATTATTTTCTAAAAGTTAGCAAGCAGAATTTTTAATTATTAATTTTCTCAGTTTACTAAGCGGAAGTAAACGTGTAGAAGGGACAAAATTTTAATTATTAATTTTCTCAGTTTACCAAGTGGAAGTAAACGTGTAGAAGGGACAGAATTTTGTCAGTATTTTCATGTCATGTGGGGTTTTTTAAGGGCTGAATAAGAAATCATGATATTCAATCAAATAACGAAGTACAATAAAGCATATTATAAAAATAAAAATAAAAATAATATTAATAATAAACATGATATTCAATCAAATAATAAACATGATATTCAATCAAATAATTAACTGAATAGTAAAGCCCGGGATTGAATCTATCACAACTTTGGAATTACAATTTTACTTGAATTAAAATATTAGCAGTGGTTAAATTATTTATTAGGTTCAGAAATAAGGTGATAAATTACAATTAATTATTTAATTATGATTTTGGTCTGAAATACTTCATTAACAAGGGATAGACAGAAAAATTAATCTCCATTTTCAGAGAAGTGAAATTTTCACTACATGGTAGTTTTTGTCCAATCAAATAAGCCCTTGTATTTTTATTTATTTTGGTCGGAATAAGCCATTGCAATTTAATATGACTTTATTATTCCAATTCCCAACCAAATGCTAAGTTAATTAAGGCCATCGCTTTGAAAAAAAAAGGAGGTGCTAAGAATGTGCATTCACATGCTTTTGTGGGCATTCCCTTTCTAGATCGCATTGAGATCATATCTATGCTAGGCACTGTTATCTCCTTTGGATTGCTAAGTTAATTAATAGTATTTTTTTTAATATATATATATATATTTCCAACAAAACAAAGTAGTTGAGTAAATATCATGATGATGAGGTGCGGGTGGCATTAATTATATAATAAAAAGAATGGCCACAATTTATCAGCTACTATGTGTGTCATGTTCCTTCTTTCCACTTAATTTCTGTTTTTAAAAACCAAATGGTGAATTTGTGCAACTTATGGAATCTTTTCATGCGCCTCAATTTGCGTTTCTCATGTGCAACAAACTATAGGGCTGTTCGGTGTCTTGTGCTGACATCTTTAAATATGCAAAGGAGTTCAATTCTTTTGCAACATTTTTTGGAGAAGGCCAAGGTATATAGATGCGCTTAAAATTTTAAATGACTCAGAAGTGTGTGAAGGGAATATCTTCTGCATATCTGCCAAATCATCCAATTTGCATAGTGTTGACTAGTAGGAGTATATTTTAATTTAATAGTTTTGTAAGCCAAAGAACGTATTTAATGAGGATTGACAGAGCACCTCGATGCATGTTTAATTTTTATGTTTGTTTATCTTAGAACTTAGATTTGAATGCCAATATCTGAATTTGTTGCCAGTTCTCTCCCCTGAACAGATCTCTGGGATGGAACATATTTTACCTAGATGGACAACTTTTTGGTGCTCAAAGAAAATTAAGCTACTGCACAGACAGATATGCTTAGGCGTAAGAGTTATTTTGCTTGATCACCAGGAAATGTGAGTTTTGAATTTATTTAGCTGCTAAACTGTTTAATGGAATGAGGACTATGTCATTTGCAATGGCCGATCTTCATCTTTCTCTCTCCCTGTTCTAAATTTGATATTTAGTTAGAGCATTTTTGAGTTTTGTTTTGGTATAATGGAGTTATCTTGTAGTACTTTTACAACAATTGTTGTGGATGTCATCTGAACCTGGTTTCAACTCTTAACTTATCTGCACTTGAGTTGTTCTGAGCTGGCACTAATAAGTCATTCCTTTTCTTTTCCTCGAGTTCATTCTTGCCATAAAGCTGATAAATGGAAAATTTCTCAAATAGGAATGAGCTATTGCATTATGCTGGATCTCACAAGAAAGGTTGAGAATTGGCAATGCTTTTTTATTTTTAGCAATGTGAATGTACTTTGAAATCTGAAATTATGAATTAAAATGAAAATTTTATGCAGTACATTCATGAAACAAGTGTATATCCAAGAGAGGTAAAAGAATGTTCCATTCTCTGTTACTTGCTTTACTTGTGGTAGTTGTTATCTTTTTTGTTATTGAAAAATAAGAAAAAAAAAATTCAATGGACCCAAACCTATTCTTTTGCAAAAGTAATTGTTATCCTGTTTGTTATTTCTTATCTTCAATAAGAACACAAACTGGGCTTTGAAAGTATGAATTGAATGAATATAAGAATTAAAACCCTTAACATTGCTCTATAAATTGATCTATTAAAGGATGAAGTTATTAGTGTTTTTGAATGCTTATAATGTATGAAGCGTTGGCATTTTTTAATTGAGTTATAATTTGTTCTTTTATCAGCATTTTTGTACATCCTAGATATGTTTATCTTGCATTAGTTACTAAGTTGATTAAGAGGCCAGCTCAAAACATTCACCTATCATTCTGCTATTCTAATTGTAACAATTAAAAAATTATAATAATTATTTGTGACGGAATGACGACGGATTAAACCGTCATAAATTTTTTGTGCTAAAAATAGCAACGAAATTGTAATTTTCGTTGCTAAAATAGCAACGGCAATTGCAATTCGGTTGCTAAAAATAGTAACGGAATTTTCTTTTCCGTTGCTAGTTTTGGCAACCGAATTGTTTTCCGTGGCTGAATTGACCAATTCACCGAAACTTGCCTTGGTTGAATTTAGCAATGGAATTCATTTTCCGTTGCTAATTTTAGGAACGGAATTCTATTTCCGTTGCTAAAAAATAGCAACCACCGGATTAGCAACCAAAATTTCCGTTGCTATTTTTTATTAGCAACGAAAATTGTCAATTTTTCGTTGCTATTTTTCGTTGCTAAATTGCAATTTTTTGTAGTGTAAAAAGTTAATCCAAGAACATGCAAATCGTTAACTATGTTTAAATTAATTTTTAGTTATTGAATCAATAAACCAAAAATCAATCTTAATATAATTAAGGATAATAATACACTTAAAACTAAGAAATAACCAACTAGCATTTGAATATAAAGCTCAACGTAAGTCATCACGATAAAAATAGAAGGATTCAAGTATCCATTAGCAAAAGTAAAAGAAAATACTCACTAAACATGATTAAAATAAAAGAACAACTAAAATAAAAATAACAACTAAAATAAAATATTTGCAAACTAAGAATAAAAGAAAAAACCAAGCTAAAACTACCATACAAATTAACTAAAGAAAACTAAAGAGAAAGTTAAAGAAAATTCATAATTTAATGTTCTCTATCTATCTAATTAGCTCTCCTCACTTTGATGTCTTGGTGCCCTTTTTATAAAGTGGAATCACTGTCAAAGAAGAAGTTTTGTTGACTAGAACTTCCATTTCTGAGGTTGAGTTGGAGCTTCTCTTAAACAAGAAGATTTTTATCGACAACTTTTCGCTATTGCTTGGGAGAGCAGCATTTTGCTTGGGAGAGTGGTCAAAACACTTGGGAGAGCACGTTTCTAGTAGGAAGAGTAAAACTGTGTTCGGAAGAGCAAAAATTATGCTCGGGAGAGCATAACCAATCTATCTTCTACGTTACTTTCTTTTAATTAACTTTTTCAATTTTGCACTTTGCCCCAAATCTTCTTACTTCTTGCAATTTAATCTTTCTTTCTTTCAATTTAACCCCTAAAAATATCAAAACTTTTAATTAAGCCCACAGACAACTAATTTAACAAATTAATCGTAAAATTAACTAAATTAAAACCAAATTAACTAAATTAAATACCTAAAAATACACTAAAAACATAGTTTAATTCATAGTTATCATGTTTCAATGATGGAAGACAAAGAAAATGAGGAATAAAGTGTGAAGAACAAGAATTGAGGTAAGTGGATACAAACTACACTCTATTTCATTTAATCTATAAGCTTTAATATGAAGTTTGTATTATGTAACTATACACAGTTAAGGAATAATGAGAAATAAATTAAGATAACCATGTAAAATGATAAGTTAGCATGAATTAAGTAGGAATTAAGAAAGAAATAAAACATTTAACAAGAAAATTTAATGAGGCCGAATTGTACTCTAAGGAAAATAAAATGATATTTTATTATTAATGAGATATTAAATGTAATTCTAGTGTTATAATAGTAATTAAATATGTTATGATGAGATTAGCATAAAAATAATATTGTATATGCGATTGAGTATGAAACATAATAGTGATCACATAGGAAACAAACAAAAAGTAAGGAAAATGAGTAAACAAAGGCATGTGTGTATATAATTTAATGTTAGAAAAATAAATAACATGAAGTACATGAATAAAATATTAAGTGTGGTAGTTTTCTTATGTTGGCCGAATGCTTTAGGATGGGTTTTCATGGTGTATTTTAATGATTAATGGCTTAAATGATATGAACCACATAATATAATAATGGAGAAACACATTAGAATGAAAAACAACATATGAATATGATGATAAATATGTGTACATAATGATATCACATGTGTAACTATGTGATATACATGTGTAATGATGATGTCACTACATAAGAACATTAATAAGGATGTTAGAAACATGTATGACACGTGAATGGAAAGAAATTAACATCCTAAGCATGTGTACACAACACGACCGAATGGTAACCATGTAGAGAACCATGTGGTTTTATGTGATACATGTGTAATTATACGTATACATGATGTAAACATGTGAATTATATAGTTAGGAATATGAAATGACCATGTGATGATGTTACATGATGTGAGCAATATAAGAAAATGCATAACAAATGACATTGTGCTCATAAATATTGCCCTTAGTGTTCAGTGGGTAATCCAGGATCATTAGATATAATGGCTAACCATAGGGACACATTTACCGCAGTCACACCATGATCTTTGTCATATTAAGTATATTCTGGTTTGCCGGTATATAAAAAATTTGACGCGCACGGTCATGTCAAGTGATTTGGTCCCTATTTACATCATTAGAATCCTCACCTCGCTTATCTGGTTCGAGAATTTTCACTGGTCATACTAGAGGCAAAATTGTAATTATGAAAAATTTAATGTAAAAATGAAATTTTATGAGTAAATATGTTAATTATATGATTTATATGTGAATGAAAAATGAGGTCAAATGGTTTAAAAGGAGAAAAAACATAATTACGCAAGGAAATAAGGACACAAAAAGTAAATATAACAAATATGAGTATTTGAAAGGTAAAGTAAACGAAAAAAAATGAGAAAAATATGATTAATATGTCCAATGGTGACAAAATGTAATTATGTGATAAAATAGAGGCAAAACTATAAATTTTGACATTTATATAACGATAACAAAAGTTAAAATAGTTAAATAAAGCAAGAAGGGCACAATAGTAAATAACAAAAAGTACAGGGATTGAAAAGTAAATTGCCACTTTAAGGAAAAATTTCAGGGACTAAACTGAAATTATGAACTTAGATTAAATTCAAAATCAAAAAAGGTCAAACTAGTCAATTTAAAGTCAATTTAGTAAAAAATCAAAGTTAAAGAAGATAAAACATAATGGAGTAAATTATAGGGACCCAATGTAATTTTCCATTAAGATGAAGAAATAAGTGGAATCTAGTAAGAAATATTTATAGTAAAGAGAATCAGAATAAATCATTGTATTAATGGAGTAAATTATAAATTAAATAAAGGAGATAGTAAGTAAGGATAAAATGGTAAAAGAGTAAAATGAAAATTATACATAAAGAATCAGGGGCCGGATTGTAAATTTAATAACAATAGTAGAACTAAAAAAAGATTAAAATAGCTATAAAAAAAGAAAAGGAAAAAACAAAAATAATGAAAAGTTGAAGAGTCAAAATGTAAAGTAAACCATAAAATGAAAATATATAAATAACAATGCAGGGGCATAGAAGTAGTCAAATATTGGAATAAAGAAATTAAAAACTAGGCAGTAAAGTAAAACGATATAGTTATCAACAGAGTGGTAATAGTAGAAAAGGGAGGCAGTCAGAACAAAATGAGCATCGATCAAACTGCAACAGTATAAAAATAAGGCAGATAGGACAAAAAGTAAAAAAATTAAATAGTAAGTAACAAGTACAAATAGGGTCAATAACTAATAAACAATAATGAATAAAAAGGATGAAAATCGAGTCAATACGATATGAAAACCTTAAATATCAATGATCAGACAACTGATAGTATATAGAAGTAAGAAGATTGAAAGAGTTATAAAGTATAGACCGAAAGAAACAACAGAAAAGCTAGATAAATTAATATAAAGGGTAGAAATATTCGACAAAAAGATAATAACAGAAAAGGTAAAACAAAAGAGACAGTAAGAAGTAAAAGCAAGCAAAATGTATAAACAGTCAGGATAAATAGCAGACAATATAAAAGTAAAACAATCAGAATCAAAGTTAAAAAGGATTAAACAAAATTCTACATAAAGTAAGCCTCAAAGAAAATAGGCAAAATTGATCAAGTAAGTTCTACTTGTGAATTAATGAATACGGGATATGAAAGGACAACAACAGAACAGCAAAATAAATTGAGTAATAACAACCCGAAATTAAAGTGTAACAAAAATAATAAATTTATTTAAATAAAATTTTGTGTAGCTGTATCCATTACTAAGCGACAAGGTTGCTTAGTGCGTGGGTATTTAAATGCTCGCAGGGATAGGTATTGAAGATGCAGGAATGAAGACAAGGTTTGGCATATGCATGTGGCGAGGATCAGAAGACAGTGTGGAGAAATTATAAGTAAACTAAAGGTGTTACAAGTATGGCTAACCATAGAGGCAATTATCCCTTGACATTTATGTGATTTGATTGAAAGTGTACAGTAAAAAATGATTTGTATTGCTTAGCCAACTCATTATGTGAAATTATTGGAGATGGTTTCATACCCTGTTTGTATGCTCACTCTAGTATCTTAGTGTGCATCCGCTTATCCGATTCGTGAGTTTCCAATTGTGTCAACTAAGGGTAAAATAGTAATTTTACATGTAAATCGGAATAAAAAAGTAATTACAACAAATTGGATGTCATAAATGGAAATAAATAGTAAATAAAGTAAAAAATGATATTAATAAATCAAATAAAGGGAAAAATGGGAATTACGAGATAACTTAAGGGTCAAATGGTAATTTAAGGTCAAAAAGGTGAAAAATAAGGTTAAAATGGTTAATTGGCCAAAAAGGGTGAAATCATAATTAAAGTAAATTTTAGGGACTAAATTATAAATTACCACCTTTATAAAAAAATTTGAGGGACTAAAATGAAATTTGTGCAATTAAATTGAATTATAAGTCAAAGAAAGTTAATTGGATCAAAATTGAAACTAATTTGACTAAAAATTTAGAAAAGTCATCTCTAGGGATTTAATTGAAAATTTTCACAAGCTTTTGTATGTAAATGAATTTAAGTGAATAACATGACTAATAAGGCAATTAAAAGTAAATTAAAGTGTAAAAAGAATAAATTTTAAATTAAATTGCTAAATAAAATTTTTAAGCAGCACTTTGGTAAATATTGCTTAAATTAAGAAATAAAATAATTAGGTAAAATTTTATATAAGTGCATCAATCACTAAGCAATAAGGTTGTTTAGCGCGTGGTTTTATTTTAACTATGTGCAAGGATAGGCACAATAATTGGAGGAGTCCATAAAGGAGAATGTGGTATGATATATATATATATATATATATATATATATATATATATATATATATATATATATATATATATATATATATATATATATATATATATATATTGGGGCTAAATTGAAGATGTATTTAAAAATATTTTGTATTAAATATAATAGTATTAGATATGTATATCCCAATATGGAATGTAAATTAAATAATCTTATATATTTAGTAAAATTAAAATATGTGAATGTGTGTTTGAGGTGTTTCTGTGCAAGATTGAGATTGATTTAGAAGTGTTATGATTGTTGGTTGGAGTATTAGAGTTGGAGAATGAATATAATAGGAGTGTAATTTAAATTTTTACAAATTTGGATGACATGATTTTAAGTTGTCATGCTACCGAAAATTTATTTAAAAAGAATAAGAAATATAATAATACTAAATAAGTATACAATTGACTTAGGGAGTAGGAAATTATAGTAAAATAATAATAAGATAATAATAAGAAAATAATAGAAATAAAATATTAGAAAATTGAGTGAGCGAAGGGTGTCACAAATTATGTAAAGCAAAGGTTATAGACGGGTCAAGCACAATCACCACAGGTAGCAACACATGTACAACCATCAGCTCCACCAAAAAGAAAGCCAATTTTAGAACAATTAAAGATATTGGAAGCTAAAGATTTTCATGGACATGACCCTTTGACACCTGCTCAGGCAGATGAGTGGTTGTTTAAAATTAAAAGATTGTTTGAAATCATAAGTAGCCCAATAGAAGAAAAATTTAAGGGTATTGTGGCTCTACTGCAGGGATCAACATTCATATGGTGGGATTCAGTTCGGAGGCACATCCCAATGGATCAGTTGAATTGGAATTTCTTTGTGACACCGCTTGAGAAAAAGTACATTGGATCTGAGTATAAAGCAGCTACGCATGATGCCTTCTGAAGGTTGAAGCAAGGTAATAAGACAGTGTCAGAATATAAGCGCGAGTTTGAGCACTTGAGTGCTTATTTGGATGAAAGTCAGGTTACAAAAGAAAAGTTATGTTAGAGATTTGAGAGAAGATTGCATAATGAAATCAGGCAGATTGTGGGGATGCAGCGACACCCCGACTTGAGATCACTTGTTGAGGTTGCTCTCAAAGTAAAGGCCATACAGATAAAAGAGGCCTACAGATGGTCTCGGTATTAAAAGAAGAGAAAACAAGGACAGTCTAGTGGTAAGAAAGGTCAGGGTAAGAAATCCAGGGGATCTCCAGCATGTCAGAGTCATGCACCAGCTACTTCAGGCTTAGGTCAGGGTGGTGCATCTCATTGTAAGGCACCGGCTGCATCCGTAGCCAATACACCTCAAGATAAAGATAGTGGAACAGTGGTGATATGCGATCATTGTGGTAAAGTTCATCCAGGAGAATGCTGATACCTGACTGGAGCTTGTTTTAAGTGTGGTTCAAAAGACCATCAGATTAGAGATTGTCCTTTAGTACGGACTGCTACAGTTACATCACCAGCACCTCATTCTTGATCTTTTGCACAGAGAGGCCATGGTAAGGGAGCCGCCCCTATTACATCAGCATCTAGATCAGCTGGAAAGTCATCTCAGGGACAGAGACGTGTTGTAGGTCAAACTTATGCAGTCAGGGTCAAAGAAGAAGAAGATGCTCCTAATGTGATAGTAAGTAAATTCTTGTTACTATCTAATTCAGTGCATACTCTTATTGATCCTAGATCTACTCATTCCTATATTAATACTAAGCTAGCACAGGGTAAAGGGATGAGAGACGCATGTTCAAAGCAGGATATTCTTGTGAGTAATCTTCTGGTGCATAGTGTAGTTATGAATAAAGTATACAGAGAGTGCCCTATTAGTGTTCAGGGTTATGTGTTCCTAGCAAATCAAATTGAACTTATGTTCCATGAGTTTGATATGATTTTGGGGATGGATGGGTTATCCGTTTATAAAACGACAGTAGATTGCAAATGAAAGAGAGTTACTTTGAAACCTGAAAAGGGTCGGGAGATCACAGTTGTAGGTGTGAGAACTGAAATTTTGTTATCGGATATAATTTTTGGCACAGCTGCTAAGAGATTGATTAGAAAATGATGCATTGCTTATTTGTGTTATGCATGGAGGAAAAAAAGGGAAGGTCCAAAGGTATTAGAAGTGCCTACTTTCAGAGAGTTTTTTGATGTGTTCCTTGATGAGTTGCCAAGCTTGCCACTTGACAGGAAAGTTGAATTCTCCATTGATTTTACTCCAGGCACTGCTCCAATCTCAATTGTTCCTTATAGAATGGCACATGTAGAATTAAAAGAATTAAAGATACAATTACAAGAGTTGCTTGACAAGGAATTCATTAGATCCAGTGTGTCACCCTGGGGAGCACCAGTATTGTTTGTGAAAAAACGATGGGACACTCAAATTGTGCATAGACTTCAGATAGTTAAATAAGGTAGCCATTAAAAATAAATACTCCCTTCTTCATATAGAAGATTTATTTGGTCAATTGAAAAGAATGGGTATATTTTCAAAGATTGACCTGAGATTGGGATATTATTAGATGTCAGTGAAAGAAGCAGATATATCCAATATTGCTTTTTACACCAGATATGGTCATTATGAGTTCCTAGTTATGCCATTTGGGCTCACAAATGCACCAACAACCATTATTGACTTAATAAATAGGATTTTTTACCCTTATTTTGATCAGTTTGCGATAATCTTCATTGATGACATTCTGGTGTACTTAAAGACATCGAAAAATCATGATAAGCATTTGAGGATTATTCTGCAGACCTTGAGGGAAAAGGAATTGTATGCCAAGTTTAGTAAGTGCAATTTTTGGCTAAATGAAGTGTCCTTTTTGGTTCATGTATTGTTTGTTGAGGGTATAAAAGTAGATCTTACAAAAATTGAAGCGATTTTTCAATGAAAGCCTCCTAAGAATGTTACACAAAACTTCTGAGACATCACGGTACCTGCAAAATCAAGGAATTAGAGCACAATGAGGATTATATTCTGGAGAGATACGGATGCACATAATCCTTGGTTAATATCTGGTAGAGATATGATTGGCTAATGAGGAGATTGAGTTCAACTTAATCACAATCAAAGAGATAATTCCCTAGTTTTTTTCTTGCTGTATTCATTGTTGTCTTTAGCCTTAGCGGTTATCTTTTAGCTATCAATTTTGTATCAAAATAATCTGTCAAACCTTCAATAAAAATCAAGGTTCACATTATTTATCACTCAAGAAATATTTTACATATCAGGTCTAGTTTTGTTTTTCTATATTTCACATCTCAGTTCTAGTTTTGTTTTTCTATATTTTCAGTTATGTGTTTGTAAAATTACAGCCTTCAGTGGATGAGGCTCCGGTGATGTATTCTATATTTAAAAAAACACTTTAAAAGTAAAATTTGACCATTTAGGGGTGAGCAAATTTCGGTTCAAATTGAAAAATCGAACCGATCAATTTTTTTAATTTGGTTCGGATTTTTGATTCGATTTCGATTTTGAATTTTAGAAAAATTCGGTTTTTAAATAAAAAATCACAGAAAAAATCGAACCGAACCGAAATTCTATATAATTATATATTTTTTTGGATTTTTTAATTGAATAATTATTTGTACATGCAAATTATCTTATTTTGAGTTTTAAATTATATGAGTACATTTATCAATTATTAATATTTATTTTTTAGGTGATAATTGGAATTTTGACAATTAAATTGAAAATCAATTAAATGAAAAAAATTATTTAATGGTTTTGTTGTATTATTTATTATATATTTTGGGATTGTATCTTTAATTTGGATTTTTATTTTTATAATTTAGATGTTTTTACTTTAATATATTAAGATTTATAATTTTGTATAATTTTTAGACACAATTTTTTAATTTTTTAAAAATAGTTTTAATTTTCAGTTTTTCGGTTAACCAAACCAAACCGATCAAAAATTTTAATTTGATTTAAATTCAGTTATTCTATAAATTCGATTCGATTAATTAAAATTTTAAAAATTTAATTTTTGGTTATTTCGGTTCAATTATTGAACCGAATCAACCGTTGCGTATGAGCATTATCTAAAAAGGAATAAAATGAATCTGGCCACTCAAAACAAAGTTTCCTCAAATGAGTGTATGGAAATTGGAATAATTTTATTCCTTTTATGTGATTCTAATTTCTAAACACTTAAAACTTTTAGGAGCTAAATTATAATTTTTATTACCAAATCGTAATGGTCCAAAAAATTATAAAGACCAAAATATAATTAACTATGCATCTTCAACCTTTCAACCTGTTATTTCCGTTTTGGAAATCAATTCCAGAAAAAAAAAAAAAACACCATAATCGGACGATTTCCAGCAAAAAACAGAAACTTGGTTTCAAGCAAACTTCAAGTTAGCTTTTAGGCAAAATAACCCAATTCCAAATAACAGAGGGTTTTGTTATAATGTTTAATGCTTCTTAACCGAACACCTGCCACCTTAGATTAATAACGTCCACCTTCTTACTGGCCACATCGTACAGTCCATTTTCTCTTCCCCGTTAATGCAAACACCAAACACTGTCCATTAATCTGTGCCTCTGTGGTTCGCATCCTTCGGGAAAAAAATGAAAGTCTTTTATTTTTTTATATATATATATGAGTTTATTGTAATTAAATATAATTATACTCATATATATAAGATTAATATTTTCTGTGTTTGCTTTATTGATACTCCATCTAAATAAAAAAAAATTATGATATGATTGTATTTTTATATTTCTAACATATGATATTTAAACATTCATAATTAATTACTAATAATAATCAAATTAAAATTATATTTTGTAACTTATTATTATAATATTTATAATATATATTTAATATTTGATTAATATATTTTTTAATTTTTATATAATAATATTTATAAAATTATAATAATTAATAATATTTAAAAATAAAAAATTTTATAAAATTTAATTGAATTGGTCAAATCATAAACATCTTGTTTTACTGATTTTTTATTTGATTCAATTTTAATAACATTGCCAAAACATTTCAAGTGAAAGCAATCCAACAATTTATGAATATATTCTGACCAGTAATCATCTAGACAATTTCTAGTCAAATATTAACTGGCCATTATTTATTTATTTGGTTTCAGCTTTTGCTGCTGCTTTCAATACACGACAGAATATGGGTACTACTTCAGTTACGTGGTTTTTTTTTTCCTTTTTCTTTCCTCAATTTGTGTGTAAAATTACTTAACGTTAGTGGAAGAGGCTTTTGTGATGTAATTAATAAGCATATTTTTTGTTCAAATCAAAAAATCAAATCGATTATTTTTTTTAATTCAATTTAATTTTAAATTTTAAAAAAATTTAGTTTTTCAATTCGGTTTTGAATGAAAAAATTACAGAAAAATCGAACTAAAATTCTATATAATTATATATTATTTTTGAATTTTTTAATTGAATTATTATTTTATATATATAAATTATCTTATTTTGAGTTATAAATTATATGAGTACATTTATTAATTATTAATATTTATTTTTAGGTGATAATTTGAAATTTTGACAATTAAACTAAAAATCAATTAAATGAAAAAAATTATTTAACGGCTTTGTTGTATTATTTATTATATATTTTGGGATTGTATCTTTAATTTGAACTTTTATTTTGTATAATTTAGATATTTTTAATTTATTATATTAAGATTTATAATTTTTAGATACAATTTTTTAAAAATAATTTTAATTTTTAGTTTTTCGGTTATTCGAATCAAATCGATTGAAAATTTCGGTTCAATTTGAATTCGATTATTCTATAAATTTGGTTCTATTTGGTTAATTAAAATCTTAAAAATTCAATTTTTGGTTATTGAACCGAACCGACTATTTCGTAGGAATGACCATTATCTAAAAAGGAATAAAATGAATCCGGTCACTTAAAACAAAGTTTCCTCAAATGAGTGTTTGGAAATTGTAATAATTTTATTCCTTTTACGTGATTCTAATTTCTAAACACTTAAAACTTTTACGAACTAAATTATAATTTTTATTACCAAATCGTAATGGTCCAAAAAATTATAAGGACCAAAATATAATTAACCATGCATCTTCAACCTTTCAACATGTGATTTCCGTTTTGGAAATCAATTCCAGAAAAAAAAAAACAAAAACTTGGTTTCAGTTTCAAGCAAACTTCAAGTTAGCTTTTAGGCAAAATAACCCAATTCCAAATAACAAAGGCCTTTGTTATAATGTTTAATGCTTCCTAACCGAACACTTGCCACCTTGGATTAATAACGTCCACCTCCCTACTGGCCACATCGTACAGTCCATATTCTCTTCCCCGTTAATGCAAACACCAAACACTGTCCATCACTACAAGAAAATCTGAAAATAGCAACGGAAAAATAGCAACGAAAATAATTCCGTTGCTAAATTAGCAACGGAAAGCCAATTCCGTTGCTATTTAGCAACGGAAAATAATTTCCGTTGCTAAAATTGGTTAAATTTTGTAGATTTAGCAACGGAAATATTTTTGGTTATCTTCCGTTGCTAAAAGTGGAGGGAATTTTTGGTGCCAAAATTCAGCAACGAAAATTAGCAACGGAATCACTATTCCGTTGCTAATTAAGGCGCCAATAGATGGCGGAAAAAAATTGGAACGAAAAATAGCAACGAAATATTTTTTCGTTGCTAATTTAGCAACGGAATTTTTTTCGGTTGCTAAAAATAGCAACCGAAATATATTTCCGTTGCTAAATAGCAACCGAATTTATTTCGGTTGCTAAAATAGCAACCGAATTAAATTTTCGGTTGCTAAAATAGCAACGGAATTTTTTTCGGTTGCTAAAATAGCAACCGAAATAGAATTCCGTTGCTAAATAGCAACCGAATTTATTTCGGTTACTAAAATAGCAACGGAATATTTTTCGGTTGCTAAATTAGCAACCGAAATAGAATTCCGTTGCTAAATAGCAACCGAATTTATTTCGGTTGCTAAAATAGCAACGGAATTTCATTTCCGTTGCTAAATTTTGTATATGAATACATATGGATATGTATATATATATATATACACACATATACATACATATGCATATGTATATGTATGTATATATATGTGCATATATACACATACATATGCATATACAAATATAAATACATATATGCATACATCCATGTATGTATCTATATACATACTTATACATATAAATATGTATTTATGTATATATATGTATGTACATATATACATATGCATATACATATACATACATATTCATATATATATATCCGTATGTGCTTGTATGTGCATACATACATACATATGGATATGTATGTACATACATATGTATACATATGGATATGTATATATATGTATGTACATATATATAAATACATGTACATATGTATGTATGCATAAATACATGTATATGTATGTGCATATATACACATACATGTACATATGTATGTATGCATAAATGCATATGTATGTATGTGCATATATTAAAATGTGATATAACATTAGTGAATTCTTCTCTAATATTAAAATGTGTTAAATTCTTCTCTTCTAATTATTAAAATGTGATATAACATTAGTGAATATTATATTTAAGTTTTTGATTTTATAATTTAAACTAAAATATATTTTATTAATAAATAAGGAATTAAAGTAAATAAATGTATATAATAAAAAGAAAAGAAGAGAACACACACACACACACACACACACACATATATATATATATATATATATATATATAGATATTTTGGGGGGAAAGTTTTCTTAAAGTCCCATGAAATGTCTAATATCAAAAAAAAAAGGAGAAGAGAAGAGTGGATCGGGAAAAGAAGCAGGGGAGATCGGAGGAAGGAGCGTCGATTAACGACGCAGGCTATCGGCCCACCGCCGTTCGCTCCAGTTGCTGGCCACTAGCGGAACACCAGTTCGTCTGCTAACGTCGTCATAGTGTCCCCTTTACGTTTGCCGTTCTTCGCTCCATCTGCCTTAGCTTCTTCCCTTTTCTCCGGCGAAGTGAGGTGGCTGACGGAGACACAAATAAGGCCGGTGAGTTCCCCTCAGCGAGGAGTTCCTTTTCGCCATCCTCCTCTCCCTTCCCATCGCCGGTAACGTAGAGATCGGAGAAAGAAAGTCTCCGACGGTTTTTGTTAGATCTTGGCCATGAACGGAGTCCTTTGAGCTCGTGACCACTGCCGGTGGACTCCCCTCAACGTCATCCAACTCCTGGTGGTTTTGGTCTTGCACCGGTGAGGCTCCAGTCACCGGTCCGGCGAAGTTCCAGCATTTGTCCGGCGAGCACAATAATGGACAGAATTCATGGAGTTTCTACTAAAGATAAGTAATCATCCTTAAGCGATCTGGCAAGGTATTCCTAATTTTGAAGTTCAAATTTACAATTTGTTTTCGCTTTTTCGTTTTTTATTGATAATATTAGTGTCTTTCCGATTCTTTTGGTGATTAGATATGTTTTTAGGTATTATGTGTCTTTTTGGAGTGGTTTCTACTTAGGATCTCCTCGTTTAGTGCTTGATTAATTGATACTTAAAGGTCTGAAGATTAAAGAATTGTTCAATTTTTTACTCGGTGAGGAGTGCTAGAAGCTGGATTAGCTTTTGAGGAAAATTTTGATTTCCACGTTAATTTCATGGACAATGCTCCTTTTATGAGTTTTGAAACAAAAGTGAACATGAACATGAACATTGTTGACATTGACCCAAAAGGGTAAGCACTGTTTTTCCTAAGCCTTGATTTTATTGTTCAAATGTTAGATTATTTTGCCAGAGGATATACTTGTCCTAGCATTTGTTTAAGTTCGTCTGAGGGTTCATGAGCATTGTTAATTTTGCTACCTGTCTTATTCTGTTTTTTTGGTGTTGCATTAGCGGGAGGAGAATCACTTCAAGCGGCCAACGGGATCTTGACCGAGTGGCTGGGCATATTGTTGTTGCCCCTTGATCAAAAACAGTAGGGTGATCTCTCAAAATAACTCATTTGATTTGTGCAGTATTAGTTTTATGTTTCTTTTAGAGAGATGTTACATCACCACCAGAGTTACATGGTACCAAATTTTTTGGTTCCAACTGTCTCAAGTGTTCTGTTATGTAGGCATTTGGTTTACCTTTTGTTTTCCTATTGGTTTTCTGGTGTTCTTAATTTGATGTTTTTACATGAGAGCACATATGTTAAATGTTTATGGTCATTGTGAGCACATATTATATTTTATTTGATGCTTATAAAAACTTATTCTTCTGAAATATCTAATCTCCTACAACTTATATTATGACAGCACTGGCAAGCAAGACTTGTTTTTGTAACCCATCAAGTTGATTTTTTACCAGCTGCTGATTTAATACTGGTATGAGATTGCTTTTTGCAGTTTACATTTGTGTATTGCTTGTTCAATGGGAAGCCAATCTTTTGGGGGCTGTATGTCTTGCATTTGAATGAGGAGGTTGCTCGTTTTGCTAACTTTTTTTCATGCTAGCTGAAGCTGGGATGATTGGCTGGTGATATTATTTTTTAGTAATATTAACTTGCTATTGCTTCAATATTGCTTTTATATTGGCTGATTGCTGTAAGTGATCTTAAAATTGGTTCTTAGCTGAGCTTCACATATGAACATCAGGATCAAATTTATATTCTTAGCTGATTGCTATGGTCAGAGTGTTGTTTTCTTATTTTCTTTTGGATAGGAATGAACAAATAACTTGGCGATGCTTCTTGAAGGAGTCTTTTTTATTAGCTGTTCTAATAATGCGCTTATATGAAACAGCATGCCTCCGGTAAGAAATTTCAGGACATCCTACAAGAGGCAATTGTTGAACCCTTGAATGTTGAAGGGGAGTTGTACGTTGGAATCCCTCCAGGTTTATCAACCATCTCAGCATTAATCTCTTGCTATGCACTTTTAAATGCTACTGAAGCTTGTAAACACAGATGAATTCTAATATTTTATTAAATTTGATTAAAAAGAATCAAAGCAACAATGTGCTCTTCAGTCTATTTTCTGGTTGGGATACTATTGCATTTCTGTCTAAATTTGGCAAACTATCATGACATTTCTCCACATACTTATAATAATAACCCATTGCTTGTTTGTAAATTTAAGAATCATTTACTATGCTTTTCGCTTATATTAGGTCTCAAGAGTATTGAAGATGCATAAAAATATATGTTTACACACACACACTTAATTGAGGTTTTTTTTAGATTAAGACCTAGATAAATAAAATTACTTATTTAATGCCTTAGATGGTTTATTTAAGTTTCAATATTTTATGTATTTTGTGAGATTAATTATTAGTAATAATAGTAGTGATGGAATAGCGACGAAAAAAGCGTCACAAATTTTTTATACTAGTTGCTGAATTTAGCAACGGAATTCAACTTCGGTTGCTAAATTTAGCAACGGAAAAATATTATCCGTTGCTAATTTAGCAACGGAATTTGAATTCGGTTGCTAAATTTAGCAACGGAAAAATATTATCCGTTGCAAATTTAGCAACGGAATTTGAATTCGGTTGCTAAATTTAGCAACAGAATTTGAATTCGGTTGCTAATTTTGACCAATTTACCAAATGTTAGTGGTTAGATTTAGCAACGGAATTTAATTTCCGTTGCTAAATTAGCAACGGAATCAACTTTCCGTTGCTAAAAATACCAACCGCCAAATTAGCAACCGAAATTTCCGTTGCTAATTTCCGTTGCTAAATTGCAATTTTCTTGTAGTGCATTATTCTGTGCCTCTGGTTCGCATCCTTCGGGAAAAAAATGAAAGTCTTTTATTTTTATTTGGTTACGAAAATTCCAGTGGTAACAGATCATGTTGAGAATTAGTCAATTAAAATAAGTCAAAGATTGAAGTAGAAAAGTTATTATTTATTATATTTAAATTTGAATTTGATTTTATTGTTTTATATTCATATTTTTAGGAATATTTTTGTTATGTTTGTTGCACATTTTAGTATAAATATGTAAGTTCTATAATTAAATAAATTGTGAAAATGCCAAGTTTATTGAGTTCTAAAGTTCTTTGCCAAGTTTCTCTATTTTTATACTTTTCTCTCCTACATAAATAAAATCCAACATTTGATATCAGAACCTTCTTTCTTGAGAATAAAAAATACACATACACAAAATCTAAACATGGAGGGTCAAACAAATTTTCCACAAATGTAACCGCCAAAATTTGATGGAACAAACTTTCAAATTTGGGCAGTACAAATGACGGTCCATCTTGAAGCTTTGGATCTTTGGGATGCTGTAGAAGAAGATTTTGAAATTCCTCCACTAGGAGCCAATCCAACAGTAGCTCAAATCAAAACGCACAAAGAAAAAAAGACAAAGAGAGCTAGAGCCAAAGTATGTCTATACTCAGCCGTTTCACCCTCAATACTTTCCAGAATTATACAACTCGATTCGGCTACAGAAATTTGGAAATATCTTGAAAAGGAGTATCAAGGAAATGAAAGAATAAAACATATGCGTGTGATAAATTTATTACGCAAATTTGAAATGGAAAAAATGAAAGAGTCTGAGACAATCAAAGAGTACGTTGATAGGCTTCTTAGCATCGTCGACAAGATAAGATTATTTGGTAAGGTATTTTCTGAAGAAAGGATAGTTGAAAAATTATTTGTTACATTGCCTGAAAAAATATGAAATTACAATTTCTACTTTGGAAAATATATACTAAAGATCTGTCGAGTATTACTTTGGCAGAACTTTTAAATGCTTTGCAGGCATATGAACAAAGAAAATCTACAAGAGAAGAAGGTATTATGGAATGAGCTTTACAAGCAATGTTTGTGAAGAAAAGAAGTAATGAAGAAAACAATACACCTTGTCCTCACTGCAAGAAAACAAATCATCCACAATACAAGTGTTGGTGGAGATCAAATATCAAATGCAACAAATGTGGCCAAATGGGTCATATACAGAGAATATGCAAAAATAAACAAGAAAATGAAGCCAAATTTGCAATGAATGAAAAACAGGAGGAGGATTACTTATTTAAAAAAAAAATGAAAACCATGCTTATGCCTATACCTATGCCCATGCCTATGCCTTCCAACAACAAAAAAAATATGCCATGCCTATACCTATAACAACAAAAACATATGCCATACCTATGCCTACAACAACAAAAATGCCTATGTCCTACAATAACAAAAATGTGTCAAGCTCATATTCCTATAATCATGAACCATATTATGCCTCATAAGAATGAAAAATAAAATCCATATGCATTTTAATTTTTTTTTTTTGCAGCAATTGACTCAAGGAGGAGTGTTGAGAATGAGTCAATTAGAATAAGTCAAAGATTGAAGTAGAAAAGTTAGGATTTGTTATATTTAAATTTGAATTTGATTTTATTGTTTTATATTCATATTTTTAGGAATATTTTTGTTATGTTTATTGCACATTTTAGTATAAATATGTAAGTTTTATAATTAAATAAATTGTGAAAAGGCCAAGTTTATTGAATTCTAAAGTTCTTTGCCAAGTTTTTCTATTTTTATACTTTTCTCTCCTACATAAATAAAATCCAACAGATCATTATAAAGAACACATATATTCTTGCAATATCACTAACATTGCAGTTGTAATCATAATGCGAATTATGATTAAATTTCCATTGACAGACAATACTTTTGATATATTGAAGCGTTATTCCATGCTAGCTCTTGAAAAATAATCTGCTGGGAATACTGACTTATTGACATTGGCTAAAATACCAAAGGACCAATGTTATTAAAATCGGATCGAACCAATCAGTTGAAACCAGTTTAATCATGCATGATAGACCAATCGGTTGATTTAATTACTTAAAATCGGATTGATAAAAAAATGGATTGAACAAAAAAAATCAAAGAACTGGACAAAATTGAATTTTTGGTTAAAAAGTGTAAAAAATCATAATTTTTTTTTTGTATATTCACACACACACATATATATTAAATTTTTATTATTTATTTATTTAAAAAAATTAGTATTTTAAATTCTAAATATGTAATTAATAATTTTATATATATATTTGATTACAATAAACCAAATAGATAATAAGTATATTAAATTATTAAGTGATATTTATATATATATTAAATTTTTATTATTTATTTATTTGAAAATTTGAAAATTTTAAATTATATATTAAATTTTTATTATTTATTTATTTGAAAAAATTAATATTTTAAATTATAAAGATATCACTTAATAATTTAATATATTTATTATCTATTTGAGTTTATTATAATTAAATATAATTATACTCATATATGCAAGGTTAATATATATTTTTTGTATTTACTTCATTAGTACTCTATTTAAATAAATTTTTTTATAATATGATTATATTTATATATTTCTATCATATGATATTCAAAAATTCATAATTAATTACAAATAATAATAAAATTAAAATTATATTTTGTAATTTATTATTATAATATTTATAATATATATTTAAAATTTGATAAATATTTTTTTAATTTTTATATAATATTATTTATAAAATTATAATAATTAATAATATTTAAAAAATAAAAAAATTTGATTTAACCGATCAAATCACATATGATCTTAGTGGTTTTTTATAACGTTGCCAAAAGCCTGTCCAAGTGGAAGCAATCCAACAATTTGTGAACATATTCTGACCAGTAATCATCTAGACAATTTCTGGTCAAATATTAACTGGCTATTAGTTATTTATTTATTTGCTTTTGATGCTGCTTTCAATACGCGACCGAATACGGGTACTATTTCAGTTACGTGTTGTTTTTTTTTTTTTTTCTCTTTCTTTCCTCAATTTGTGTGTAAAATTACTTGCTTCAGGGGAAGTCTGGAAGAGGCTTTTGTGATGTAATTAATAACAAAATGGGAAAAGGTTGAAATCCTTTGTTTCTGAATAATAAATTAAATCCTTAAGTTTCCATGGTGTTAAATTAGGAACTGAAAACAGCATAGCTTGAAAATTTTGAAGATTTGAAAATATAATCACTCGCTAAGTTTATGAAATGCAAAAACAAATTATATTATAATCCATTGACATTGGATGAAAAGGTAATTTTTTTTATTAGAAATGAAAAATAAAATTTATAAACTAATCTTGTAAAGTTCAAATTAATTATATATTCTTTGACTTGGCTATGAATATCTACTTAAATTAGTTGGCTACATACTTTTATAAAAAGTGTTAAATAATTTCTATTTTATTTTCTCCATTTATTACACGACATATGTCCATTTAATAATTATATGATCACATGCATGTTTTAATTTATATACATATGTGTGGTGCAACAAATGAAGAAAGTAAAAGGAAAGGCAATAAATAGAAGGTGTTTAAGACTTCTAATATTCTAGTCCACTCTAAAAAGGAATAAAACTAATTATAGCTCCATGAAACTTTTTGTCATCATTATTTTCCATTCTAATTAAATGGTAAATATTAAATTAAATAAGGGCATTTTTTACAAAACATTGCAAATTTATCTAAAAATTAAGTTCTTTATTAGAGTCATTAGTTTGGGTAAAAAAATTTAAAACGACTGGTGAATTGAAACAATATAAGTATTATCTTTTAAAAGATTATTTAAATACTTACAAGATGCCTACAATACCCTTTATATTTTTAAATTATTTTCTATTATACATTTTAAAATTAAGGATTTAGGTTTCTAGGGTTTAATTTTTTTATGTCTAAAATACCTTTTATATTTTGAAATTATTTTATTATACTTTTAGAATTAAGGATTTTAGGAGTTTCGGATTTAGAATTTTAGGAGTTTCGGATTTAAGGGTTTAGATTTTAGAATTGAGATTTATAAAATAATCAAATTTAATACACAGGATTCTCTTAGAAGAAAATATTTATGAAAATTGTAATTAATAATTGTGGGCATGTATTTTTAAGTGGCCAACCTTGTCATTCAGGTTTATCCCACTTTAGAGTAATAATTATGTCTTATTAACATAGTGTTTTATTACGCTATTTAATGCTTCTTAACGGACCCCAACCACCTTAGATTAATAACGCCCATCTACCTATCGGCTACTTCGTACAGTCCTTTTTCTCTTCCCCCTTAATGCAAACACCAAACACTGTCCATTAATTTATGGTTCACATCCAGGCAACATAGTCTTGGACAATTCAGTCATTATATATGATTTGGCAGTTGCACTTAAAAATCTCAACCTCAGGAATTATAAGAAGATTGAAATGTCTTTTCTTTAGAGACCGACACCAATGGCTTCTGCTTCAGAAAACCAATCTCACACCAACGATACGCATGGTAATTTTGCTAAATTATTTTTCCTTAAAGTGTTACAATTTCATACAAGTAACTACAGTTTGAATTGTTGAACTTTGATCTTCTGTTGCTAAAACTACTGAATATTTCCAACCATGAAAATCAGAAAAAGCTCGTAATGGTTTGACTAAAAAGGAGACAAAATCAGAAACAGATTTTGAAAGTGAACATTTTATTTATTTTTTTTTAACTACCCCCTTAATTAGTTGTGTTTGTGCAATTAATTTGAAACTAAAAGAATTAATCACCACAACATTTTATATCTACAGACTTAGCGCCCTAATTAAATTGATCAATAAAATCTATTCAAATGATATAGCAGAGCCCCAATGTCTACAGCCCACCCTCTGCTACAGCTTTTTATTAGCAGAGCCTATATGCCCAAATGCCATTATATTTTTCCTGTTTCCTTTTTTAGCGACCACAGTTACCCTTCTAGCAACAAGACTGTATGCATGCAATCTCCCTCTCTCTCTCTCTCTCTCTCTCTCTCTCTCTCTCTCTCTCTCTCTCTTTATTTTAAGAATTAGATTAAATTGGTTGTAAACAAAATAGAGGCTAATACAACGACTAAATTAAATTTTAACTTGATTTGCTAAAAATTAACTTATACTCATCACTATATTTAATAACTTAAACTCATCGCACACTTGGCAGGGTCAAATTTCTACAGGCCAATTTATAAAGCAGCAATAAGCGGTGATTGGAGTGCCGCAGAGAGATTTTTAAATGATAATCCAAAAGCACTAACTGCTAGGATTGTAGGAAATGAAACAATTCTTCATGTTGCAGTTAGAGCAGGTCATTCAATACCTTTTGTGCAGGAACTTGTTAAATTATTGCCAAACGAGTCACTGGCAATCGTAGATTCTGATAAAGACACTGCTTTACATTATGCTGCTTGTACTGGAAATACAAAAGCTGCCAAGATCTTGGTGGTAAAGGACTCAACCTTGACTCAACTACCAAATAAGTATGGCAATACACCACTTCATTATGCTGCTATTTATGGCCATCGGGAAACTATTCGATACCTTTTACCACTGACTCAAGATGAGGATCCAAGTCCATTTGCAGGAGAAAGTGGTGCCAGACTGCTTAATCATATCATAACAGCTAATTTTTATGGTAAGTAATTTATGATCCCTACTAAACCTTAATCCTATATTAGATGGGGGTCGCCCAAGCAATGAAGTCTTAATCCCATGCTTTCTATGATAAGAAATTATTTATATCTGCTTTTTGATTGATATTACGAATTATGATTATATTTCTATTGACAGACATTGCTTTGGATATACTGAAGCGCTATCCCAAGCTAGCTCTTGAGAAAGACTCTAGAGGGAATACGGCCTTAATGATATTGGCTCAAAAGCCAGAGGCCTTTCCAAGTGGAAGCAATCCAACAATTTACGAATATTTTCTGACCAGTAATAACTTTATTTCATCTTGACTACTTTTTTTGGTTTACAGAGGCAAATTCTGCTCAAACAACAAAAGTGGCCTTTTTTATATTATTGTTTGGTTTCAGCTTTTGCTGCCGCTTTCAATAGACGACAGAATGTCAATTCACATGGAGATGAGGAAAACCAAGGTAGCAGTTCAAAAGAATTTCCAAAGGAAAGCAAGCTATACAGATTTTTACAGAGAATTCATAGCAAAACACTGATGCATAAGCAAGCCCTTCAGTTGCTCAAAATGTTGACATCTGAAGCAGTAAAAGAAGGTGATGATATGGCTAATATACTTCTAGAACCTTCAATAATAGCTGCTGCCCGTTCAGGAATTCCGGAGTTTGTTACAGAGGTTATTGAAGCCTACCCATCATCTATTTGGTCAACGGACAATGAAGAAAGATCTATTTTCGCTTTGGCAATTTTACACCGCCAAGAAAAAGTTTTCAGTCTCTTACTCCAAGCGAGTTCATACACGCATTTTGGCACACGATCAAAGGACAAAGACGGAAACAATGTGCTACATTTGGCAGCAAAATTGGCACCATCAAGTAGGATTTCTGGTGCTGCCTTGCAGATGCAACGGGAATTGCAATGGTTCAAGGTTAATTATAAACTATACTAAACCTCGATCTCTTGAATTCCACTCTAGAATTTATTAACTAATAATATTTTATTTGCAGGAAGTGGAGAAGATTGTTCAGCCCTCATACAAGGAAATGAAAAATGATGACGGAAAAACTCCAAGAGAAATGAAAAATGAAGGAAAAACTCCAAGAAAATTGTTTACGGAAGAGCACAAGGATCTAGTAAAGGAAGGTGAAAAATGGATGAAAGAGACAGCTGGATCATGTGCACTTGTAGCTGCACTTGTTTTGACAGTAGTTTTTGCCGCAAATTTTACAGCACCAGGAGGAAATGATCAAACTACGGGATTTCCAATCTTTCTTAATAGAAAATCTTTTATGATATTTGCAATAGCCAATGCCTTAGCCCTGTTTTCTTCATCAGCTTCATTACTGATGTTTCTGGGGATACTAACATCAAGATATTCAGAAGAAGATTTTCTGAGGGCCTTGCCAATGAGGCTCACCATTGGTCTCATCACCTTATTCTTCTCGATTGCAGCTATGTTGATTGCTTTTAGTGCATCGCTTCACGTTGTTCTATCGCATAAAGTGAGCTGGATTGGAGTTCCAATTGGGGTTGCGGCATGTGTGCCTGTTACCTTGTTCGCAATTTTACAATTTCCTCTTCTTGTTCAAATAGTATATTCCACATTTGGGCCTAGTATTTTCCATAAACAAGGGGAAGAAATTTTAATATAAGGACACAGAAAATGCATTCTCGTCTAGTTTTTACTAATTATTATTATTATTTTTTACTTAATAACTCTTAATCGCGTTTTTGTTATATATAAGTGTCAAATTTATGTCTATATCACTTCACATATGATAATTTATAAGAATTTTAAAAATTGATGTGATAAATTAAACATATACAAAATTAAAATATAAATTTAATTTTTTTTTAAATTTTGGAGAATTTTAATGTATTATTAAGCCACTATAAAAATTGGAGAATGCACACAACTTAACTTGCAAGTAAATACTTTCCAAAAAGAAATTAAAATTGATCGTGAAAAGCACAAATGGATCAATTACATTAAAAATCATTGAAATTACGTTCTAATTATTAAAAAGGTGATAAAAAATTATAATAAAAAAACTGAAGTACACAATTTTTATATGAAAATTTATTTTAACTGAAAAATACGTCAAACTCTATTAGAAGTCAGCATAGCACTCCATCTAAATTCAAAACCTTATTAATTAAATTTTTGATAAAATTTTAAGTATTTTGCAGTCAAAATGACTTTCAATTCAAAGGTTATAAAGTTCAGGTATTTTTTCTTATTATTTTTTTTTCTGATATTTAGAGTATAGATCTAATGACTTCTTGTGGTATTAACCCCACACAAATGTGATATTGAATTTTCTTCAGTTTCAGTTTCTACTTGACGAATATAACTATATTATAAAATTATCCGACTATAATATTAAAAGTGCTGCATTTTCTTCATTTCTACTTGAAGAACATAATATATATTTTAGAAACTCCCTAATAAACTTAATGTGGAATAATTTCTTTACTTGTCTTGTGGACAAACAACATTTTATGATTCGAATTCCTTTTGTATGGATCCTCAACTCTAACCTTTTTAACACTATAATTGAATTGAAACCCAAATTCCGAGTAACTTTAAAAAACAATCAAATTTGATAGAAATGGAAGATAAGATTTGGAACAGCAAAGGGCCAGAACTCCATTCAGTCGCCAAGGAAGAACAACATCCGGAAGCTGCCCATAAAGATCATAAGGTACGCAACTAAATAATTATTCTCTTCTCTTCTTCCTTCCCTGAGTGATACAGTCACCTTAATTAAAAGATGGAGACACTGCTTTACATTATGCTGCTATTGCTGGAAATACAAAAGCTGCCAAGATCTTGCTGGAAAAGGACTTAACATTGACTCAACTAACGAATAAATATGGCAATACACCACTTCATTTTGCTGCTATTTATGGCCATCGGGAAACTATTAGATACCTTTTAACAGTGACTTGAGATGAGAATCCAAGTCCATTTGCAGGACAAATTGGTGCCAGACTGCTTAATCATATCATAACTGCTAATTTTTATGGTAAGTAATTTATGATCCCTACTAAACCTTAATCCTATATTAGTGGGGATCAGTGACGGAGGTAAGATCCTAAGGTTAGGAGGAGCAAAAATTTTAGTATCAAAATTTACGTGATTATTATTGGATTAAAATTTGATAGAGTGCACTTAAAATAAATTAGGGGGTCTCTATTATAATTTAAGTATATATATTTAAGAAATTTCTAAATATATTCGAGAAATTTTTAAAAAATGAGGGTGTGCACATGCACCCCGGCCCCTCATCAATATGTAGCTCCGCCACTTATGGGTTTCGCCCAAGCAATGAAGCTTAATTCCTTGCTTTCTATGATAAGAAATTATTCATATCTGCATTTTGGTTGATATTACGAATTATGATTCTATTTCTATTGACAGACACTGCTTTGGATATACTGAACAACTATCCCCGTCTAGTTGTTCAAGCAGACTCTGAAGGGAATACGTCCTTATTGATATTGGCTCAAAAGCCAAAGGCCTTTCCAAGTGGAAGCAATCCAACAATTTACGAATATTTTCAAACCAGTAATAACTTCATCTTTACAACTTTTTTTGGTTTACAGGGGCAAATTCTGCTCAAACAATAAAAGTGGCCTTTTTTTATTATTGTTTGGTTTCAGCTTTTGCTGCTGCTTTCAATAGACGACAGAATGCCACTAGACATGGAGATGAGGAAAACTAAGGTCGCAGTTCAAAAGAATTTCCAAAGGAAAGCAAGCTATACAGATTTCTACATAACAAAACACTGATGCACAAGCAAGCCCTTCAGTTGCTCAAAATGTTGACATGTGAAGCAGTAAAAGAAGGCGATAATATGGCTTATATACTTCTAAAGCCTTCAATAATAGCTGCTGCCCGTTCAGGAATTCCCGAGTTTGTTACAGAGGTTATTAAAGCCTACCCATCATCTATTTGGTTCGCTGACAATAATGAAAGATCTCTTTTCACTTTGGCAATTTTACACTGCCAAGAAAAAGTTTTTAGTCTCTTACTCCAAGCGAGGTCGTACACGCATTTTGTCACACAATCAAAGGACAAAGACAGGAACAATGTGCTACATTTGGCAGCAAAATTGGCACCATCAAGTAGGGTTTCTGGTGCTGCCTTGTAGATGCAACGGGAATTGCAATGGTTCAAGGTTAATTATATACTTACTTACATTAATCTCTCGAATTCCTCTCTAAAATTTATTAAATGATAATATTTCATTTGCAGGAAGTGGAGAAGACTGTTCAGCCCTCATACAAGAAATGAAAAATAAGAAAGGAAAAACTCCAATAGAATTACAAAATAGCACAAGAATCTAGTAAAGGAAGGTGAGAAATGTATGGAAGAGACAGCTGGATCATGTGCACTTGTAGCTGCACTTGTGTTGACAGTAGCTTTTGTAGCAAATTTTACAGCACCAGGCGAAAATGATCAAACTGCAGGATTTTCGATCTTTGTTAATAGAGCATCTTTCATGACTTTTGAAATAGCCAATGCCTTAGCTCTCTTCTCTTCAACGACCTCATTACTGATGCTTTTAGGGATACTCACTTCAAGATATACAGAAGAAGATTTTCTGAGGGCCTTGCCAATGAGGCTTAGCATCGGTCTGATTACCTTATTCTTCTCGATTGCAGCTATGTTGACTGCTTTTAGTGCATCTCTTCACATTGTTCTATGGCATAAAGTGAGCTGGATTGGAGTTCCAATTGGGCTTGGAGCATGTGTGCCTGTTACCTTGTTCGTACTTTTACAATTTCCTCTTCTTCTTCAACTAGTATGTTCCACATTTGGGCCTAGTATTTTTCATCAACAAGGGAAGGAAATTTTAATATAAATACACAGAAAATGTATTATCGTCTAGTTTTTACTATTTCAGTTATGGGTATGTTCTCATTTTCTAATTCTTTCCTCAATTTGTGTGTGAAATTACTTGCTTCAATGGCAGAAGCTTTTGTGATGTAATTGAGAACAAAATGTGAAAAGATCATTTACTTAATGTAACAGGCCTTATGAGGAAACTATATTGATCGCTACTTGTTATTGACTTCACTAAAAAATTATGGATTTAACAAATTCAATTAGCAATATACAATTTAATTAAATGCAATACCAGCTCTTATTGCACACCCAATAAATAATAATTGAAATATGATTTCAATAAATCACAGCAAACACTACAAAAAAAAATTGATTTTACTGATGGGCTCATACTCCATCAGTAAAATTAAGATATTACCTACTAAATTGATAATGCGTCGGTAAAAAAATAAATTTGATAAACGACAATATTTTTACTGACAGAATTAAATATTCGTTGGTATTTTTGGTGGAAAATGTTGCTGCTAATTTTTAGCGACTGATTCACGGACGTTTATGCCCGTCGGTAACTAATTTCCGTCAGTAATACAAGCATTTACCTGCAGATTTTGCAACGGATATTTATTCCATCGGTAAATAAATGCGGAAAATTTTTAGTGCCGAATGTAGCGACAGAATAGTGACGAATATTTAAGGCGACGGAATTATAGTTGTTGCGACAATTTGTTGTCGTCGGCAATTCCGTCTGTAGGCTTTTAATAAAAATTTTTATATTTAATATAACATAAATTAATGACCCGATTTCTAATTATTTAGATTATATGCCATTATATATAAATAGGGCAAAACCCTAACACTTTCATTTTTCTTCTCTCTTCAGTCAAAATTCTGTCGTTTCTCTTCTTTTTGGTACTAATAGATCTGCCAAGATCCCCAAATGCCGCCGTTGCCCTCTCACCCATCGCCACCGCCAAGATAACCAGATCTGCCACCATTCCCCTTTGCCAATCGCCACCATTGAGATCATCAGATCTATCACCTTTCCCCTCGCCACCTCATCGCCTCTGAGTTAGGGTTCCATCGTGTCTGAAATTGATTTAGAAACCTACTCTCTTGGAAGGATTTTCCATGTAGATTTTAGCGAAGATGTTTCTCACAAGGTGAACCTTATCGGTAATCACGACTAATGCTGGCATTTTAGTTCTATAGTGATTTATTGGAAAAAGATTTCATTTTTATGCATTTTTATTAGGGTCTACTTAGTTGTTGATTTGGACTTTATGCGTTTGTTTTTTAAAGGACTGAGTATGATCGAGGAGTAAACACTTTCTCTCCAGAAGGCAGATTGTTTCGGGTGGAATATGCTATTGAAGCTATTAAGGTAATCTAAATCCTTTTTTGTTTCTTCATTCATAAAATTTTCGCTGCCTAGATAGTGATTTTCAATATATTTGAATTTCATCTTGTTAAAACAGTTTTCCTGACGATTATTTCAAATGCACTACAAGAAAACGTGAAAATAGCAACGAAATTGATTCAGTTGCTAAATTAGCAACGAAAAACAAATTCCTTTGCTATTTAGCAACGAAAATTAATTTTCATTGCTAAAATTGGCTAAACTTTCCAGATTTAGCAACAAAAATATATTTAGTTATTGTCCATTGCTAAAAGTGGAGGAAATTAATGGTGCTGAAAATTAGCAACGGAATAAGTAAACCTTTGCTAAAAAAGGCTCTAAAAGCTTGCGGAAAAATTTTGAAAGAAAAAATAGCAACATATATAGATTTTCGTTGCTAATTTAACAATTGAATATTTTTTCGGTTGCAATTTACCATCAGAAATTGAATACCGTTGGTATTTTTGGAGCATCAAAAATAGCAACGGAAATTCAATTCCGTTGTTATTTTACCAACGAAAAAGAATTTGGTTGCTATTTTTGATCCCCAAATTTTTCATCCTTGTTTTCAGCAAAAAAATACCAACGAAATTATTTTCGTTGCTAAAATTGCAACTGAATTTGAATTCCATTACTATTTTAGCAACGGAATATTATTTCCATTGCTAAAATTGCAACCGAATATTTTTTTAGTTGCAATTTATCAACGAAAATTGAATACCGTTGGTATTTTTGGAGCATCAAAAATTGCAATTAAAATTCAATTCCGTTACTATTTTACCAACGAAAAAGAATTCGGTTGCTATTTTTTATCCCCAAATTTTTCATCTTCATGTGCAGCAAAAAATACCAAAGGAATGTATTTCCATTGCTAAAATTGCAACCGAATTTGAATTCCATTGTTATTTTAGCAACGAAAATTATTTTTGTTGCTAAAATTGCAACCCAAACCATATTCCGTTGGTATTTTTGGATCCACTTAAACTTATAATTTGGGAGCAAAAATATCAACGGAATTACACTACTGTTGCTAAAATAGCAACAAAATTCAAATTCGGTTGCAATTTTAGCAACTGAAAATAATTCCGTTGGTATTTTTTTACTAAAATACCAACAGAATTAAAATTCCGTTGCTAAATAGCAACTAAATTCAAATTCCATTGCTAATTTGTTATTTTCCCTAGGTATAAAAAGCCTCTTATTTTCTTATTGAACCTGAGATACTACTAATTTCCACCACCAACTCTCAACCTGAGATGCTCTACAAAACAATCGAAGTCACCATCGTTGACCACCTCGATCTCTCGCTCACTCCTTCTTCTGCTCTTTTATGATCGTCGGTTGTCTAGGATGACCTTGGCTTCACTCCTCTAAATTTCACTATCGTCGATAATGGCATCTTTAGGTCCGGATTTTCTGACGCTACTAACTTCTCTTTTCTTCAAACTCTTTATCTACTCTCTATCTTGTAAGTTGTTCTCTGGTATATGTAGCCATTTGTGGTTCGGGTCATAGTAATTTGTGGTTTTGGTGGTGTAGATGTTTATGTCCTGAGCCTTATCCCAAGCTAAACACGGAGTTTCTTAAGGCCAATGATATTAGGCTTTTTCAGTTTGGGATCGAGGGTTAAATAAGAGTATTCTTGCAATATCAATAACATTGTAGTTGTAATCATAATGCGAATTATGATTAAATTTCCATTGACAGACATTACTTTTGATATTAAGCGTTATTCCATGCTTGCTCATGGAAAAAGACTCTTTTGGGAATGCCGTAAATTAAAATTGCAATAGCGAACATATTCTGACCAGTAATCATCTACGCTACTTCTTTTATGTTTTAATTTATATACAGGTGTGGTGCAACAAATTAAGAAAGTAAAAGGAAAGGCAATAAATAGAAGGTGTTTGAGACTTCTAATATTCTAGTCCACTCTAAAAAGGAATAAAACTAATTATAGCTCTACGAAACTTTTTGTAATCATTATTTTCCATTCTAATTAAATGGTAAATATTAAATTAAATAAGGGCATATTTTTTTACAAAACATTGCAAATTTATCTAAAAATTAAGTTCTTTATTAGATTTTTTAGTTTGGCTAAAAACATGTAAAACGACCGATGAATTGAAACAATATAAGTATTATCTTTTAAAAGATTATAAATGTTGTTATTTAAATACTTATAAGATGTCTAAAATATCCTTTATATTTTTGAATTATTTTCTACTCTACATTTTAAAATTAAGGACTTAGGTTTATAGGGTTTAATTTGTTTAGGTCTAAAATAATCTTTATATTTTTTTTATATTAATTATAAGTAATGATCCACCTTTGGGTAATCTCCTAAGATTATAATGTATAATCTCAATTGTTCAATTTATCTTTTATTAGCACCATCCAACATGAACAATTGAAAATATGCAAAATTAAATGTTCAAATATCCTTTCAAGGTCACTTTGGTGACTAACAAGTTTTCTATACGGTAAATATTTAATTAAGTATAAATAAATTTGAAAATTTAACTCTAATATTGAAAGATTATAGGTAGAGTCCAAAACTTTTAGGAACTAAATTGTAATTTTTATTACCAAATCATAATGGTCCAAAAATTATAAGGACCAAAATGTAATTAACCATGCATCTTCAACCTTTGATTTCCGTTTAGGAAATCAATTCCAGCAAAAAAAAAAAAACATAATTGGACGATTTCCAGCAAAAAACAATAACTTTGTTTCAAGCAAACTTCAAGTCAGCTTTTAGTCAAAATAACCCAATTCCAAATAACAGAGGGTTTTGTTATGATGTTTAATGCTTCTTAACCGAACACTTGCCACCTTAGATTCATAACGTCCACCTACCTACTGGCCACATCGTACATTCCATTTTCTCTTCCCCGTTAATGCAAACACCAAACACTGTCCATTAATCTGTGCCTCTGTGGTTCGCATCCTTCGGGGAAAACAAAAAGAAACTCTTATTTTTATTTGGTCACGAAAATCCCAGTGGTAACAGATCATTATAAAGAACACATATATTCTTGCAATATCACTAACATTGTAGTTGGAATCATAATGCGAATTATGATTAAATTTCCATTGACAGACATTACTTTTGATATATTGAAGCGTTATTTGTTAAGGCACCCGATGCAGATTTGGTTGATAGTTGTATTTATTTATGATTAACATAGTTATAGGAGTAATTAAAGGAGCATACATCATTGACTTAGACTTTATGGTTAACATAGTTATAGAAGTAATTAAAGGAGCATACATCATTGACTTGTGCTTTGATTTTTTTGTATAAATACCAGAACTTCATGATAAATAATATTTAACATTATTCCATGCTAGCTCTTGAAAAAGACTCTGCTGGGAATACGGACTTATTGACATTGGCTAAAATGCCAAAGAGCCAATGATATTAAAATCAGATCGAACCGGTCGGTTGAATCAATTTAACTATAAATAATAGATCATTTGATTGGTTTAATTACTTAAAATCAAATTCATAAAAAATCGAATTGAACCAAAAAAATAAAAAAAAACTGGACAAAATCGAATTTTTGGCTAAAAAGTGTAAAAAAATCATAATTTTTTTTGTATATTCACACACACACATATATATTAAATTTTCATTATTTATTTATTTGAAAAAATAGTATTTTAAAATTTTAAATATGTCATTTAATAATTTAATATATATATTTGATTATAATGAATCAAATAGATAATAAGTATATTAAATTATTAAGTGATATTTTTATATATTAAATTTTTATTATTTATTTATTTGAAAAAATTAATATTTTAAATTATATATTAAATTTTTATTATTAATTTATTTAAAAAAATTAATATTTTAAATTATAAAGATGTCACTTAATAATTTAATATACTTATTATCTATTTGAGTTTATTATAATTAAATATAATTATACTCATATATGCAAGGTTAATATATATTTTTTTGTATTTGCTTCACTAGTACTCTATTTAAATAAATTTTTTTTTCATGATATGATTGTATTTATATATTTCTATCGTGTGATATTTAAAAATTCATAATTAATCACTAATAATAATAAAATTAAAATTATATTTTGTAATTTATTATTATAATATTTATAATATATATTTAATATTTGATAAATATTTTTTTAATTTTTATATAATATTATTTATAAAATTATAATAATTAATAATATTTTAAAAATAAAAAAACTGATTGAACGGATCAAATCACATCTAATCTTACTGATTTTTTATACGATTAGATTTTAATAACGTTGCCAAAAGCCTTTCCAAGTGGAAGCAATCCAACAATTTGTGAACATATTCTGACCAGAAATCATCTAGACAATTTCTGGTCAAATATTAACTGGCTATTATTTATTTATTTATTTGGTTTCAGCTTTTGCTGCTGCTTTCAATACTAGACAGAATATGGTTACTATTTCAGTTACGTGTTATTTTTTTTCTTTTCCTTTCCTCAATTGGTGTGTAAAATTTCTTGCTTCAGTGGAAGAGGCTTTTGTGATGTAATTAATAACAAAATGGGAAAAGGATGAAATCCTTTGTTTCTGAATAATAAATTAAATCCTTAAGTTTCCATTGTGTTAAATTAGGAACTGAAAACAATATAGCTTGAAAATATTGAAGATTTAAAAATATAATCACTCACTAAGTTTATGAAATGCAAAAATAAATTATATTATACCCCATTGACATTGAAAGAAAAGTAATTTTTTTTATTAGAAATGAAAAATAAATTTTATAAACTAATCTTGTAAAGTTCAAATTAATTATATATTCTTTGACTTGGCTAAGAATATCTACTTAAATTAGTTGGCTACATACTTTATAAAAAGTGTTAAATAATTTCTATTTTATTTTCTCCATTTATTACATGACATATGTCCGTTTAATAAATTATATGATCACATGCATGTTTTAATTTATATACATATATGTGGTGCAACAAATGAACAAAGTAAGAGGAAAGGCAATAAATAGAAGGTGTTTAAGACTTCTAATATTCTAGTCCACTCTAAAAAGGAATAAAACTAATTATAGCTCCATGAAACTTTTTGTCATAATTATTTTCCATTCTAATTAAATGGTAAACATTAAATTAAATAAGGGCATTTTTTACAAAACATTGCAAATTTATCTAAAAATTAAGTTATTTATTAGAGTTATTAGTTTGGGTAAAAAAATTTAAAAAGACTGGTGAATTGAAACAATATAAGTGCTATCTTTTAAAAGATTATTTAAATACTTATAAGATGTCTAAAATACCCTTTATATTTTTAAATTATTTTCTATTATGCATTTTAAAATTAAGGATTTAGGTTTCTAGGGTTTAATTTTTTATGTCTAAAATACCTTGTATATTTTGAAATTATTTTATTATACTTTTAGAATTAAGGATTTAGGAGTTTTGGATTTAGAATTTTAGGAGTTTCGGATTTAAGGGTTTAGATTTTAGAATTGAGATTTATAAACTAATCAAATTTAATACACAGGATTCTCTTAGAAGAAAATATTTATGAAAATTATAATTAATAATTGTGGGCATGTATTTTTAAGTGGCCAACCTTGTCATTCAGGTTTATCCTACTTTAGAGTAATAATTATGTCTTCTTAACATAGTGTTTTATTACGCTATTTAATGCTTCTTAACGGACCCCAACAACCTTAGATTAATAACGCCCATCTACCTATCGGCTACATCGTACAGTCCTTTTTCTCTTCCCCCTTAATGCAAACACCAAACACTGTCCATTAATCAATGGTTCACATCCAGGCAACATAGTCTTGGACAATTCAGTCATTGACTTCAACGAAGACTGGGAATTTCATAACCAAACAAAAACGAAAGACTTTCGTTTCCACCTTAGATTAATAACGCCCACCTGCCTATCGGCTACATCGTACGGTCCGTTTTCTCTTCCTCATTAATACAATACTGATAACAATCGAACTATTAAATCGGTTTAACAATCTGACATAGACCGAGCACCTTGTCCAAATAGGACCCGGTGAGCCAACCAAAGGCCGAATTCCTCAGGGAGACATGGCTGAACATTAGATCGGCAAAAGGCCGGTCCCGAAAACAACTCTACTACGTTAAGCAGACAATCGTCATTAACCCACGTTTCCTCGAAAATCGCCGCTATTGGGTTAGTGGTCGAGAAAAACGGAAAACTCCTCCCATTAACTTTTAGGAACGTGGTAACCCCACCTATAAAAGAAGGAGAAACAGGTATGAAAATGTTACTTAATTCTCTTTCATTCAAGAATTCTTATTCTCTCATCCAAAATCTCTAACTTGACTGTTGGAGACTCCCTTATCGGAAACCCACCGGTCTATTATTTGTATTTGCAGGTATTCACAGTCGCAAGAAGCTTACTGTACATTTTCTCCTGTCATCAAATACAAATACCAAACCCGGTCCATTACCCAATGGTTTGACATCCTTCAAAAAAAAAAATAGTGTCTTTTTGTTTTTGTTTTTAAAATCCCAGTCTTCGTTGTTAAAGTCGATGACTGAATTGTACAAGACTACATTGCTTGCGATTGGTAAAAAAGCCGCAATAGTTATTGTTCTTTAGCGACAGATTCCAATGGGTTTCCCTTCAGAAATCCAAACTAACACCGATTAAGTGACATAAATTTGATATGCATCTAAATTATATTAATTAATTTTAATTTTTTAAGAAAATATTAAAAAATTCTTATTATTAAATAATTTTTATTTATTTATCTGAAATTCAGTTATTTTTATAAATTTAACATCATAAATTTTAATTATTTTTGAGTATTTAATAAAAGTATTATTTTATAGTATATATTTGACAAATTTACACGACTTCAATCAATATATTATATATATTTTTATTTGTTTATCTAGAATTCTGCATAGTAAATTTGAATCAAATACATAATAGACTAATAGTAGAAGCAGTTTTGATTTCCAGCAAAAAACAATAACTTTGTTTCGAGCAAACTTCAAGTTAGCTTTTAGTCAAAATAACCCAATTCCAAATAACAGAGGGTTTTGTTATGATATTTAATGCTTCTTAACCGAACACCTGCCACCTTAGATTAATAACGTCCACCCACCTACTGGCTACATCGTACAGTCCATTTTCTCTTCCCCGTTAATGCAAACACCAAACACTGTCCATTAATCTGTGCCTCTGTGGTTTGCATCCTTAATTCGGGGAAAGCAAAAAGAAAGTCTTTTATTTTTATTTGGTTAAGAAAATCCCATGGGTAACAGATCATTATAAAGAACATATATATTCTTGCAATATCACTAACATTGTAGTTGTAATCATAATGCGAATTATGATTAAATTTCCATTGATAGACATTACTTTTGATATATTGAAGCGTTATTCCATGCTTGCTCATTGAAAAAGACTCTGCTGGGAATGCTGTAAATTAAAATTGCAATAGTGAACATATTCTGACCAGTAATCATCTACGCTACTTCTTTTATGTTTTAATTTATATACAGGTGTGGTGCAACAAATTAAGAAAGTAAAAGGAAAGGCAATAAATAGAAGGTGTTTAAGACTTCTAATATTCTAGTCCGCTCTAAAAAGGAATAAAACTAATTATAGCTCCATGAAACTTTTTGTCATAATTATTTTCCATTCTAATTAAATGGTAAATATTAAATTAAATAAGAGCAATTTTTACAAAACATTGCAAATTTATCTAAAAATTAAGTTATTTATTAGAGTTATTAGTTTGGGTAAAAAAATTTAAAAAGACTGGTGAATTGAAACAATATATAAGTACTATCTTTTAAAAGATTATTTAAATACTTATAAGATGTCTAAAATACCCTTTATATTTTTAAATTATTTTCTATTATGCATTTTAAAATTAAGGATTTAGGTTTCTAGGGTTTAATTTTTTTTATGTCTAAATTACCTTTTATATTTTGAAATTATTTTATTATACTTTTAGAATTAAGGATTTAGCAGTTTCGGATTTAGAATTTTAGGAGTTTCGGATTTAAGGGTTTAGATTTTAGAATTGAGATTTATAAAATAATCAAATTTAATACACAGGATTCTCTTAGAAGAAAATATTTATGAAAATTGTAATTAATAATTGTGGGCATGTATTTTTAAGTGGCCAACCTTGTCATTCAGGTTTATCCCACTTTAGAGTAATAATTATGTCTTATTAACATAGTGTTTTATTACGCTATTTAATGCTTCTTAACGGACCCCAACCACCTTAGATTAATAACGCCCATCTACCTATCGGCTACTTCGTACAGTCCTTTTTCTCTTCCCCCTTAATGCAAACACCAAACACTGTCCATTAATTTATGGTTCACATCCAGGCAACATAGTCTTGGACCATTCAGTCATTATATATGATTTGGCAGTTGCACTTAAAAATCTCAACCTCAGGAATTATAAGAAGATTGAAATGTCTTTTCTTTAGAGACCGACACCAATGGCTTCTGCTTCAGAAAACCAATCTCACACCAACGATACGCATGGTAATTTTGCTAAATTATTTTTCCTTAAAGTGTTACAATTTCATACAAGTAACTACAGTTTGAATTGTTGAACTTTGATCTTCTGTTGCTAAAACTACTGAATATTTCCAACCATGAAAATCAGAAAAAGCTCGTAATGGTTTGACTAAAAAGGAGACAAAATCAGAAACAGATTTTGAAAGTGAACATTTTATTTATTTTTTTTTAACTACCCCCTTAATTAGTTGTGTTTGTGCAATTAATTTGAAACTAAAAGAATTAATCACCACAACATTTTATATCTACAGACTTAGCGCCCTAATTAAATTGATCAATAAAATCTATTCAAATGATATAGCAGAGCCCCAATGTCTACAGCCCACCCTCTGCTACAGCTTTTTATTAGCAGAGCCTATATGCCCAAATGCCATTATATTTTTCCTGTTTCCTTTTTTAGCGACCACAGTTACCCTTCTAGCAACAAGACTGTATGCATGCAATCTCCCTCTCTCTCTCTCTCTCTCTCTTTATTTTAAGAATTAGATTAAATTGGTTGTAAACAAAATAGAGGCTAATACAACGACTAAATTAAATTTTAACTTGATTTGCTAAAAATTAACTTATACTCATCACTATATTTAATAACTTAAACTCATCGCACACTTGGCAGGGTCAAATTTCTACAGGCCAATTTATAAAGCAGCAATAAGCGGTGATTGGAGTGCCGCAGAGAGATTTTTAAATGATAATCCAAAAGCACTAACTGCTAGGATTGTAGGAAATGAAACAATTCTTCATGTTGCAGTTAGAGCAGGTCATTCAATACCTTTTGTGCAGGAACTTGTTAAATTATTGCCAAACGAGTCACTGGCAATCGTAGATTCTGATAAAGACACTGCTTTACATTATGCTGCTTGTACTGGAAATACAAAAGCTGCCAAGATCTTGGTGGTAAAGGACTCAACCTTGACTCAACTACCAAATAAGTATGGCAATACACCACTTCATTATGCTGCTATTTATGGCCATCGGGAAACTATTCGATACCTTTTACCACTGACTCAAGATGAGGATCCAAGTCCATTTGCAGGAGAAAGTGGTGCCAGACTGCTTAATCATATCATAACAGCTAATTTTTATGGTAAGTAATTTATGATCCCTACTAAACCTTAATCCTATATTAGATGGGGGTCGCCCAAGCAATGAAGTCTTAATCCCATGCTTTCTATGATAAGAAATTATTTATATCTGCTTTTTGATTGATATTACGAATTATGATTATATTTCTATTGACAGACATTGCTTTGGATATACTGAAGCGCTATCCCAAGCTAGCTCTTGAGAAAGACTCTAGAGGGAATACGGCCTTAATGATATTGGCTCAAAAGCCAGAGGCCTTTCCAAGTGGAAGCAATCCAACAATTTACGAATATTTTCTGACCAGTAATAACTTTATTTCATCTTGACTACTTTTTTTGGTTTACAGAGGCAAATTCTGCTCAAACAACAAAAGTGGCCTTTTTTATATTATTGTTTGGTTTCAGCTTTTGCTGCCGCTTTCAATAGACGACAGAATGTCAATTCACATGGAGATGAGGAAAACCAAGGTAGCAGTTCAAAAGAATTTCCAAAGGAAAGCAAGCTATACAGATTTTTACAGAGAATTCATAGCAAAACACTGATGCATAAGCAAGCCCTTCAGTTGCTCAAAATGTTGACATCTGAAGCAGTAAAAGAAGGTGATGATATGGCTAATATACTTCTAGAACCTTCAATAATAGCTGCTGCCCGTTCAGGAATTCCGGAGTTTGTTACAGAGGTTATTGAAGCCTACCCATCATCTATTTGGTCAACGGACAATGAAGAAAGATCTATTTTCGCTTTGGCAATTTTACACCGCCAAGAAAAAGTTTTCAGTCTCTTACTCCAAGCGAGTTCATACACGCATTTTGGCACACGATCAAAGGACAAAGACGGAAACAATGTGCTACATTTGGCAGCAAAATTGGCACCATCAAGTAGGATTTCTGGTGCTGCCTTGCAGATGCAACGGGAATTGCAATGGTTCAAGGTTAATTATAAACTATACTAAACCTCGATCTCTTGAATTCCACTCTAGAATTTATTAACTAATAATATTTTATTTGCAGGAAGTGGAGAAGATTGTTCAGCCCTCATACAAGGAAATGAAAAATGATGACGGAAAAACTCCAAGAGAAATGAAAAATGAAGGAAAAACTCCAAGAAAATTGTTTACGGAAGAGCACAAGGATCTAGTAAAGGAAGGTGAAAAATGGATGAAAGAGACAGCTGGATCATGTGCACTTGTAGCTGCACTTGTTTTGACAGTAGTTTTTGCCGCAAATTTTACAGCACCAGGAGGAAATGATCAAACTACGGGATTTCCAATCTTTCTTAATAGAAAATCTTTTATGATATTTGCAATAGCCAATGCCTTAGCCCTGTTTTCTTCATCAGCTTCATTACTGATGTTTCTGGGGATACTAACATCAAGATATTCAGAAGAAGATTTTCTGAGGGCCTTGCCAATGAGGCTCACCATTGGTCTCATCACCTTATTCTTCTCGATTGCAGCTATGTTGATTGCTTTTAGTGCATCGCTTCACGTTGTTCTATCGCATAAAGTGAGCTGGATTGGAGTTCCAATTGGGGTTGCGGCATGTGTGCCTGTTACCTTGTTCGCAATTTTACAATTTCCTCTTCTTGTTCAAATAGTATATTCCACATTTGGGCCTAGTATTTTCCATAAACAAGGGGAAGAAATTTTAATATAAGGACACAGAAAATGCATTCTCGTCTAGTTTTTACTAATTATTATTATTATTTTTTACTTAATAACTCTTAATCGCGTTTTTGTTATATATAAGTGTCAAATTTATGTCTATATCACTTCACATATGATAATTTATAAGAATTTTAAAAATTGATGTGATAAATTAAACATATACAAAATTAAAATATAAATTTAATTTTTTTTTAAATTTTGGAGAATTTTAATGTATTATTAAGCCACTATAAAAATTGGAGAATGCACACAACTTAACTTGCAAGTAAATACTTTCCAAAAAGAAATTAAAATTGATCGTGAAAAGCACAAATGGATCAATTACATTAAAAATCATTGAAATTACGTTCTAATTATTAAAAAGGTGATAAAAAATTATAATAAAAAAACTGAAGTACACAATTTTTATATGAAAATTTATTTTAACTGAAAAATACGTCAAACTCTATTAGAAGTCAGCATAGCACTCCATCTAAATTCAAAACCTTATTAATTAAATTTTTGATAAAATTTTAAGTATTTTGCAGTCAAAATGACTTTCAATTCAAAGGTTATAAAGTTCAGGTATTTTTTCTTATTATTTTTTTTTCTGATATTTAGAGTATAGATCTAATGACTTCTTGTGGTATTAACCCCACACAAATGTGATATTGAATTTTCTTCAGTTTCAGTTTCTACTTGACGAATATAACTATATTATAAAATTATCCGACTATAATATTAAAAGTGCTGCATTTTCTTCATTTCTACTTGAAGAACATAATATATATTTTAGAAACTCCCTAATAAACTTAATGTGGAATAATTTCTTTACTTGTCTTGTGGACAAACAACATTTTATGATTCGAATTCCTTTTGTATGGATCCTCAACTCTAACCTTTTTAACACTATAATTGAATTGAAACCCAAATTCTGAGTAACTTTAAAAAACAATCAAATTTGATAGAAATGGAAGATAAGATTTGGAACAGCAAAGGGCCAGAACTCCATTCAGTCGCCAAGGAAGAACAACATCCGGAAGCTGCCCATAAAGATCATAAGGTACGCAACTAAATAATTATTCTCTTCTCTTCTTCCTTCCCTGAGTGATACAGTCACCTTAATTAAAAGATGGAGACACTGCTTTACATTATGCTGCTATTGCTGGAAATACAAAAGCTGCCAAGATCTTGCTGGAAAAGGACTTAACATTGACTCAACTAACGAATAAATATGGCAATACACCACTTCATTTTGCTGCTATTTATGGCCATCGGGAAACTATTAGATACCTTTTAACAGTGACTTGAGATGAGAATCCAAGTCCATTTGCAGGACAAATTGGTGCCAGACTGCTTAATCATATCATAACTGCTAATTTTTATGGTAAGTAATTTATGATCCCTACTAAACCTTAATCCTATATTAGTGGGGATCAGTGACGGAGGTAAGATCCTAAGGTTAGGAGGAGCAAAAATTTTAGTATCAAAATTTACGTGATTATTATTGGATTAAAATTTGATAGAGTGCACTTAAAATAAATTAGGGGGTCTCTATTATAATTTAAGTATATATATTTAAGAAATTTCTAAATATATTCGAGAAATTTTTAAAAAATGAGGGTGTGCACATGCACCCCGGCCCCTCATCAATATGTAGCTCCGCCACTTATGGGTTTCGCCCAAGCAATGAAGCTTAATTCCTTGCTTTCTATGATAAGAAATTATTCATATCTGCATTTTGGTTGATATTACGAATTATGATTCTATTTCTATTGACAGACACTGCTTTGGATATACTGAACAACTATCCCCGTCTAGTTGTTCAAGCAGACTCTGAAGGGAATACGTCCTTATTGATATTGGCTCAAAAGCCAAAGGCCTTTCCAAGTGGAAGCAATCCAACAATTTACGAATATTTTCAAACCAGTAATAACTTCATCTTTACAACTTTTTTTGGTTTACAGGGGCAAATTCTGCTCAAACAATAAAAGTGGCCTTTTTTTATTATTGTTTGGTTTCAGCTTTTGCTGCTGCTTTCAATAGACGACAGAATGCCACTAGACATGGAGATGAGGAAAACTAAGGTCGCAGTTCAAAAGAATTTCCAAAGGAAAGCAAGCTATACAGATTTCTACATAACAAAACACTGATGCACAAGCAAGCCCTTCAGTTGCTCAAAATGTTGACATGTGAAGCAGTAAAAGAAGGCGATAATATGGCTTATATACTTCTAAAGCCTTCAATAATAGCTGCTGCCCGTTCAGGAATTCCCGAGTTTGTTACAGAGGTTATTAAAGCCTACCCATCATCTATTTGGTTCGCTGACAATAATGAAAGATCTCTTTTCACTTTGGCAATTTTACACTGCCAAGAAAAAGTTTTTAGTCTCTTACTCCAAGCGAGGTCGTACACGCATTTTGTCACACAATCAAAGGACAAAGACAGGAACAATGTGCTACATTTGGCAGCAAAATTGGCACCATCAAGTAGGGTTTCTGGTGCTGCCTTGTAGATGCAACGGGAATTGCAATGGTTCAAGGTTAATTATATACTTACTTACATTAATCTCTCGAATTCCTCTCTAAAATTTATTAAATGATAATATTTCATTTGCAGGAAGTGGAGAAGACTGTTCAGCCCTCATACAAGAAATGAAAAATAAGAAAGGAAAAACTCCAATAGAATTACAAAATAGCACAAGAATCTAGTAAAGGAAGGTGAGAAATGTATGGAAGAGACAGCTGGATCATGTGCACTTGTAGCTGCACTTGTGTTGACAGTAGCTTTTGTAGCAAATTTTACAGCACCAGGCGAAAATGATCAAACTGCAGGATTTTCGATCTTTGTTAATAGAGCATCTTTCATGACTTTTGAAATAGCCAATGCCTTAGCTCTCTTCTCTTCAACGACCTCATTACTGATGCTTTTAGGGATACTCACTTCAAGATATACAGAAGAAGATTTTCTGAGGGCCTTGCCAATGAGGCTTAGCATCGGTCTGATTACCTTATTCTTCTCGATTGCAGCTATGTTGACTGCTTTTAGTGCATCTCTTCACATTGTTCTATGGCATAAAGTGAGCTGGATTGGAGTTCCAATTGGGCTTGGAGCATGTGTGCCTGTTACCTTGTTCGTACTTTTACAATTTCCTCTTCTTCTTCAACTAGTATGTTCCACATTTGGGCCTAGTATTTTTCATCAACAAGGGAAGGAAATTTTAATATAAATACACAGAAAATGTATTATCGTCTAGTTTTTACTATTTCAGTTATGGGTATGTTCTCATTTTCTAATTCTTTCCTCAATTTGTGTGTGAAATTACTTGCTTCAATGGCAGAAGCTTTTGTGATGTAATTGAGAACAAAATGTGAAAAGATCATTTACTTAATGTAACAGGCCTTATGAGGAAACTATATTGATCGCTACTTGTTATTGACTTCACTAAAAAATTATGGATTTAACAAATTCAATTAGCAATATACAATTTAATTAAATGCAATACCAGCTCTTATTGCACACCCAATAAATAATAATTGAAATATGATTTCAATAAATCACAGCAAACACTACAAAAAAAAATTGATTTTACTGATGGGCTCATACTCCATCAGTAAAATTAAGATATTACCTACTAAATTGATAATGCGTCGGTAAAAAAATAAATTTGATAAACGACAATATTTTTACTGACAGAATTAAATATTCGTTGGTATTTTTGGTGGAAAATGTTGCTGCTAATTTTTAGCGACTGATTCACGGACGTTTATGCCCGTCGGTAACTAATTTCCGTCAGTAATACAAGCATTTACCTGCAGATTTTGCAACGGATATTTATTCCATCGGTAAATAAATGCGGAAAATTTTTAGTGCCGAATGTAGCGACAGAATAGTGACGAATATTTAAGGCGACGGAATTATAGTTGTTGCGACAATTTGTTGTCGTCGGCAATTCCGTCTGTAGGCTTTTAATAAAAATTTTTATATTTAATATAACATAAATTAATGACCCGATTTCTAATTATTTAGATTATATGCCATTATATATAAATAGGGCAAAACCCTAACACTTTCATTTTTCTTCTCTCTTCAGTCAAAATTCTGTCGTTTCTCTTCTTTTTGGTACTAATAGATCTGCCAAGATCCCCAAATGCCGCCGTTGCCCTCTCACCCATCGCCACCGCCAAGATAACCAGATCTGCCACCATTCCCCTTTGCCAATCGCCACCATTGAGATCATCAGATCTATCACCTTTCCCCTCGCCACCTCATCGCCTCTGAGTTAGGGTTCCATCGTGTCTGAAATTGATTTAGAAACCTACTCTCTTGGAAGGATTTTCCATGTAGATTTTAGCGAAGATGTTTCTCACAAGGTGAACCTTATCGGTAATCACGACTAATGCTGGCATTTTAGTTCTATAGTGATTTATTGGAAAAAGATTTCATTTTTATGCATTTTTATTAGGGTCTACTTAGTTGTTGATTTGGACTTTATGCGTTTGTTTTTTAAAGGACTGAGTATGATCGAGGAGTAAACACTTTCTCTCCAGAAGGCAGATTGTTTCGGGTGGAATATGCTATTGAAGCTATTAAGGTAATCTAAATCCTTTTTTGTTTCTTCATTCATAAAATTTTCGCTGCCTAGATAGTGATTTTCAATATATTTGAATTTCATCTTGTTAAAACAGTTTTCCTGACGATTATTTCAAATGCACTACAAGAAAACGTGAAAATAGCAACGGAATTGATTCAGTTGCTAAATTAGTAACGAAAAACAAATTCCTTTGCTATTTAGCAACGAAAATTAATTTTCATTGCTAAAATTGGCTAAACTTTCCAGATTTAGCAACAAAAATATATTTAGTTATTGTCCATTGCTAAAAGTGGAGGAAATTAATGGTGCTGAAAATTAGCAACGGAATAAGTAAACCTTTGCTAAAAAAGGCTCTAAAAGCTTGCGGAAAAATTTTGAAAGAAAAAATAGCAACATATATAGATTTTCGTTGCTAATTTAACAATTGAATATTTTTTCGGTTGCAATTTACCATCAGAAATTGAATACCGTTGGTATTTTTGGAGCATCAAAAATAGCAACGGAAATTCAATTCCGTTGTTATTTTACCAACGAAAAAGAATTTGGTTGCTATTTTTGATCCCCAAATTTTTCATCCTTGTTTTCAGCAAAAAAATACCAACGAAATTATTTTCGTTGCTAAAATTGCAACTGAATTTGAATTCCATTACTATTTTAGCAACGGAATATTATTTCCATTGCTAAAATTGCAACCGAATATTTTTTTAGTTGCAATTTATCAACGAAAATTGAATACCGTTGGTATTTTTGGAGCATCAAAAATTGCAATTAAAATTCAATTCCGTTACTATTTTACCAACGAAAAAGAATTCGGTTGCTATTTTTTATCCCCAAATTTTTCATCTTCATGTGCAGCAAAAAATACCAAAGGAATGTATTTCCATTGCTAAAATTGCAACCGAATTTGAATTCCATTGTTATTTTAGCAACGAAAATTATTTTTGTTGCTAAAATTGCAACCCAAACCATATTCCGTTGGTATTTTTGGATCCACTTAAACTTATAATTTGGGAGCAAAAATATCAACGGAATTACACTACTGTTGCTAAAATAGCAACAAAATTCAAATTCGGTTGCAATTTTAGCAACTGAAAATAATTCCGTTGGTATTTTTTTACTAAAATACCAACAGAATTAAAATTCCGTTGCTAAATAGCAACTAAATTCAAATTCCATTGCTAATTTGTTATTTTCCCTAGGTATAAAAAGCCTCTTATTTTCTTATTGAACCTGAGATACTACTAATTTCCACCACCAACTCTCAACCTGAGATGCTCTACAAAACAATCGAAGTCACCATCGTTGACCACCTCGATCTCTCGCTCACTCCTTCTTCTGCTCTTTTATGATCGTCGGTTGTCTAGGATGACCTTGGCTTCACTCCTCTAAATTTCACTATCGTCGATAATGGCATCTTTAGGTCCGGATTTTCTGACGCTACTAACTTCTCTTTTCTTCAAACTCTTTATCTACTCTCTATCTTGTAAGTTGTTCTCTGGTATATGTAGCCATTTGTGGTTCGGGTCATAGTAATTTGTGGTTTTGGTGGTGTAGATGTTTATGTCCTGAGCCTTATCCCAAGCTAAACACGGAGTTTCTTAAGGCCAATGATATTAGGCTTTTTCAGTTTGGGATCGAGGGTTAAATAAGAGTATTCTTGCAATATCAATAACATTGTAGTTGTAATCATAATGCGAATTATGATTAAATTTCCATTGACAGACATTACTTTTGATATTAAGCGTTATTCCATGCTTGCTCATGGAAAAAGACTCTTTTGGGAATGCCGTAAATTAAAATTGCAATAGCGAACATATTCTGACCAGTAATCATCTACGCTACTTCTTTTATGTTTTAATTTATATACAGGTGTGGTGCAACAAATTAAGAAAGTAAAAGGAAAGGCAATAAATAGAAGGTGTTTGAGACTTCTAATATTCTAGTCCACTCTAAAAAGGAATAAAACTAATTATAGCTCTACGAAACTTTTTGTAATCATTATTTTCCATTCTAATTAAATGGTAAATATTAAATTAAATAAGGGCATATTTTTTTACAAAACATTGCAAATTTATCTAAAAATTAAGTTCTTTATTAGATTTTTTAGTTTGGCTAAAAACATGTAAAACGACCGATGAATTGAAACAATATAAGTATTATCTTTTAAAAGATTATAAATGTTGTTATTTAAATACTTATAAGATGTCTAAAATATCCTTTATATTTTTGAATTATTTTCTACTCTACATTTTAAAATTAAGGACTTAGGTTTATAGGGTTTAATTTGTTTAGGTCTAAAATAATCTTTATATTTTTTTTATATTAATTATAAGTAATGATCCACCTTTGGGTAATCTCCTAAGATTATAATGTATAATCTCAATTGTTCAATTTATCTTTTATTAGCACCATCCAACATGAACAATTGAAAATATGCAAAATTAAATGTTCAAATATCCTTTCAAGGTCACTTTGGTGACTAACAAGTTTTCTATACGGTAAATATTTAATTAAGTATAAATAAATTTGAAAATTTAACTCTAATATTGAAAGATTATAGGTAGAGTCCAAAACTTTTAGGAACTAAATTGTAATTTTTATTACCAAATCATAATGGTCCAAAAATTATAAGGACCAAAATGTAATTAACCATGCATCTTCAACCTTTGATTTCCGTTTAGGAAATCAATTCCAGCAAAAAAAAAAAAACATAATTGGACGATTTCCAGCAAAAAACAATAACTTTGTTTCAAGCAAACTTCAAGTTAGCTTTTAGTCAAAATAACCCAATTCCAAATAACAGAGGGTTTTGTTATGATGTTTAATGCTTCTTAACCGAACACTTGCCACCTTAGATTCATAACGTCCACCTACCTACTGGCCACATCGTACATTCCATTTTCTCTTCCCCGTTAATGCAAACACCAAACACTGTCCATTAATCTGTGCCTCTGTGGTTCGCATCCTTCGGGGAAAACAAAAAGAAACTCTTATTTTTATTTGGTCACGAAAATCCCAGTGGTAACAGATCATTATAAAGAACACATATATTCTTGCAATATCACTAACATTGTAGTTGGAATCATAATGCGAATTATGATTAAATTTCCATTGACAGACATTACTTTTGATATATTGAAGCGTTATTTGTTAAGGCACCCGATGCAGATTTGGTTGATAGTTGTATTTATTTATGATTAACATAGTTATAGGAGTAATTAAAGGAGCATACATCATTGACTTAGACTTTATGGTTAACATAGTTATAGAAGTAATTAAAGGAGCATACATCATTGACTTGTGCTTTGATTTTTTTGTATAAATACCAGAACTTCATGATAAATAATATTTAACATTATTCCATGCTAGCTCTTGAAAAAGACTCTGCTGGGAATACGGACTTATTGACATTGGCTAAAATGCCAAAGAGCCAATGATATTAAAATCAGATCGAACCGGTCGGTTGAATCAATTTAACTATAAATAATAGATCATTTGATTGGTTTAATTACTTAAAATCAAATTCATAAAAAATCGAATTGAACCAAAAAAATAAAAAAAAACTGGACAAAATCGAATTTTTGGCTAAAAAGTGTAAAAAAATCATAATTTTTTTTGTATATTCACACACACACATATATATTAAATTTTCATTATTTATTTATTTGAAAAAATAGTATTTTAAAATTTTAAATATGTCATTTAATAATTTAATATATATATTTGATTATAATGAATCAAATAGATAATAAGTATATTAAATTATTAAGTGATATTTTTATATATTAAATTTTTATTATTTATTTATTTGAAAAAATTAATATTTTAAATTATATATTAAATTTTTATTATTAATTTATTTAAAAAAATTAATATTTTAAATTATAAAGATGTCACTTAATAATTTAATATACTTATTATCTATTTGAGTTTATTATAATTAAATATAATTATACTCATATATGCAAGGTTAATATATATTTTTTTGTATTTGCTTCACTAGTACTCTATTTAAATAAATTTTTTTTTCATGATATGATTGTATTTATATATTTCTATCGTGTGATATTTAAAAATTCATAATTAATCACTAATAATAATAAAATTAAAATTATATTTTGTAATTTATTATTATAATATTTATAATATATATTTAATATTTGATAAATATTTTTTTAATTTTTATATAATATTATTTATAAAATTATAATAATTAATAATATTTTAAAAATAAAAAAACTGATTGAACGGATCAAATCACATCTAATCTTACTGATTTTTTATACGATTAGATTTTAATAACGTTGCCAAAAGCCTTTCCAAGTGGAAGCAATCCAACAATTTGTGAACATATTCTGACCAGAAATCATCTAGACAATTTCTGGTCAAATATTAACTGGCTATTATTTATTTATTTATTTGGTTTCAGCTTTTGCTGCTGCTTTCAATACTAGACAGAATATGGTTACTATTTCAGTTACGTGTTATTTTTTTTCTTTTCCTTTCCTCAATTGGTGTGTAAAATTTCTTGCTTCAGTGGAAGAGGCTTTTGTGATGTAATTAATAACAAAATGGGAAAAGGATGAAATCCTTTGTTTCTGAATAATAAATTAAATCCTTAAGTTTCCATTGTGTTAAATTAGGAACTGAAAACAATATAGCTTGAAAATATTGAAGATTTAAAAATATAATCACTCACTAAGTTTATGAAATGCAAAAATAAATTATATTATACCCCATTGACATTGAAAGAAAAGTAATTTTTTTTATTAGAAATGAAAAATAAATTTTATAAACTAATCTTGTAAAGTTCAAATTAATTATATATTCTTTGACTTGGCTAAGAATATCTACTTAAATTAGTTGGCTACATACTTTATAAAAAGTGTTAAATAATTTCTATTTTATTTTCTCCATTTATTACATGACATATGTCCGTTTAATAAATTATATGATCACATGCATGTTTTAATTTATATACATATATGTGGTGCAACAAATGAACAAAGTAAGAGGAAAGGCAATAAATAGAAGGTGTTTAAGACTTCTAATATTCTAGTCCACTCTAAAAAGGAATAAAACTAATTATAGCTCCATGAAACTTTTTGTCATAATTATTTTCCATTCTAATTAAATGGTAAACATTAAATTAAATAAGGGCATTTTTTACAAAACATTGCAAATTTATCTAAAAATTAAGTTATTTATTAGAGTTATTAGTTTGGGTAAAAAAATTTAAAAAGACTGGTGAATTGAAACAATATAAGTGCTATCTTTTAAAAGATTATTTAAATACTTATAAGATGTCTAAAATACCCTTTATATTTTTAAATTATTTTCTATTATGCATTTTAAAATTAAGGATTTAGGTTTCTAGGGTTTAATTTTTTATGTCTAAAATACCTTGTATATTTTGAAATTATTTTATTATACTTTTAGAATTAAGGATTTAGGAGTTTTGGATTTAGAATTTTAGGAGTTTCGGATTTAAGGGTTTAGATTTTAGAATTGAGATTTATAAACTAATCAAATTTAATACACAGGATTCTCTTAGAAGAAAATATTTATGAAAATTATAATTAATAATTGTGGGCATGTATTTTTAAGTGGCCAACCTTGTCATTCAGGTTTATCCTACTTTAGAGTAATAATTATGTCTTCTTAACATAGTGTTTTATTACGCTATTTAATGCTTCTTAACGGACCCCAACAACCTTAGATTAATAACGCCCATCTACCTATCGGCTACATCGTACAGTCCTTTTTCTCTTCCCCCTTAATGCAAACACCAAACACTGTCCATTAATCAATGGTTCACATCCAGGCAACATAGTCTTGGACAATTCAGTCATTGACTTCAACGAAGACTGGGAATTTCATAACCAAACAAAAACGAAAGACTTTCGTTTCCACCTTAGATTAATAACGCCCACCTGCCTATCGGCTACATCGTACGGTCCGTTTTCTCTTCCTCATTAATACAATACTGATAACAATCGAACTATTAAATCGGTTTAACAATCTGACATAGACCGAGCACCTTGTCCAAATAGGACCCGGTGAGCCAACCAAAGGCCGAATTCCTCAGGGAGACATGGCTGAACATTAGATCGGCAAAAGGCCGGTCCCGAAAACAACTCTACTACGTTAAGCAGACAATCGTCATTAACCCACGTTTCCTCGAAAATCGCCGCTATTGGGTTAGTGGTCGAGAAAAACGGAAAACTCCTCCCATTAACTTTTAGGAACGTGGTAACCCCACCTATAAAAGAAGGAGAAACAGGTATGAAAATGTTACTTAATTCTCTTTCATTCAAGAATTCTTATTCTCTCATCCAAAATCTCTAACTTGACTGTTGGAGACTCCCTTATCGGAAACCCACCGGTCTATTATTTGTATTTGCAGGTATTCACAGTCGCAAGAAGCTTACTGTACATTTTCTCCTGTCATCAAATACAAATACCAAACCCGGTCCATTACCCAATGGTTTGACATCCTTCAAAAAAAAAAATAGTGTCTTTTTGTTTTTGTTTTTAAAATCCCAGTCTTCGTTGTTAAAGTCGATGACTGAATTGTACAAGACTACATTGCTTGCGATTGGTAAAAAAGCCGCAATAGTTATTGTTCTTTAGCGACAGATTCCAATGGGTTTCCCTTCAGAAATCCAAACTAACACCGATTAAGTGACATAAATTTGATATGCATCTAAATTATATTAATTAATTTTAATTTTTTAAGAAAATATTAAAAAATTCTTATTATTAAATAATTTTTATTTATTTATCTGAAATTCAGTTATTTTTATAAATTTAACATCATAAATTTTAATTATTTTTGAGTATTTAATAAAAGTATTATTTTATAGTATATATTTGACAAATTTACACGACTTCAATCAATATATTATATATATTTTTATTTGTTTATCTAGAATTCTGCATAGTAAATTTGAATCAAATACATAATAGACTAATAGTAGAAGCAGTTTTGATTTCCAGCAAAAAACAATAACTTTGTTTCGAGCAAACTTCAAGTTAGCTTTTAGTCAAAATAACCCAATTCCAAATAACAGAGGGTTTTGTTATGATATTTAATGCTTCTTAACCGAACACCTGCCACCTTAGATTAATAACGTCCACCCACCTACTGGCTACATCGTACAGTCCATTTTCTCTTCCCCGTTAATGCAAACACCAAACACTGTCCATTAATCTGTGCCTCTGTGGTTTGCATCCTTAATTCGGGGAAAGCAAAAAGAAAGTCTTTTATTTTTATTTGGTTAAGAAAATCCCATGGGTAACAGATCATTATAAAGAACATATATATTCTTGCAATATCACTAACATTGTAGTTGTAATCATAATGCGAATTATGATTAAATTTCCATTGATAGACATTACTTTTGATATATTGAAGCGTTATTCCATGCTTGCTCATTGAAAAAGACTCTGCTGGGAATGCTGTAAATTAAAATTGCAATAGTGAACATATTCTGACCAGTAATCATCTACGCTACTTCTTTTATGTTTTAATTTATATACAGGTGTGGTGCAACAAATTAAGAAAGTAAAAGGAAAGGCAATAAATAGAAGGTGTTTAAGACTTCTAATATTCTAGTCCGCTCTAAAAAGGAATAAAACTAATTATAGCTCCATGAAACTTTTTGTCATAATTATTTTCCATTCTAATTAAATGGTAAATATTAAATTAAATAAGAGCAATTTTTACAAAACATTGCAAATTTATCTAAAAATTAAGTTATTTATTAGAGTTATTAGTTTGGGTAAAAAAATTTAAAAAGACTGGTGAATTGAAACAATATATAAGTACTATCTTTTAAAAGATTATTTAAATACTTATAAGATGTCTAAAATACCCTTTATATTTTTAAATTATTTTCTATTATGCATTTTAAAATTAAGGATTTAGGTTTCTAGGGTTTAATTTTTTTTATGTCTAAATTACCTTTTATATTTTGAAATTATTTTATTATACTTTTAGAATTAAGGATTTAGCAGTTTCGGATTTAGAATTTTAGGAGTTTCGGATTTAAGGGTTTAGATTTTAGAATTGAGATTTATAAAATAATCAAATTTAATACACAGGATTCTCTTAGAAGAAAATATTTATGAAAATTGTAATTAATAATTGTGGGCATGTATTTTTAAGTGGCCAACCTTGTCATTCAGGTTTATCCCACTTTAGAGTAATAATTATGTCTTATTAACATAGTGTTTTATTACGCTATTTAATGCTTCTTAACGGACCCCAACCACCTTAGATTAATAACGCCCATCTACCTATCGGCTACTTCGTACAGTCCTTTTTCTCTTCCCCCTTAATGCAAACACCAAACACTGTCCATTAATTTATGGTTCACATCCAGGCAACATAGTCTTGGACCATTCAGTCATTATATATGATTTGGCAGTTGCACTTAAAAATCTCAACCTCAGGAATTATAAGAAGATTGAAATGTCTTTTCTTTAGAGACCGACACCAATGGCTTCTGCTTCAGAAAACCAATCTCACACCAACGATACGCATGGTAATTTTGCTAAATTATTTTTCCTTAAAGTGTTACAATTTCATACAAGTAACTACAGTTTGAATTGTTGAACTTTGATCTTCTGTTGCTAAAACTACTGAATATTTCCAACCATGAAAATCAGAAAAAGCTCGTAATGGTTTGACTAAAAAGGAGACAAAATCAGAAACAGATTTTGAAAGTGAACATTTTATTTATTTTTTTTTAACTACCCCCTTAATTAGTTGTGTTTGTGCAATTAATTTGAAACTAAAAGAATTAATCACCACAACATTTTATATCTACAGACTTAGCGCCCTAATTAAATTGATCAATAAAATCTATTCAAATGATATAGCAGAGCCCCAATGTCTACAGCCCACCCTCTGCTACAGCTTTTTATTAGCAGAGCCTATATGCCCAAATGCCATTATATTTTTCCTGTTTCCTTTTTTAGCGACCACAGTTACCCTTCTAGCAACAAGACTGTATGCATGCAATCTCCCTCTCTCTCTCTCTCTCTCTCTTTATTTTAAGAATTAGATTAAATTGGTTGTAAACAAAATAGAGGCTAATACAACGACTAAATTAAATTTTAACTTGATTTGCTAAAAATTAACTTATACTCATCACTATATTTAATAACTTAAACTCATCGCACACTTGGCAGGGTCAAATTTCTACAGGCCAATTTATAAAGCAGCAATAAGCGGTGATTGGAGTGCCGCAGAGAGATTTTTAAATGATAATCCAAAAGCACTAACTGCTAGGATTGTAGGAAATGAAACAATTCTTCATGTTGCAGTTAGAGCAGGTCATTCAATACCTTTTGTGCAGGAACTTGTTAAATTATTGCCAAACGAGTCACTGGCAATCGTAGATTCTGATAAAGACACTGCTTTACATTATGCTGCTTGTACTGGAAATACAAAAGCTGCCAAGATCTTGGTGGCAAAGGACTCAACCTTGACTCAACTAAGAAATAAGTATGGCAATACACCACTTCATTATGCTGCTATTTATGGCCATCGGGAAACTATTCGATACCTTTTACCAGTGACTCAAGATGAGCATCCAAGTCCATTTGCAGGAGAAAGTGGTGCCAGACTGCTTAATCATATCATAACTGCTAATTTTTATGGTAAGTAATTTATGATCCCTACTAAACCTTAATCCTGTATTAGATGAAGTCTTAATCCCTTGCTTTCAATGATAAGAGATTATTCATATCTGCATTTTGATTGATATTACGAATTATGATTCTATTTCTATTGACAGACATTGCTTTGGATATACTGAACCTCAATCCCCGTCTAGCTCTTGAAGCAGACACTAAAGGGAATAAGGCCTTATTGATATTGGCTCAAAAGCCAGAGGCCTTTCCAAGTGGAAGCAATCCAACAATTTACGAATATTTTCTGACCAGTAATAACTTTACTTCATCTTGACTACTTTTTTTGGTTTACAGAGGCAAATTCTGCTCAAACAATAAAAGTGGCCTTTTTTATTATTATTTGGTTTCAGCTTTTGCTGCTGCTTTCAATATACGACGGAATGTCATTACACATGGAGATGCGGAAAACCAAGGTAGCAGTTCAAAAGAACTTCCAAAGGAAAGCAAGCTATACAGATTTCTACAGAGCATTCATAACAAAACACTGATGCATCAGCAAACTCTGCAGTTGCTCAGAATTTTGACCTCTGAAGCAATAACACTCAGTTCTTATGAAGCTTATACACTTCTACGACCTTCAGTAGGAGATGCTACCAAACTAGGAATTCATGAGTTTGTAACAGAGGTTATCAAAACCTGCCCACTATTTGTGGGTCCCCTTCACGATGATGGGAGGAAGCAATCATACACCGCCAGGAAAAAGTTTTCAATCTATTATTCCAAGTGAGTTCATTCAGGCATTTTGTTCCACCGTTATTGGACAAATACAACAAAACACTATGCTACATATGGCAGCAAAATTGGCACCATCAAGTAAGATTTCTGGTGCTGCCTTGCAGATGCAACGGGAATTGCAATGGTTCAAGGTTAATTATAAACTATGCTAAACCTCGATCTCTTGAATTGCACTCTAGAATTTATTAACTAATAATATTTTTTTTTGCAGGAAGTGGAGAAGATTGTTCAGCCCTCATACAAGGAAATGAAAAATGATGACGGTAAAACTCCAAGAGAATTGTTTACAGAAGAGCACAAGAATCTGTTACCTTGTTTGCACTTTTATAATTTCCTCTTCTTGTTCAAATAGTATCTTCCACATTGGAGCCTAGTATTTTCAATAAACAAGGGGAAGAAATTTTAATATAACTGCATAGCAAAATGCATTCTCATCTAGTTTTTACTAATTATGCAATGTGCGTGTTCGTTTTCCGTCTCTTTCCTCAATTTGTGTGTAAAATTATTGGCTTCAGTAAAAGAGGCTTTTGTGGTATAAATAAGAATAAAATGTGAAAAGAATTGTTCCTTTTGTTTCTGAATAATAAAACCTTCAATTGATTTATTTTTCTATTTATTTTTCTTTTCGCGGGCGATGTCCACTCCATTGTACAGAAAAGAAAAAATAAAAAAATAAATTAGACTATCTTTTGGTTTCTTATGCATAATATATTCTAGTTGGCTAAAAAGGAATAAAACGGCATTCTAGTTGGCTTAAAGGGAATAAAACGACGCTGTTCACTTGAAAAAGTAACTGTAATTTCATTTTTTAAATGAGTGTTTGGAAATTTGAATCACTTTGTGTGTATATATATATATATATATATATATATATATATATATATATATATATATATATATATATATATATATATATATATATATATATATATATATATATATAAAGAGTATTGTTGCCAACTCGCTATTTGCTACCTAGGACTGTTCAACTTTTTTATAAACCGATCAAACCGATCAACCCAAAAAAAATACGGTTTAGATGGGTTTAATGATGGGGTTGGGTTATATTGTGAGTTTTTAACGGGAAAAGGTGGGGTTTCTGTGTAATATGATCGGTTATTTACTAAACCGACCATTTCCTTTCTTCTCAGTTCTCTCCATCTCTCTCTCAATCGTGCCCTAGACCATTTCCTTTCTTATCTTTGCTACTCTGCTGTCTCTTGCCCTCTTCTACCTCTTTCATTTTCTTTCTTTTCTTCTTTCTTTCTTTCTCTCCAGTTTTCAGATCTGCTTCAATGGGTATGTGGTTTTTGTTTGGTTACATCCCCTGACGCAGTGACGCTAAATCCTTCTCTCCTCCCTTCTCTGACTCGCTCGGCGATCTCCGGTCAGGTATGCTTCCGCTTGCCGTCTCTTATTCCTATTTCTATGTTCACATAAATGATTGCAAGTTGGAGCTGTTAGTTCAGAGAAGATGCCTAAGTAGAATTTTATTTTAAGTTATAGAATTTCTTCGTGGTTTCTTATCGTTGACTTTTGAGTGCTAGTGTTACTGTCTGATAATTTCCATGAAAGTTACTTGTTTTTCTTAATATCCATTACTCGGTGTTGACCTTTATCTTTTTTATTATGATTTCTTGCTTATTATTTGGATACAATAATATTTGTTTACTTTGCTGCATTGGTATGTGCAGTGCTGGGTTCAGTTTGGTTGGTAATTGACTTCCCCAATTGGAGGTACGTATGAATTTTGTTTCTTTTAAAGTATTCCCTGTGTGGTTTGAATTGATTTGTTGTGTATGGGAAAGCTTTTTAAATATCTTCTGGTTTTATTGAGAATTATTAGTTTGAATTAATAACTAACACCAAGCAAAGAGTATTTAAAAATAAAACTGGAATAAAATTACAAGGTAATGGCTGAATTATGGCTCTTAATTTGAGGTTGGTTTGATTGGAGTTGAAGGATTTCTTTTCTTTTCTTTTTTTAATTTATATAATTATGGAACAGTGTGCAATTGATAATAGATTAAGGAAGAGAGATTTGGTATTTGGTATACTCTGTTTGTCTTGCTCTACTCACCCACTGTTTTGTCTTTAAAATAGCAAGTAACTATTCCACTCTTAGTGTTAGTTTTCTTGGAAATTCAGTACTAGTTGAGACAAGATAGAAGATGTAATAGTTTTTCATACAACTAGCCAACTTTGTTTTAGGATTAAAATATACTGTCGGCAATTTTGTAAAGAAATCATTGAATATTAGTCTTTTTAAGAAACTAAAATCTTGCAGTTCAATTAGTGTACAATGGGTTTTGGTTTACGTACTAGATTTCATGTCTTAGAAAATTCTAAAGCAGCAGCCAGCAGAAGTTTCTCCACCACAAAACAAAATACAGAGATCTAAATAAGTCTCGTTGTGTATCTGAACAAGACTGAGATTCCAGTACTTATTGCTGGATCTATAGCTGCAAGTTGTAGTAATACCGGCAAAGGAAATTGAAAATGGGGTTTTTATTTTTATATCTATGAATTTGCTAGAGAAAAAAAAATGGACATTTTTGAAATAATATCAGCTCAAAATGCACTTGTGATAAAACAAAATATATAGATGAAATTTCATAAAAAATGGTATGGCATTCTTACAGTGAATGAGAAATTGTCTTCTTATAGTGAACCTTCTTTGATGCAACTTAGGTTGACAAAAGCATTTCAATCATTATTCATTTGGTTCTAGTTCTGATTCTTTCAACTTTTAGCTACTATACAATGATTAGTTATAAATTTTAAATCTAGTAATTCATTGTTGTTTTGTGAATGTGGCTTCTTGTTGGTTTGCTCCTATTTTCTTGATTAGTAGCTTTTGCTTGAAGATATTTTTCGTTGGATACACTTGAATCCCTGGAGAAATACATAACATTTAGGTCAGCAAGCCTATGTAAGCTTAATTAGATTGACAAAATATATAAGAATGCTTAGCTGGCCTTTAGGGATGAAATAAAATGATAACTTCTGCAACTATGGGGTGAAATTATCATATTTAATAAGAAAATTTTACCTCTAAAATAATTATCTATTATTTAATAAAAATAAAAATATAATTCTCCGTTTCCATGTTTATCTTTGTAAAAGTAGCTTCTGATTCTGATTGCCGTTAGTAATTCTATGGCGGCAATCATGTGTCTGTTACTTTGATCCACATACACATTTTAAACATTTAGAATTTATTTTTTTAATCGACTTAGTTTTTAGTTTTATACATATATTTTTTAAATTCTTCGTTTCTATTACAAAGATCATATCGTCTTGAAAAAATTCAAGGTATAGTTTTATTATAAACCCAGAACATGTCATTATTTGGGCAATCGGACTTGGGCCTTCTTAGCATTTATATGAATACAATCTAGTATTCTTAGCATTTTAATACAATCTAGTATTCTTAGCATTTATATGGCTGAAAATTCTAGTATTCTAAGCATTTATATTTTTGAAAATGCTTGTGAAGCATAAATAGGTTGAAAATTTTAATATTCTTAGCATTTATATGAATACAATCTAGTATTCTTAGCATTTTAATACAATCTAGTATTCTTAGCATTTATATGGTTGAAGATTCTAGTATTCTTAGCATTTTAATACAATCTAGTATTTCTTTGCTTTCTAAAATTAAATATTTACTTGAATCTCAAATTAGTGTCAGATGGAGACAATCAAGTATGTAGCTTAAGGAGACCTTCCAAAGGCTAAGGGATGCGGGCCTAAAATTGAACCCTGAAAAATGTGCCTTTGGGATACAGTTCGGAAAGTTCCTCGGCTTCATGATATCGAAGCGAGGGATTGAGGCAAATCCAGAAAAGATCAATGCAATCATGATCATCACAAGGTTCGGTATTCCATACTCTATCATTTCTGACAATGGCAAATAGTTTGATTGTCAGGCTTTCAAACAATTCTGCTCGAAGCTAAATATTCAATTGGCCTTTACTTCCGTTTACCCTCCCTAATCCAATGGAATGACCGAAGTGACCAACCAGACTATTCTCTCCGGGCTCAAAAAACGGCTTGAAGGAGCCAAAGGCCTTTGGATTGAAGAACTCAACAATGTGCTATGAGCATATCGGACGTCACCCCAGGCAGCAACAGGGTTAACACCCTTCGTGTTGACATATGGCAATAACGTTGTTATCCCATGTGAAATATAGTTGATCTCTTGTACAACTTAGATCGGCTTGAAGAAAGCAGTGAGCTGCCTAGATATAGTCTGCAACATATAAGCAACGTATGGTAGCTTACCACGATTGCAGGATCAAGTCGAGGTCATTTTGGGTCGGACAGTTGGTATTAAAGAAAGTGGTATTCGCCTAAACAATAGCAGGAGTAGAAAAGCTGGACCCCAATTAGGAAGAGCCATACATGGTAAGAGAAGTAATCGACGGAGAAGCATACAAACTCGAAGATCTCTCAAGCAAAAGGCTCACGCACTCATGGAATGGGTTCAACCTCAGGCGATATTATCAATAGCTCGGCCTTTTTTGAATGGCCACATATGTACTCATTCTTATTTGGTTATTATTAAATATTGTTCGGTATTATCACCGTTTCTCAATTTGTTATTCTACAATTACAAGCTATCGTCATGCTAATCTGGCTTCAATGCAAGTCCTTCGGATGTTTTCGCCTATAGGACGAATGTTTAATGAATGACATGTTCTATGCAACGTACTTATCCCCCTTTAGATCACAGTACTTCTGTTTATAAGGGCTCAGCATTATCGCCAAAATAGTTCGGTCATATTATTGAGTTCGGCATATATCGCCAAATAACTCTGATTACTCAGCAAATTGCGCCTACTAACAGGGGCTTGGCACTATCGCCAAAATAGCCCAATCATATTATTAAGTTCGGCACATATCGCCAAATAATTTGCTTACTCAGCAAATTACGCCTACTAACAAGAACTCAATGCTATTGGCAAAACAACCTCGTATCACCATAGAGCTCGGCAAGTGCTGCCACATAACTCTTGTTCTATGCAAACGGCTCCACAACAAATACAAGTTATGCAATTACAAAGCCTCTGTACTGACATATTGAATGCGAGGTATTCAGCATGACGAACTCATTTTTTACATTATCTTTTATTGGGCAGTTCTTTTTTTAATTAGTTACACTCGATTTTGTTATCACGAGAAATTCAACAACTTAAAGGACAACTCATCTCGCCACACACGAACATTTTCTTTATCTAAGTGTTCTTATGCAAATAGTTCGAAAATAAATGACAAACTTAAGTGCGAGATAAGATGAAAAGCGATTCGAATTTTTATAACAAAAAAACTATTACAATGGACTAGTCCTCATCGGGATAAACATCGTCCAAAAAGGATAAGTCCAGATCGGGGTATTTCCCCTTTATAACAGATGCAAGTTTGGCATTAAATGCCATACACTTTTTGGCCAACACTTTGGCTTTTTTCTCTTTGCGTTCGGCCTCCTTCTTCTCTCATTCCGCCTCTTTGAGCTTGAGCTGCTTGACTTCAGCCTGTAGAGCAGAGTTGGTCTCCTTCTTATAACCTAGAGAGGCCTTAAGTTTGGGTGCGTGATTCAATTGTATAACCAGATGCACGCCATGATATCTATTTGCTGTCAATATGGTTGTTGACTTTGCTATTCTGATTCTATTAGTTAAAGTTTGAAGAACTTCAGCTTGTGTATTCTAATCCCGTTGAATTTGTATATGATTTCATTCATTATCATGCTAATATTTTGCTGAGCCTGTAATTATACTCCATATCTTGCATGTAAATCTTTATAAATTAATTTAATTATCATATAATGAATTACTTGGCTAAGAAGATAATCCTTGAACAGGGGCGTAGCCACCTTGTTGACCCCACTCAATTCAATTTTTTTTTAAATACTCATGATATTTTTTTTTAAATTGACCCCACTGAACTAACCCTCACTTAAGGACCTTGGATGTAATTCTAGAATTGGCTGTATCTGCATTTTTTTCTCCATAAAGCAAAAGCTATATCTGCAAACAATTTCGTCGTCTTACTCACGCTATGAATGGGGGACACAAACTAGGTTTTATGCTCTTATTTTTCATTTTTTGTGTAACTGAACTGAGCAGTCAATTAGGAGACTCAAGCGGTTCATTAGCCAAGTTAATGCAATTGGTTAGTTTAGGTTTTATTCAATACTAATTTTTTGAAGTATAAATTAGAAAAAGCCAAGTTAATGCAAATTTAATAATATTATTAAACAAATAAATAATGTTCAATGCTGATTTAATTAAGATAAGTAGTTAAGCACCTTATTGACTTTGTTTTTGCGCAATGATTAATTTTTTAACTGAACATAATCTACGCACATTTGTGACTTTACTTTGGTTGTATCTGTATTTTTCCCCCATAAAGCAAAAGCTATATCTGCAAGCAATTTTATCGTCTTTTAGTCACGCTATGAATGAGGGACACAAACTAGGTTTTATGCTCTTATTTTTCATTTTTTGTGCAACTGAACTAAGCAGTCAATTAGGGGACTCAAGCTGTTCATTAGCCAAGTTAATGCAATTGGTTAGTTTAAGTTTTGTTCAATGCTAATTTTTTGAAGTATAAATTAGAAAAAGCCAAGTTAATACAAATTTAGTAATATTATTAAATAAATAAATAATGTTCAATGCTGGCTTGATTAAGATAAGCAGTTAAACACCTTGATAAAACATAGATAAAGAGATTTGGAATGAAAGCAAGAAGGTTTTTTATTATTTTCTGCTATGCAAATATTACATATTTATGCATGGATGATAAAAGCTAATTTAGAAAATAAGCTGAGAACTGGCTAAATTTAAGGCATCTAATAACCTTCCTATATAAGATATACAACTCATGTTGTACCAAATATTCCTATGTAGAAAATATACAGCTCACGTATATTCTCACAATATGGGTCAGCTTCTACCATCGCCGCTCGTCCTATTCCACTTGCAGCTTCTTTTTGTTTATTTGCTTTGAGTTTATTTCACCATTTTGGGTACCCGTGTAACTTGAAACAAGTGTCACGAGTGTATTTTATATTGCCACAATGTGAACATCCTTCTCCTTCAATTTTTCCATTATTTTTCATAGTAGCATTTGGTTTTCCCCCATTGTTTCTCCATTTGTAGTTTAGGTAATTACTGACCAGTTTTTACACTTTTAGATGGCATAACTGCAGTCGTAAATGTTTCTGTACCTGTTAACATGATTAATTGTCTCATATCTTCTCTTCGAACATAATCATAGGCCTGTTCGACAGTGAAAAAAGGTTGCATCTGCAATACATCACTCCGAACCTTATCGAGTCTGTCATTTAATTCATCTAGAAATATATGAATTCTATCTTCTTGTATAAAAGTATTATATTTTTCTATGTCTCTAGCACACTGCATTGGGTTGGAGCGAGGCAGTTGGGAAGCGAATAAAATTACTAATCAAATATGGGTCCATTGAGTTGATCTTCGAGGGTGTTTTTTGTGGAGTCTTTTTCAGTCTGCTTAACATCCACCAAACCAGTCTGAGTATTCATCTTTTCTTGATGTGTTTATGGGTTTTTCAGGTTTGTGTTTAGGTGAAACAAGACCACAGAGAATTCTAGGATCTCTGCTCTGATACCATGATAAAACATAGATGAAGAGATTTAGAATGAAAACAAGAAGGTTTTTTATTATTTTCTGCTGTGCAAATACTACATATTTATACATGAATGATAAGAGCTAATCTAGAAAATAAGCTAAAAACTAAGCTAAATCTAAGGCACCTAATAACTTTCCTATATAAGATATACAACTCGTGTAGTACCAAATATTCCTATTTAGAAAATATACAGCTCACGTCAACACACTCTATTGACTTTGTTTTTGCACATTGGTGGCTTTATTAGTACCTAGTTTTGCAGATTTATTTTCATTGGTGTGGAGCAGTGTGTATTGTTGCCTTGGATTTGTGTTGCCTACTCTGATTAATTTTCTATTTGTAAATGTATTTGATATTAAAAGGATTTACAATGAGAGGAGAATGATAATTTTTTTCTTTTTTCAAGCTAGAAATTGGATCCAAGAGTTCGCATAAAGATCAAAAATACTTGTTTTGTATATTTTTGTGATCATTTTTATGAATTTAAACAAGATTTTCTTTTTCTGCGTGCTATCAATAACAGTTATGATCGAGATTTCAAATTTTTCAGATTTGGACAAAATAATTCAGTCCATTTATATTTTGGTTTAGAAGATGTTTATTTTTTGTCTGGCTTGCCGGTTGATGGCAAGTCAATTATATGTGAAGATTTTAATGGAGCTGAACTTTGTATAAATTATTTAGGACGTGATGATCCAAATAGGAAGGAAAAAGATTACCAATTATCTTGTAGATGGCTATATAATAATTTTGAAATAGTTCCGGAGGACATAGGCGAGAATGATTGTAGATTAGAGTCCTATGTTAGAGCTTTTCTTCTTTTTCTTATCGAGACAGTTATATTGCCTGAGAGTGCAAAGGCGACCGTTCCAATTCTTGTTAAAAGGACTCTGTCATTTTTCCATGCAAACATGGCTCACAAGTATCATAAGACTCTAAGTCGAATGACCCAAGCACTCTAGTTTTGTGGAGTCTTGAAATGTATTTTTCGTTCGCATGTCCTAAACGACAATGTCAGAAGTAAGTAGGGTTCAATTCGTTTGATTTAACCCTCTTTGTAGTAATGTTGTATATGGACTCTTTGTTTTGTAGATCAAGGATATAAAGGTCATTTTGCAACATGGCATTGCCATATGAAATGCCTTGGTGACGAATACGAGCATTGCCATTTTTAATAACAAAATCAAATTCATCCAAATCCAAACATGAAACTGAAATAATGTTTCTGCTCATAGTAGGCACATAATAAAAATTTTTCAAAACTAAACAAAGTTCGGAAGGTAAAGTGAGTTGATAGTCGCCCATCTCCATGGTAGCAACTCGTGCTCCGTTCCCTACACATAGGTTCACTTCATTCTTTCCAAGTAACCGCCTATTTCTTAGCCCCTGCACATTTGAACAAATGTGAGAACCACACGGAGGTTCACTTCATTCTTTTCAAGTACCCACATCCTTTTTACAAGAAATTAAAGCCTTTGTTGTCAAAAACCTCTCGTAACGAGCTTGCTCTTGGAACATCTCTTTGAGGTGCACCATGATCGCATAAGCCTCTTGGTCCATAAATTGCTTTTGTAAGTCAGGCATCATAGTGGCTAGCATCAAACAGGTAACATCATTGGAGTCGCTCTTTTTGGTCTCAAAAGTTTCCTTTTAAATCGCAGAGGTATTTCTACTAGGTTCCTCAGGCAAGGGTGCATCCAAAACATACTTCTTCTCTTGCTTAAGAACTATTCTTAAGTTTCGAGACTAATATATGAAATTGGTGCCATTCAATTTGTCCTTTTTAAGGACCGATCGCAATAAGAAATTGTTGTTTGAAGATGCCATTTTCAATCTACAATAATAAAATTTAGCAAGATTAAATGAGGTTTTATTAATCTCACAAATCGAATTAATATCCCTTTAAGTAATTCGCGTTAGTGATTTAATGTGGGCCAAGATCCACTTTTCACAACAACTTATTAGTCAAGCTGAGCTTGTACACCTAACAAGTTAAATTACATAGGTAGGAAAACTCCAATCATATCCGTACAAGACTCTTGGATCAAATGGGCTAACATTTTAAGATGTAACGGTCGCCTTTGCACTCTCAGGCAATATAACTATCCCGATAAGAAAAAGAAGAAAAGCTCTAACATAAGGCTCTAATCTACAATCATTCTCGCCTATGTCCTCCGGGACTACTTCAAAATTATTATATAGCCATCTACAAGATAATTGGTAATCTTTTTCCTTTCTATTTGGATCATCACATCCTAAATAATTTATACAAAGTTCAGCTCCATTAAAATCTTCACATATAATTGGCTTGCCATCAACCAGCAAGCCAGACAAAAAATAAGCATTTTCTAAACCAAAATATAAATGGACTGAATTATTTTGTCCAAATCTGAAAAATTTGAAATCTCGATCATAACCGTCTTTGATAGCACGCAGAAAAATAAAATCTTGTTTAAATTCATAAAAATGATCACAAAAATATACAAAACAAGTATTTTCGATCTTCCTGCGAACTTTTGGATCCAATTTCCAGCTTGAAAAAAGAAAAAAAATGATCATCCTCCTCTCATTGTAAATCCCTGTAATATCAAATACATTTACAAATAGAAAATTAATCAGAGTAGGCAACACAAATCCAAGGCAACAACACACACTGCTCTACACCAATGAAAATAAATCTGCAAAACTGGGTACTAATAAAGCCACCAATGTGCAAAAACAAAGTCAATAGGGTGTGTTGACGTGAGTTGTATATTTTCTATATAGGAATATTTGGTATTACACGAGTTGTATATCTTATATAGGAAGGTTATTAGGTGCCTTAGATTTAGTCTAGTTTTAGCTTATTTTCTAGATTAGCTCTTATCATTCCTGTATAAATATGTAGTATTTGCACAACAGAAAATAATAAAAAACCTTCTTGCTTTCATTCCAAATCTCTTCATCTATGTTTTATCATGGTATCAGAGCAGAGATCTTAGAATTCTTTGTGGTCTTACTTCACCTAAATACAAACCTAGAAAATCCATAAACACATCAAGAAAAGATGAATACTCAGATTGGTTTGGTGGATGTTAAGCAGACTGAAGAAGACTCCACAAAAAACACCCTCGAAGATCAACTCAATGGACCCATGTTTGATTAACAATTTTATTCGCTTTCCAACTGCCTCGCTCCAATCCGATGCAGTGTGCTAGAGATATAGAAAAATATAATACTTTTATATAAGAAGATAGAGTTTATATATTTCTAGATGGATTAGATGACAAACTCGATAAGGTTCGGAGTGATGTATTGTAGATACAACCTTTTTTCACTATCGAACAGGCTTATGGTTATGTTCGAAGAGAAGATATGAGACAATCAGTTATATTAACAGGTACAGAAACATCTGCGGCTGCAGTTATGCTATCTAAAAGTGTAAAAACTGGTCAGCAATTACCTAAACTACAAATGGAGAAACAATGGGGGAAACCAAATGCTACTATGAAAAATAATGGAAAAATTGAAGGAGAAGGATGCTCACATTGTGGGAATATAAAACACACTCGTGACACTTGTTTCAAGTTACACAGGTACCCAGAATGGTGGAATGAACTCAAAGCAAAGAAACAAAAAGAAGTTGCAAGTGGAACAAGACGAGTGGCGATGGTAGAAGCTGACCCACATTGTGAGAATATACGTGAGCTGTATATTTTCTACATAGGAATATTTGGTACAACATGAGTTGTATATCTTATATAGAAAGATTATTAGGTGCCTTAAATTTAGCCTAGTTTTCAACTTTTTTTCTAAATTAGCTCTTATCATCCATGCATAAATATGTAGTATTTGCACAGCAGAAAATAATAAAAAAACTTTCTTGCTTTCATTCCAAATCGCTTCATCTATGTTTTATCAGGGTGTTTAACCGATTATCTTAATCAAGGCAGCATTGAACATTATTTATTTTTTTAATAATATTACTAAATTTGCATTAACTTGGCTTTTTCTAATTTATACTTCAAAAAATTAGCATTGAACAAAACCTAAACTAACCAATTGCATTAACTTGGCTAATGAACAGCTTGAGTCCCCTAATTGACTGCTCAGTTCAGTTGCACAAAAAATGAAAAATAAGAGCATAAAGTCTAGTTTGTGTCCCTCATTCATAGCATGACTGAAAGACGACGAAATTGTTTGCAGATATAGCTTTTGCTTTATGGGGAAAAAATGCAGATACAATCAAAGTAAAGTCACAAATGTGGGTAGATAATGTTCAGTTAAAAAATTAATCATTGCGCAAAAATAAAATCAATAGGGTGCTTAACTGCTTATCTTAATTAAGTCAGTATTGAACATTATTTATTTTTTTAATAATATTATTAAATTTGTATTAACTTGACTTTTTCTAATTTATACTTCAAAAAATTAGTATTGAATAAAATCTAAACTAACCAATTGCATTAACTTGGCTAATAAACCGCTTGAGTCCCTTAATTGACTGCTCAGTTCAGTTGCACAAAAAATAAAAAATAAGAGCATAAAACCTAATTTGTGTCCCCCATTCATAGCGTGAGTGAGACGACGAAATTGCTTGCAGATATAGCTTTTGCTTTATGGTGAAAAAATGCAGATACAGCCAATTCTAGAATTACATTCAAGGTCCTTGAGTGGGGGTTAATTCAGTGGGGTCAATTTAAAAAAAAATATCATGAGTATTTAAAAAAAATTTGAATTGAGTGGGGTCAACAAGGTGGCTACGCCCCTGTTCAAGGATTATCTTCTTAGCCAAGTAATTCATTATATGATAAATTAATTTATAAAGATTTACATGCAAGGTATGGAGTATAATTACAGGCTCAGCAAAATATTAGCATGATAATGAATGAAATCATATACAAATCCAACAGGATTAGAATACACAAGCCGAAGTTCTTCAAACTTTAACTAATAGAATCAGAATAGCAAAGTCAACAACTAGATTGACAGTAAATAAATATCAATTGAATAGATATCTGGTTATACAATTGAATCACGCACCCAAACTAACCAAAGTACAAAACACGCAAATGAATAGCAAACGAACCCAGAAAATGCAAAACCAAAATGATTAAAGATCAGACACGAATGAATGAGATGGGATTTTACCTTGAAAATCCTCAACTCAAGCTTTTTGAGTGTAGAAGACGAAGATGTGAAGCATGACAAAAACAGAAGTCTACTCGAGATATTGGTTAAGGACAGGGACATGCGAAGCCGGAGGTCGGCGACGACTGGACGATGGAGAGGGACAGAGGCAGCAAGTGGGAGGACAGACGAAGAGAGAAAACTTAAGGTCGGGGCGGTGATTTTTTTTTTTTTTTGAGGGGGGTCAAAAAAAGAAAAATTTGAAAAAATGGTTTTTTAGGATTCAAACCGGCATTAACCCTATTATCATAATTTTATTTAATTTAAATATGAAAAATAATGAAAAAAATAGTTATAAATTTCTAATATGAAAAATAATGAAAAAAATGTATTTTTTAGACATACATACATACATATACACACATATATACATGTATATGTATGTATGCCTGCGTGTGTATATATATATATATGTGCATACATACATATGTACATGTATATGCATATGTATGTGAATATTCACATACATACACATTTATGTATACATATATATATATATATATATATATATATATGTACATGTGTGTGTGTGTGTGTATAAATACATATGTATACACATGTATGTATGTGTGCACATACAGATACATGTATATGTATATGTATATGTATATGTTTGTATATGCATATATGTGCATGCATATATATATGTATGTGCATACATATACCAGAAAGTTCTTACAGCTTTGGATAAGCTTTGCACTTATCAGAAGTTGAATAAAGAAACATTCAAGAAAGGCGAGGATCCTCGGCTCAAAGCTTAAACAAGTAAATGGAAGTAACTCACAGGTAAAAAATAAAGTAAACTATGAAATGTCAAAATTGTTCCTGTTTTTGTAACTATAAACTGGTCATCATTCACTTTTTTTTCGCTCTCTTATCGTTCACTTTCTCTTTCGACTGCATCACACAGATCTGCATGGTTTATATGGACGAAATTGAGATGGGCAACATCAAAAATTCAGGTAATTGATCTTGTCTTTCTTTGTTCCAATTTCATATCAATCAAAAAATTTCACACCGTTTCAAATAAAAAAAAAAAGAAATTTCCATAGAGGTTACTACTATTGTTCACGTTGTTGTTGCCGGAATGTAATTTGATTTTTTCAAATAGATCATTTTTCCTGCATTTTAAGGATTTGACAGAGAAATAAACCGGATAGGATCGAATGCATTACCAAGAAAATAAGGCTCAAGTCTATGGCCTTTTAAGAATGTATTCTACCTAAATTGTTAAATAAAAACCAAATATTAATTTCATGTATTCCACTGCTTTGTGGATATTATTTATACATTAACCCGCTAACGGGTTAAATGAAGTTATTTCTCTCATTAACCCGCCGGTGGGTTAATGTATTATATTATATTTTGTGCAGACATATACACCTCCTAATCAATATAACCATGCAAAAAAGCATCAATAGACGCAGATGGATTAGTTATCAGCCTTCACAATTTATTAGCCCATTGTTCATCATTTGCAAATTATTAGCCCATGTTATAATTAAATATTTATATTTAATTTGATGGTTTGATGTTATATGATTAAAATAATAATAATAATATTTTTAATAAAAAATTATAATATATAATCATTTTCGGTAGCATAATAGTGCCGGTATAAATGAAGAAAACCAGCCACTCGGGTCCAAGTGAGTCCATCCAAGCAGCTTTCTTTGGCGAGGACTGTGGAGGCGGCAGCTGTGCCTCCAAATCACCATAGAGGATAATGTCTCCAATGGAGGCGGCAGCTTTGCCTCTAAATCATCAGAGGATGAGGTCTCTAATGAAGGCAGCAGCTGTGCCTCCAAATCATCAGAGGATGAGGTCTCCAATGGAGGCGGCAGCTGTGCCTCCAAATCACCATCGGAAGTTAAGGGGCCGAAGCTGCTGGTGTGCTGGAATTTGGTGCTGGAGCTGGGGGTGGTGGTGGCTGCTGTCATCAGTCCTTTTTTTAGTGGGTTAATATATACATTTGAGTAATATTTTTTAATACCTTTACCCACCAGCGGATTAATTTTGTTTCTTCCATGTTATCATTGATTAATCATTTGATCCAACTAATTAGAAATTATTTTTGCCTCAAACAGTTCAAATTACAAAGATGAAAGTATTATAAGGAAATCGAATGTTCGCTTTTAAGTAATGATGATTGTTTATCAATTAATTTACTGGAAAATAGAGGAAGGAAATATTAATAGATAGTACAAGATAAGTGGGGTTGGTTAGCAAATTTATTTATGAGGAATCATGTGTTGTTGAAATTAGCTATTGAAAAATAACATAAGGATATAAATGTCAAAATATAGTGTGTGTCTATATATATATATATATATATATATATATATATATATAGTTTATAAATAAGTTACTCTCACCTACCCTATTTCTATTTACTCTATCCTCACTCCCATCTACTCTCAGCAAACTGAGAAAAGAAGGAATTAGGAATGAGAGGAAGAAAAAGAAAAAGAGACCGAAAGAGGAAGATGAAAGAGAACCGGCACAAGTCAGCGATCACGCTGGCCACTCTCAACGGCGCTGACACGCGCACACCGTGGTCCTTTCATCGTCGGTGGCCAGCTTCACCATGGCATGTTTGTTCGTCCGTTAGCAGCCCCGATTTTCCTCTCTCCTTATCAAAGCGGTTTCTTCTCCTTCCGGCAATTAGCAGCGGCGAATGGTGACACGACCGACATTAGTGACACCCTGAGGTTGAGATGGTTCCTCCTGTGTCCTCCTCTCCTCAGTCGCCCGCAATGATGAGATCGGAGAGGATGGCATCCAGCGGTTTAATGGCGAATTTCGATCAAATGGTGAGGCGTTGGGGTACGTGGTGACTGGAAGAGGGACCCTGAGACTCTGATCTCTACGGTGGCAGCATTAGATCATCTCCGACGAGGCTCCGATGACCATGCCCAAGCACAATGATGGACAAAATGAGGAGAACGTAGAAAAACGACATTAATAAGGGTATGTGACTATCAAATTTATTTCTCTAAATTTTAATTGAGTAAATAATGAAATTTAGTTAAGGAAATTGTCTATTATTTTTCCTTAAGACTGAATATCTATTTCTTGGTTGTTTGATTGGGACAATATAATTGATTGTTAAGCTTGTCTATAAATTGTTGTGTTGAGAATTTAGACAAAAAATTCCATCCTCGGTACCTGTTTTGAATAATTTCTTTTATATATAGAACATAATATAAAGTGATCCTGCATTAGTAAATGGGTTATCATATGCTGAGTGTTGTAAGGTTTATGTTTGTAATATTAGCAATGTACTTATGGTTAGGTGCCTAAAATTGTTCAAAATAGTTGGCTGCAAGTGCAAACTTTGGTATTTGATTTAAAGTACTCTTTGTGTTCCAGCATTGCTATGTTATTGCCTTGGTTAAGTTAGGAATTTTGTATATTAACAATTAAGATTAGTTCCTTTAAAGTTGAAAGAGGATTTGTACTTGTTAATGGACTGCTTGTGCAACAACTGCTTCTTTATCATTTGTATGATCATTAAAATTTTGAGTGTTAAGCCAAAGAATTTTTATCTGAATTATTCTATTGTTTGTTGCTTGATTAAGTAGTATCTTCTTTCAATTGTATCGAGTTACTTTCCTTAAATAAATTCCATTGATTTTGGTTTTGTTTGGTGTTGGCTTTGTGAACTTAATTATTGGATGAATTCTGTCTATCATATATAAATGGTAATATTGGGTAGGTTTGTGGATTGATGAAATCGGTGTTGAGAGAAAATATGGTTTGTTTGGTGATTAACGACTTATGAGTACTCACTTGGTGGATTTTATGCATAATTTAAGTTCCCTTCACGTTAGTTAATATGTCCACATTGGAGAATCGAGATAAAAATTCTAAATTAGGGCAATTGGAGTTAAAATTATAACTTAGGAAGTGAATAAATCGTCATCTGTATGTGTATTGGCTGATATGTACCTTTGTATATAATTTGAGATTGTAGGGAGCACCTTATGATGACTTAAATGTGAAATATGAAAAGTTGACTAAATGTACTTTATGGTTGATTTAGCATGCAAATGAAATGCAAAGTAAACAAATCAGCTTAAACTTGGTGAAATAGTGGATTATAAACATATATTCATAAAAGTGTACATGTCTTGGTGGTAGGACTATAATTGTGTGTAAAATTCATATTCTAAAAATTTAAAACACAAAGTGTAATGACCAGGGCAATGTGAAAATACGTGTTAATTTACTTGCATAAACTAGGGAAATAAATTAGTTATCCACCTTTATTGTGTTTTGTTTTAAAAAGGGCATAATTGGGTCTAATTTTTTATGTGTAAACTTACGATTACTTATAGGTATGTAATCTCCCAAATATGTTATGAAGTTTATGTGCCTATTTTTATGTATATGACCTTGATTTTGTTTTTAAAGGTCCTTATTAACTGTTAATTTGAAATGACTAAATCAAATCTAGGATTAAAAGCCTAGGATGTAGAATATACATGTATCTGAGAAATATGTTGTGGAAAATAAATGATCTCTTGGGATGACTGTGTGAACTAGATTGACTGACATAATTCAAGCTATGATGAATGCATAAGTACGACTAAATAATATATTTTGAATGAAATGACTAATTAGTAATTCATAGTTCGATGATAAATTAAATTTAAACAGTAACAAGGTAAAGCACTACAGTGCTCATACTAGTAAATAACATTATTTATGAAATAGAGAATCGGCAACGACGAAATGATATTGTTAAACATTGTTGGAAAGAAGTATACATGTGTTACATTCTATATATGTGTAAAAATGTTGGGCATAACTAATTAATTACAAATGTGTCAATATTGTGTATGTTTCAAAAACCTAGAAATACAAACAAAAGTTTATTGCCCTTCGTAAACTAGTGGGTAATTCAGAATTCTAGGATATAATGGTTAGCCATAGGGATTTATATCGCGGTAGAATTATGAGATTTGATTTGAAATTGTATTTGGATTGCCGGCACACACATGAATTAGGGATGCAGGGTCATGATAAGTGATCTGGTCCCAGGGACGTAGGGTTACGGTAAGTAATCTGATCCCATGAGTATATTAACAGCACTAGAGTTCTTGTCCTGCATGTCCGATTTGAGGATTTTCACTAGTAGTTACTGAGAGCCTTATTAATTGAAAGATAAAGAGTATACATTTTCAAAAATTCTATCAAGGCAGACGAAGTGTAATTGCCCTTATGCTATAGCACAAGCAATCAATTAAGGGAGGGTATTCAGGAAATAAAATAGCTTAACAGCTTGTTTTAATGCTAAAAAATGTACTATTTATTTACAAATTATGATTCTTAAACTTATGTATTTTCAGTCAATGATTCTAAAACTTCAATTGGAAAAAAGGCAATTGCTACCACATATTATCTTATCCCTTCTTTTTATCTTATCCATTTATTCCAAGATGAGAGGAAAATATACTTATATCCACTTGCTTGTAGAGGTATTTTGAAATTGATTCTTGGTAAATGAAAAAATAATAAGAATTTATTTATGATGTGATTCTAAAATTATTTAAAAAAATTTAGAGTGAATAAATTGAAAAAATTTACTACATGCGCATACAAAATCTATAGTATTAAGGGATGGTCAAGTTAATCCAAAATTTATCAAAAAAAAAAATCCAAGATTTGAGAGTAACTTGTAAGTTGTAGCCCCTTTTCAAAAGGAAAAAGAGAAACTTGTAAATGTAACTAATAATGCACAGAGGTAGAGGAAAGTATTTCTTGTATTGTATATTGTTTATCACGTTACATCAGCTTTATATGAAAGTATACAAGTGTAAACCTAGGAAGAGATGGAGTTTAACTAAAACACATACAAAAAAAAACAGATGGAGTTTATCTTGATAACATGATCGGGTAGCTTTATCTTTAACTGTTATCCTTATCTAACACCCCCCTGCAATTCCTTGGCCGAAAACAAAGGCAGTTGATCACGAAGGAGAGAGAAACGATTGAAGGACAAGGACTTGGTGAAAACATCAGCTAACTGGTCATGAGTGTTGATAAACTGAACATGAAGAGCACCATTTGCTACCTGTTCCCGTACAAAATGATAGTCTAATTCAATATGCTTGGTTCGAGCATGCATAATTGGGTTGGATGACAAATAAATGGCACCAATATTATCACACCATAATGTAGCAGTAGAGATAGGAAAACCAAGTTCCTGGAGGAGAGATTTAAGCCATAAAAATTCAGAAGTGGTATTAGCAATAGCTTTGTATTCACTCTCAGTAGAAGACCGAGCAATAGTGGGCTGCTTTTTAGCTAACCACGAGATCAAGCATGACCCAAGAAAGATGCCAAAACCACTTGTTGAACGGCGATCATCAGGAATCACCACCCCAGTCACTGTCAGCATAACAATGAAGATCCATGGAAAGTTTAGAAGATAGAAACAACCCAAGGGTGGATGATCCTTTAAGATAGCGAAGAAGTCTTTTTAAAGTTTTCCAATGGAGATCAGTAGGTGAGTGCATAAATTGACATAGCTTGTTAACAGCAAATGAAATGTCGGGACGTGTTAAAGTTACATATTGCAGTGCTCCGATCAATTTGCGGTAAAGTGTGGGATCAGAGAAGAGACTACCGGAATGTTTAGATAGTGAAGGAGAGACCGACATAGGAGTGAAAGAGGAGTTTGCCTCAGCCAAACCAGCCTTCTGAATGATCTCATTTATATACTTGGACTGAGAAAGTAAGATACCAGCAGACGAACGAGATACCTCTAGACCAAGGAAATAATGCAAATCACCAAGATCCTTAACAGGAAATTCCTTGCGCAAAAGGGAGAGAGTGTGATCAAGCAAGGCTGTGGAGGACCCAGTAAGAAGAATGTCATCAACATATACCAACACAAAAAATTACATCAGCTTGCTGGCGGTAGATGAAGAGAGAAGAGTCAGCTTTAGAGGCGACAAAGCGATGAAGCTGGAGAAAGGATGCAAGGTGAGAGAACCAGGCCCGAGGAGATTGTTTCAATCCATAGATAGAACGATTGAGCTTACAAACATATTGAGGATGAAGAGGATCCACAAAACCAGGAGGCTGAGTCATATAAATAGTTTCCTTTAAGTGCCCATGAAGGAAGGCATTTGATATGTCAATCTGCTTCACAGGCCAGCCTTTCATGCTAGCAAGAGAAAGCACCGTGCGAATGGTAGTAGCCTTGATAACTGGACTGAAAGTCTCTTTGTAATCGACACCTTCCACTTGAGTAAAACCCTTTGCTACAAGACGGGCTTTATACCTGTCGATAGAGCCATCCGGTCTTCTTTTGATCCTGAAAACCCACTTGTTGGAAACAACATTAGAATTAAAAGGTTTGGGCACTAAGTCCCAAGTGTTAGTGGACTTTAAAGCAGAAATCTCAGCTGACATAGCATGCTGCCATTCACTGAGTTTACTAGCTTGATGATAAGTAGTGGGTTCATGTTCCAGAAAATTGAGAGGTGGTTTAGATTTGGTAGTAAGGTGGGCACGTTTGGCCATGGTAGAAGGGCGAAGATCCATTTTATGGGTACGGGGAGGAGAAGAAGGGGAGGAGAGATGAGGAGCAGGATAATTTGTGAGGTCAACAAACAAGTTTAAACTAGGAGCAGTAGGCAGAGAAGGACCTGAAGTAGAAGAGGATGGTGAAGTGGGAGAATAATCCAAAATGGCGGGTTGTAGAGAGGAAGTCGAAGTAACTGGTGGGGAAGAGGAAGTAGGCGAGGGAGAAGAAAAAGAAGACATACCTGTGGGCAAAACCGGTGGCAAGGAAGGAGAAATAGAGGTCTGTACCGTGAGCCATGGAGAGGGAGGAGGGGAACCTGTACCAGAATTTTTAGAAGGGGCACGTAACTGGAAGGGAAATAATCTTTCATCAAAGTGAGCATGACGGACAATATAAATACGATCATTCTCAATATCCAAACAGAGAAAACCATGATGAGAAGGTGATTGTCCAAGATAAACACATGGTTTACTGCGAAAAGAGAATTTGTGAGTATTATAGGGGCGTAGGTAGGGGAAAATCGTACAGCCAAAAACTTTACAAGTGAAAAAAGATGGATCCCGCCCATGCAAACGAGAATAGGGAATGTGATTATTAATACTTGAACTAGGTAACAGATTGATGTGATTAACAGCTTGTAAAAAGGCATAAGGCCAGAAACGAAAGGGAACCGAGGCATGAGCAAGTAAAGTTAAACCGGTATCAACAATGTGTCTAATTTTTTGTTCAGATAGCCCATTTTGTTCATGAGTATATGGATAGGCAATGCGGTGAATAATGCCATTTTGTTTAAAATATGGATTTAACTTTTGAAACTCACCACCCCAATCTGAATGAAAAGCATGAATGGGAGTATTAAAGTGTAGTTTAACATAAGACTCAAAATTTTTAAATGTAAGAAAGACATCACTTTTATTGCGCAATGGAAACAACCAAGTAAATCTGGAATAGTCATCAATAAAAATAACAAAATATTTGAATCCCAAATTACTAAGCACTGGGGATGGCCCCCAAACATCCGAATGAACAATATCAAAGAGTTGATGACTAGAATGATCAACAGAAGCAAAAGGCAATTTAGCTAATTTTCCTAATTTGCAAGCAGAACAAGGAGGAAGATGACATGAACCAGATAAAGGCAGTTGATGATCAGCAATTATTTTAGAGACAGTCTGAGAGCAAGGATGACCAAGGCGGGCATGCCACACATCAAACGAGACGCTGGAATTAAGAAGAGCCTGAGGTTTGGGTGGAAAAAGCTCATAAAGACCCCCATTACTCTTGCCTTGCAAGAGGATTGCCTGTGTCTTCAAATCCTTAACAAAGAAAGAAGAAGGGTAAAATTCAAAATAGCAATTGTTATCTTTAGCAAATTGTTGAACAGAAAGTAACGGTTTGGTAAGAGAAGGAACATGAAGAACATTCTTAAGCATCAAATTAGAATTCTTAAGGGAATGGAAGAATACATTACCAGAATGAGATATAGCCATAGAGTCCCCATTACCGATGGATACATGATCACCACCCTTGTAGGCTTGAGGCTCAGAAAAGTTAGAGTAGTGAGGAGTCATGTGATGAGTGGCGCCAGTATCAGGAAACCAAGGCTGAGGAGAGGGAGAAGCTGATGGAGGGAAGAAAGGTTGAGAGGAGTCAGGACGCCAACTAAAATGGGCTTGGGGACGAGGAGAGAATGATGATTGAGAGGGCTATCGGGGTGCATAACGCCTCCTACATTTGTCAGCAGTGTGGTTGTGGTAGCCACATATTTGGCATTTTCTTTTGTTATTCCGATGAGGTGGATTGGAGGCAGCATTAATGGTGGGTCTTTGAGGAGAGTGAGTAGGGGCAAAAGGTCTGGTAGCAAGGTTGGCCATAGGACTAACCTGTTGACTTTGAAGCAAGATCTCATGAGATAAAAGTTGACTGTATAATTCAGAGAAGGAAACAGGATCAGTTCGAAGATTTAAAGCAGAAATAATTGGATGAAATTCAACACCAATGTTACGATAAATAATAGCATTGAACTTAGCTGGATTAATTGGTTTTCCAGCAGCTTGTAACTCATCAGCAATAGATTTTGCCTTTTGAAGATATTGAAGAACCGACATATCATTTTTCTTCAACTCTTGAAGCTCCACATGTAATTGAAGTTGGCGATTCTGTGAGACAGACCCAAAAGCACTTGCTAGTGCTTTCCATGCTTCAGCCGATGTAGTACATCCAACAATATATGGAAAAATGTCTTCAGATAGAGAAGATAATATCCAAGAGAGAAGCAATTGGTCCCGTTTGAACCAGGCAGAGTAATCTGGATTTACAATAAGTTTTTCACTATCAGTGGGACAGGGGACTGTTTGAGGTGGAGTAAGATTATCAAGAAGGAGATTGTTCATGTCGTGATAGTTGAGAAGAGGAAGGAACTGAGTTTTCCATGAAAGGTAATTATGAGCGTAAGTTTAATGGCAAAGTTGTAGCTAACAGTGGTTGGATTTGCTGTAGGAGCAACGGCAACAGGGGTAGAGACAGTAGAGTCATTAGGAGTAATATTTGACATTGTAAGCTCTGATACCATGTAACTAATAATGCACAGAGGTAGAGGAAAGTATTTCTTGTATTGTATATTGTTTATCACGTTACATCAGCTTTATATGAAAGTATACAAGTGTAAACCTAGGAAGAGATGGAGTTTAACTAAAACACAAATACAAAAACAAAACAGATGGAGTTTATCTTGATAACATGATCGGGTAGCTTTATCTTTAACTGTTATCCTTATCTAACAGTAAATACCCCATCCACCTAGTTTTCAAACTTTTTTCATAATTTGCTACCCTATAATTAATTAGAAATAAGATACGGTATGCACACACATATCGTATTCATATATTTAAATCGTTTAATCAAATTGATATGCACGATCTGACAGTACATATATACACATTCCGAATTACTACTTTTAATTGTAGCTATTTAATTATAAAAAAAAAAGGAAAAAGATAAGATAATATAGTAGTTTCAATAGGAAACATCTGTTTTCTTTCCTTTTTCAGCATTTTCCACAAATAAAGTGTTGATTCCATTAATAATGAAAGGTAAATTTTATTCTATGAAAGAATGCACAATATGAAATCAATCTACAAAATCAATTTCAGTTTCATCTGTGAATTTTTATTTCAGTTCTTGCTGACAATGGATTTCTCTAAATAACAAAATAATTATATGAACTACATTTTTTTTACTAACTTTCATGAGATAGCCAAAGTTAGAAAGAAGAAAAAAAATAATTAAATTTCATCAATACTAGTTGTTAAATTGTGATGAAGAAATAGCAACAAATTAAAGACTTTAAATGCCAGTTTTTTATAATTGTAGACAATAGCTTAAACTAGAAAAAAAGCAAAAGGGAATAGTTTGTTATAAGAAATGGTTTGCTTCCTTCCTTTTGCTTTTATTTGCTAATTAAATAATTAATAAGCTCTTTCACAATGAATATTAGTATAATCTTTCATAATCAATATTAGTATAATCAAAGTTTCTAATCATAATCAATGCCATTATTCCATCCAATGATTTCTCAATCCACAAGGCAACTATTATTCCTTAAAAAGATTTGTGGAACCTGGCTGTAAATAAATCATTAATATGAAGCACACTGTGTGTAAAATGCTACTATCATTTATGCAGTTACAGCTGTTGGAATTTTTAAGAAGGGAAAAGAATAAAATAATTAGCTCTCTTATTGTATATTTTGAAACCAAAATTTATTGCCTTTATATAGGCAAATACAACTAAATAGCTAAACTTAAGCTAATTTTTCTCCTAAAAATAATATAATGTAAAATCAAATAAAAACAAACTAAAGACAAATTCAAATTATAATTTTAACAACTAATTATTTTGAATTATTCTAACAACTTCAAGTAAGCCAAAAAAAAAGTAACCGATGATCTTCATTCTTTGTTATTCGAAGTATTTTTATTTTTTTAATCTCATAAGTTCAAGTATGAAATAAGTAATAAAATACATACACAATCTAACATTAGATTTAAAAAAAATAATAAATACAGAATTTAATGTTAGATTTTTTTTTACAACTCGAGAGCTCATATGATGCGAGTGTATTATTAAAATACATTTCAAATTTGGTTGCAATCTAAAAAAGTGCCACATTAATTTTGATAGTTCAATTGTTTCCCCATATCTGTTGATGTATACCCAGAGATGCAAATATGTGCACAAAGTCTGATAGAAGAACTTTGGAACGGATGGGAGATTCAGGTGCTGGTTTTGTCAAGTCTCATGCTACAGATCACCCTTATAATGTTTGGTTCAAAGAGGAAGTACGTTGCTGGAGTGTGGATTTCATTCATGGTTTGGTTAGCCTATTTGTCGGCTGACTGGCTAGCAACTGTGGCACTATTTTTTACATTATGGTTAATTTATAGATTATCTAGTATATCCTTATTTAATATTATCTTACTAATTACAATATAAATTTTTAATCTTATATTATTGATAAAACCTAAAATGGTTTATCTGTAGGAGAGGAAATGACAGCTGATGTGTCTGGACGGATAACTGAGTTATCTGTAAAAGGAAAGCTAGCAGTTGTCGCAGCCGATCGGATAATTGGACCTGTAATAAGGAGTATCCGGTCGAAACCGGGCTTTAGCACTCCAAAGCTCAAGTTAGTGATTTTTAGAGAAAGAGTGCTTGAAGAGAGAGAGTCTCAGATATTCAATACATTGTGCCATTGTATTTTTTGCTACTTATAGGAGGTCTTTGGATGAGTACTTGAATACCTTGGGATGTGATAACCGTCAATCAGAGTAGGTGAGCAGTGATGTGATAGAAAGTAGATAGAGAATATAGGAGTTGGCTTGTGTCAGTGGGCTAACAGAATAAGTTGTCCCATCAATCCGGTCGGATATTATCCTTTCTCGATTTATCTCCCAGCTCACGTTTTATCTTTTTGCTACTGGGTTTGGGTCATGTCAAACGTTGTTGGGCCACGCTGATTGAGCCTTTAAGAATGTATTTTTCATAGTTATCAATTATTAACCATGATATTTATAATTTCAATAATATTTAGTTACTCCTATATTTAGAATAGATGTAATAGAAAAATTATAGGAAAAATTTTGTTTACTAATCGTAGTAACTACAATTTTTTAATATATGTGAAAAATAAAAAAGGACAAAAATTATAGAACAGTAAATGTCAATTTTAATATCCTGAAAATCTCAATTTCGAATCTTTTAACTCCCTCTTCAAAGAAAAAAGACAAATACACTACAATCTTTTCAATCCATCAATCCCAAAAAAAAATGTTTGAAAAGTAAATAAGAACTTCAAAGTTCAAATTGAAACATGAAGAGCGAAAGAGAATTTTCTCTTTCTCTATCAAATATGAGATTGTGTTATAATTTTTGCTGCTTTTTCTCTACAACTTAAAACCCAAGGAACTGTTTTTTCTTTTTTAAATAAAAGAATAACCATTAAATAAGGTTTAACGTCACAAATTTAGAAAATGTAAAATTAAATTTAGCCGTTAGTTTAGCGCATAAGTTAATCCCAGTATTGGGCTAAATTAAATAATATGGTTAAATTTAAACAAAAGAATTTAGTGGCTTCAAGAAATTTCACATATGGTCAATACAATATAGCGGAACTGAAGCCTATCTTGTTTAGTATCTATTAAAAATATATATATATTTGGAACGGATAAATTGAATGAAATCAATATCATACTACATTATGTGGCATCACTGGCACGGCATGGATTATGACCTTTCGCAGAAAATATCCATTCTTCTTCTTACAACGTAGACGACAGACTAAAGAAGGACAATCCACTTAGGTCTTTGTTGGTGTAGCATGTGATTTATTAATGTATTATATAGTATATTACAATATGATACAGTATAATTTTAATGATACGATTTTTGAAAAAATTGTATGATAGTATTTAATTTTATAATATTTTCTGTTTGGTTCAACCGTATGGTATTGTACAGGTATTTAATATAAATATTTTTATAATTATTAATATTTCAAAATAATAATTTTAATATTATCAAAAATAATATTAATATTTTCAAAATAATAAAATTTAATATTTATTTAATATATATTAACTTAAAAAATTTAATAAATAATTTAAACAATCATGATATAAATAAATCTAAATATTACATCCATAATATTTAAACATTAATAGAAGTAATTAAGTAATAGAGTAATGATAATTTATTATAGTTAGATATATAGTTATAAAATTAATTATAGTAAAAAGTAAAAGTAAAAATGAGAATCATGAAAAATCACTAAATTAATTATTTTCAAAATTAGCTAAAATCATGATTATTAAATCATAGATCAAAATCATAGTGTACAATACCTCGGAAAGAATTATTCTCCCAAATATTGTATTTCAAATAACAATACATTAATAAATCATAACATACCATAAACCAAATAATTCCTTACCTGACAAGTTTCTTGAGGAACGGCGTCGTTTGAATCGGCATACGCACCATCAATTATCCTTTATTCCTAGTTTGACTTTTCTTTGAGGGCATTAACCCTTCGGAAAAAAAGAAACACAGAAGTTTATCAGATAATTGAATTCAATGTAAAAAACAATCAGTGGTCACAACAAAGATGATAATGTAGTAATCCAAATCCATATCTATCTTCTCCGTTTTCAAAACAAAAATACCGCATAAAGAGAGCAAAGCGATAATTTAATTTTCTAAAATATAGTACAAAAAGTGTGTTTCTTTAGGTGCGGTTTCTTCATCGAAGCTATCTGCATCCAGTTTGGTGCTGTTCCAGTCAGGAATGAAAGGAGATTATTGTCGATGTTGAAGCAACAAGCACCAAAAGTCAGAAAAATGGAGAATACCTTTAGGTTTTTTGTAGACAACCTACCCTTCGAGTGGCCGGCATTTGGTGTGAGAAATATGTTCTCATGGTATGGGAACGTAGAACAAGTCTTTATCCCAAGGAAAATGAGTTCCAAGGGAACTAAATTTGGATTTGTTAGTCTGAGTACACCAATCAATACCGAACTTATCCTTAAGAAGTTGAATGGAGCTTGGATGGGAAATCACAAAATTCGAGTTAACTTGGCGCGATACAGCAACAACAAAGAGGACAAGAAGAGGGCATATGCTAAGGCTACTAAAATGGATCTGTGTAGTGAGGATGGCAAACGGAAGGACACATCCATAAATCTGAGTGCTGGTTCGGTGAACTTTCAGTATGAGGTATCAAATGAAGACAGAGAGTGGCTGGATAGAAGTTTAGTTGGCTGGTTACATCACGCTCAAGACATCATCAACATTCAAAATGCTATGATAGATCAGGGCTATTACTCTTGCGAGTGTAGACCAATGGGAGGTAATCTAGTTTTGCTTACCTTCCCTTCCTGCATAGAGAAAGAGCAAATGCTGGAGCCAGGTACAAGTTGGTTGAATGAATGGTTTGAGATGATTAAATCTTGGGAGCCTAATGATATATGTAAAAAGCGTTATACGTGGTTAAGGTGTGATGGTTTCCCTTTGCACGCTTGGAACCGGTCTTTTTTTTCCACTATTGCTTCATTGTATGGCAATTTTATCAGTTTAGACGACAACACTAGCAAAAAATGTTGCTTAGATGTTGCTAGATTTCTTGTCACGACTTCATCTACATCTTTGATCAATGATACTTTGTCTACCAGAATTGATGGGATATCTTACTCATTTAGAGTTATAGAGGAGCCATCTAGCTTTTATCCGGATTTATTCTTTAAAAGGTCTGTTAAGTCTTCAATGGTGAATGTAGAAATGCAAAAGCCCGGATTGCAGGCCTCCAGAGAAGCTGAAGGATCACCTTCATCGATTTCCTCGTGGACATCCTCTGAAAATATCTCTCAAACGGTGCACTCTGCCCAATGTAAGCCCGCATGCTCGACAAGCAAATCTGGAAAAGAAGCTGATTCTGGAATTAATTCTATGTTGCCGCTCTCACCCCATTGTAAGCCCACTTGCCCGACTAGCCAACTAGGAAAGGATGCTGATTCCATTTCTCAAGGTAATTGTAATGGCAGCAAACTTGATTTAGTTGAGCGGGAAAATAGATTGGATTTAGTTGAGCTGGGCCAAGAAAGTAGATTTGAATTGGTTGAGTTGGGTCCTGACCCCTTAAACGAATGTGAATCTAGGCCTAAAGTTCTAGATAGTTACACTCTTAATGGGCTTGACTTAGTGCCTTATGCTGATAGGCCCACCGAGAACGAGGAATATAGTTTGAGTTTCAATGAGGTAGTGGTTCAGATTGGCTCTAATGGCAAAGCTCACTCAAAGTCGGAGAAAAGAATAACAAAGGCAAAAAATATTCGTTCGTTCTACATTCTCGACTCAAACAAATCCACGTTCCAGTTCCCGAATCTGAAAAAGAAAAAGGGAAGAAAACCAAAGAAAAATTCAAAAAGGTTTGATGTTGCAGCGAACTCGTATCCCGATGACATCAATTCAGGCGTCATTGCAGGTGAATCTCTGTCTGATGGATGTATTTTTAATGTTAATGAAAGGTTAGGGAGAGCAGGATCAGAGGAGTTTATTTCCCCACCAGATGAGGCACAAAAAGTTCTAGAAGTAGCTGAGTTGCTGGGTCTGGTTCTACCAGAAAATAGAGAAGATCTTCTTGCTTATCTCGTCAGATCTGAAGAACAGGAAAGGGAAAATTGAGAGAAATTGAAAGATGGGAAATAATTTGCAGTGGTTTCCAGGAGCGCCTCTGGGTAGCAGTTGATAGGTGGAAAAGAGAAGCTGGAGAAATAGTGAGATTTATAGTCCATTTAGAGGTGGAGGTCGATTTTGCCCAGGAGCAGAGCTAGCAAGACCTCAATTTTCTAGCTTTCGATCTTCACTGTTTTGTTGCTTCTACAAGTGTTTTAATTGGCTGTCGTTATGTCATTCATTGGAGACTGATGCTATTGGTTTTGGAGCCAACTCAATAGGCTGTATCTGATAGTTTCTTCAGCTCTTCAGTTTTCGTATCAAGTTCTCGTGGATCTGCATCCTGGGTTAATTGTTTGGGTAGTTGTTCGATCTCTCCTCTCTAGTTTCGGTTGGCCTCGCTTGATTTTTAACTGGGAAGCAGTTTTCGAGCTAAAGAGTTGCTGCTGGTTTTTTTTTTTTTTCCACAATGATGAAGGTGGGGGCTGTATCAGTATTGGCGGGAGCATGGCTGAGTAGTCTGTTGATCCTTACTCCTTCGAGGGTTCTCAGATTGCTGGTAGCTGTTTCATTCCTCGAAGACTGATTTGTTAAGGGTCTCTGCCTCAGTGTGTCTTCTTGGTGTTGCACTTCCGTTTCTTCGCTTGGCTGAGATGAATTGTACATGCTTCGGCCCCTGCTGTTATCTAAGTTGCTGCGGGTCTTTTCCCTTCAGAAGCTTGTTTCCAGATCTCAGTTTTTATGAGTCCTTCCTGTATTGGCAGTAGTTTTTCTCTTTTGAACTGGGCTCAGTCCCGTCCTTTTGGGGGTATCTTGGTGGTTTCAGAATTACTCTCTGGGTAGGGCCTGCTGACTTTTTTTCTCTCTGCCTTGGGTTTATTTGTTAGTCTGGTACTGAGTATTGGCGGAGGTTCTGTTTAGGCCCTGTTCTGGTTGTTTTACGGGCTCTTTTACTGCTATCTCACGCTCTTTTCTGCTTTAATTAATAAATTAACAGCTTATCAAAAAAAAAAATTGAATTCAATGTCAGGCAAGAAATCGTTCATATAGAAGAAACTCGAAAATGAAGTGTTATATAGCATGAAATTCTGATATCGAACCCAAATATGAGAAACCCGTATGAAATTGGCCAATAAAATAAGAGATGTGAGTGTCCATTTTCCTTAATATCTTTAAAACTCGAAAGTGACCACTTTATCTCTTTTATAAGCCTGCATGTATTTCAATAATTCGGATCAATAAGTAATATAAACATATATTAAAAAAAAAAAAAGTAATAGGTCAAAAAAGACTCCCAGGTGAGCACTATAGACACTGTATCCGTGAAACAGAAATATGAGCACTGGCAAGAGGGAAACTTATATAAATAATATTATTAGGGTTAATGACTAAAAAGGTGAGTTAGTTGAGGCACAATAATGGAATAGGAAGGCATGTGTTATGGGTCAGAATTGAACCGCCCAAGCAGATAATAACCTCATCTCACCTCATCAATCAACACTCCATCAGAGTGCGCTTCTCTCTGATTGCTGCTGTCCCAACTTTTAACAAAGGAAGAAATTTAGCTTTTAATTGCTACCAGACAACTCCAGGCCTCCCTTTAACCAATGGTTTTTTCTCTTCTACTATTCTTTCGTGCTTTTCACTTCTCGTCTCCTTCCTTCTTTTTCATTTTCAAGATAACATCATTTATCTAAATAAATTTTTCTTTCTTTCATACAAAGTTAAAATAAAATTCAAAAGAATCTGCAATTAGTAATTTGGTCTCCACTTTAAGTTTTTTTCGTCATATTTTTTTTCATGCCCATAGCTCAGGGTTTAGTTTGAAAACGGAACAAATTGAAATTGACAGTAAAAAAAATTGAATCAATTGAATGTACAATCAAAAATCTAATCATTCGAATATTTTATTGATCTGCTGTTCAATTATTTTAATTTGAACTTTTATATATATGTATTTCAAAATGACTTGATTTTTATCAAAAATTCCTTCTATTTAATTATATTGATTTTTCATCAACAAAAATCGAATAAATCGAATTTAAAAATGAAAATAAAAATTAAAAAAGCCAAATATCTCTCAATTCTATTTTCGATTTCAGTCTCGCACACTCCTTTCTTAAACCATTAGTCTTCTTCTATTCCTTGAACCTTTTTTTTTTATGGATAAAAAATTAAAACAGTTATTCCTCCACAAACAGGAGGGAAAAAAAAAACATAATCATATGGAAGGGGAAAAAAATTCATGTTTCTGCGAGGAGCATACAAAACTAATTGTATAAGAATGAATAGTTAAGATACTTAAATAAAGGCTCGGAAATCAAATTAAGCATTTTAAATTTTTGTTTTAAAAAATGATAGGAACTGAACTCAAGGAAGAGATCTTCTGTATTACTGTATAGATTGAATTCCTGGTAATTGCTGCAAATCTACTGCAAGATTGGATGATCCTGTAATGTCTTACTGTTTCTAATACGAGTAGCACCTGTCATATTCCCATCACTCTTTTGCTTGCTCTGACTTGATCAAACATGTCAGTATCATTAATCCAATTTATGCAAATTTAAGGCACTTTTTTTTTCTAATGGTAGTCCACTCATTAATCACCAAAAAAAGAGAACTATTTATGGTACCACTCTAATTTTTCCATCAAATTATACTTAAAATATCAGCAACATATCATTTTCATTGTTCTATTAAAATTTATTGAATTTAATATATATCGGATTGGACTATGAAATCCGATCTAATGCCAGCTTACCTTGTGTTGAAGCAAAACAAATACAAATGGGAATTTTGATATAAATTCAATGATATAAGTCTGAAGATTTGGTAAAAGAATAAATGAAAAAGATTGGTACATTTACTTCTGCTGTGTAATATATATGTATATATTCAGCTTCAGATAATGACATGGCACTCATTTCCAAGTCTATGATGTGGAACAAAAAGTTGCATAAACATACAAAGAGCGTAGCAAACCCTAAATATTATTTTGTATTATTTAATAATCTTTATATTACTCTATTTGTACAGTAGTTTATGGATACAAGGAAAGATGTCAGAGACAAGGGCAGCAAAGCAGCAGAAGTGCAGTCATTATAAGAGCAGACTTAACTCATCAGTACTACTACTGCTCTCTAGAGAAAATTAGAAGGAACTGTACCAGCCATAAATTTATACTTAGATCCATTAGTTTTTAATTTTATCCATGCATAAATACACAACAACAAGATTCTCCAGCCAAAATCAAAATTCAAAACCCTTCTGAAACCTATATACAACACGTAGATTAGTTAATAAATTAAATTGCGTCTTCTTCTTCTTATTTTTCAAGGATGCTGAACACAACTAGTACAAGACACAGGTCTCCTTTTACTCCAAATCAATGGCAAGAGCTTGAACACCAAGCTTTAATCTACAAATACATGGTTTCTGGTGTACCAATCCCGCCTGAACTAATCTATTCTGTTAAAAGAAGCTTGGAGTCCTCTTTAACATCCAGACTCTTCCCTCATCAATCTAGTGAGTTCTTTAATTTTATGTTTCCTTTTTTGTGTAACATTTAGGAAGAAAAAGTATAAAAATTGTGGGGGTTTTTTTTTTTCTTTATTGCAGTTGGGTGGGGTTGTTTTCAGGTGGGTTTTGGCAGAAAAGCAGACCCAGAACCAGGAAGATGCAGAAGAACAGATGGTAAAAAATGGAGGTGCTCTAAAGAAGCATACCCAGATTCCAAGTACTGTGAGAGACACATGCAGAGAGGCAGAAATCGTTCAAGAAAGCCTGTGGAACAACCTTCAGCTGCAAATACAACAACAACTATACCAACAAATAATAATATTCCATCGCCATCAATCCCTGCCTCTTCACCTTCCAATTTTTCTTCTCTGGATTCTGAATTATTCCATGGCCCCAATCCTTTCCTTTACCCTCTTTCTTCTTCGTCCTCTAGACCTCCTGATTCTGGTTTTTCACCTACCCGTAATCTTTGTTTGGATTCTGGGTCCTCTTCTCATGCTGATAAAGATTACAGGTTTGTGTAAATCTCTAATTAAAGATTTATACTTTATTCTTCTATGTTCGATTCTTAATTTGGGATGTTGATAGGTATTTTCATCATGGAATGAGAGAAGGATCGGATGAGAGAGCTTTCTTCCCTGAAATTTCAATTAAAGATTCATATCACAGCTTGGCAATGAAAGGCTACTCACAATCACAATTTGAAAGCTTAGCTGGTAGTAGTGTTTCAAAGCAACAAGATGATCAAGAACAGCATTGTTTTGTTCTAGGTACTGATTTCAAATCATCAACGACAAGGCAAATCAAGTTAGAGAAAGAAGCTGAAACACAAAAACCATTACACCATTTCTTTGGTGAATGGCCACCAAAGAATTCAGAATCTTGGCTTGATCTTGCATCCACAACTTCAAGACTGCAAACTGGTAGGTATAATTATAAGCTAATTAATTAGTGTTTCAATTCTTGTCTCCATTATTATCTCTAATAACATGGATATAATTTATTTGCTTTGACAGATAGTTGAAATGTCAATAATGGACCTTGTTGATGATATGTGTGGCCAAAAGAGTACTAGATGATGGTGGGTCGATGTAAGTTAGCTTTAGAGGTTGAATCGTGGCTAGGGCAACCTTTATTCTGTTTTTGTGGGATTAATAATGTAGGGCCATACACAAGAGGATTCTTGTCTTTAGCTTTCTTCATCATTAAATTTTTTTTGTCTTCTCTTCAAAAACAAACATGTTTTGAGGATATTTGTAGACTCATGGTCTTGCTTGTTTGACTGGAAGCATCTTCAATGCATGTCTTGTGGCTTCATTATTCTGAAACCAGCAAACATTTCCATATCTACTCATGCTTCATCCTCCTGGATACATAGCCATAACCACCCTATTGATGCGATATATCAACCATCTCTATTTACCCAATTTGCAATATCCAGTGTTCTAACCTGAATTTAAATTAAACTAATTAAATATCACATTTTTAGAATTTAAACCGTTTTTCTAGGTATTATTACAGTGCACCTTATTTTGATGCGCATTTCTTATTTTTTCATCGGATAGTGCGTATGTTATGGCTCGTACCGCACGCACTTCTTTTGTAATTAGCTAGCTGTTTCTTTAACCCTTTCACTGAATTGATTCTTGGTATGATTGTATATAATTTTATCTTATGCTAATCTTAAATTTGGAAAGCAGCCCAAAATGATTTTGTTTCTCATTGAATTAAAAAGTAGAAGTGGTCCATGACAGCTTTCACTACAGAAATACTATACGAGAACTTTTTCAGGGATTCTGGCTTTGAATTGTCTGAGATAACAACACACTGAATTCCTTGACTTTAGTTATATTTCTGTTGCGCTCTGTTAGATTCCTCCTGAGAACAAAAGATATATCATCACATGTCTACTTATCTTGTTTCCCGAGCAAGTCAAACTATCAATTATCAATCTAAATGTTTGGAATTTCAATCACTTGACGAGTTCACTACAAAACGAATTTAAAATGAAATGAAATGATGTTCTAAATTGAATGCTTTTTTGTCATTTTAATGAATAAATATTCATACAGAAATGGAACTAAAGGAATTAAGGTTTCTTTAATTTCGATTAAGCTCTATTATACGTAATGCGAGTAAAACAAGGTTGTCATCCAGTGTCTTTCTGGAAACATACCAGCATTAAAATTTATCTATATACAGTCTAAAGTTGGAGAATCCATTTCTCTATAAAGAAAAAAGAATTGCCAACCAATTGAATCAGATCGTACAGGGAGTGAGACATGCCCTAACCCCATCATCGACCCTTCGTGATCATGACAATCATAACACCATGTGTTTGTATCATATATACTGTAGAAAATGATTTGAATTCACAAATCAATGGTATGAAGAAACCAATAGTTTAGTGCATGGATTTAGTCTAAATGGCTTTTCTTTTTTATCAAAGGTGTAGATGGTTTTTTAAAACCATTAATTAATTGTCTTGCGCTAATAAATCAATAAACGATCGTAGGAAACTTGTTTTCAGTGTGCACATAGTCTACGTTGACACGACACCTAATTAAATATATTCACTTAATTAGAGTTGTTAATTTGTAGTAAATCGTTCTCCTCCTTAGATTTTTTGAAATTAAATTAATCTTCATTTTAGTTGTAAAAAGAAGTAGCGATTGATGGGTCCATATCAATAGTATCTAAGAAACAGTCAACGGTCAAGTGAGGGACTACTCAGATCAGATCTCAGCCCTCCACTGCATAGATTTTTGGTCATATAACACAAAAAACAACAGAGCTAGCAAGATAATCCTCTCAGCTTTTCTTCTAGTATATTTCATTTAGCTCTTCCAGAAATTGTTTTTCAGATATGGCAAATACCTTGGAACTGGTAATTTTGATTTTTGCATTTGATGATTTTTTTTTTATTATTATCTTTGCAATTTTTCTTTCAACAAATAATATTTTGTACTGCAATTCTATGTTAAGGAGCACCGAAAATATAGAACTATATTTCCATGTATAATTATTCTGAATTATTTGGCAACATTCTTTAATAATTATCTTTATTTGTTTTTCTGTATTTGTTATATATATATATATATATATATATATATATATATATATATATATATATATATATATATATATATATACAGCTTCTCTTGATTTTTAGAAAACCTTTACACTCTCTATCTTTAGAAAACCTTTACAAAGTCATCAAGAAACAGGAGATTTAGTGCATTTACATTGTCAAAAAAATGAAATTCTCAACATATATATTGTTAAAATGGATCAATCATTCGTTGACCAATTTTAATTTAATCAATTTATTTATCTCAACATACATACTGTTAAAATGGATAAATCATATGCTGACCAATTTTGACGTAATCAATGCTTAAATAAATTACACCAAATGCCGGCCAAGTTGAAAATGCTTGTCCTATCTAAAATTTAATAATTCCAACGTTCAAGTGAAGTGACAGAAATCTAGTTGCGGTTTCTTTAGATTATTTTATAGTAAACCGTAATTAGGAAAAAAATTTTAAATAATATCTCTTAATAAAATAATTAATGAAATAAAATATATCAGAAATTATTTATCATTTAAAGTTTTGATAGAAAAAATTGCACGGTGTAATGTCATTGTAAGGCGAACCATGATAAAAGACACAGCCCCTGGCTGCGTCTTCCATCAAATATATATATATATAGAGAGAGTAAAATTTACACTTTTTGATTATTAGAGACATTAATTTGAGATATATTAATCTATAATTAACTAAATGGAATAGCTCACTTAATTAAAAGTTCTCGAATTTAAATTTAAAAAATTAAATATTTAAAATAAAATATTTTATTTTTTTTATAAATTTATCAAATACAAATTTAAATTAATTAAATCATTAAATACCAAATAAATTATATATATATATATATATATATATATATATATATATATATATATATATATATATATATATAAATTTAGACACTTAAAAACTATTTCATAGAAATAATTTAAATTTTATAATTATTAAATAGAAACAATTTCTTTTTTTGAATTTTAGACAGAAAAAAATAACTATTTCTTTTTATATATATATAATTACATAAAAATTGAAGTTTAAATTTATCAAATTCTTAGTCAGAATTATACTTAATTTTTTCCTTCAAATTAGTTCTAATTAAAAGATGGAATCAATAGTGCATAGAATTCTTGTTTTTTGTAAAAAATATGACTATTATATTATTGTTCAATCATTTTTATTCTATTGGACTTTTATGCATCTAAAAATGTCAAGATTTTCAATTATTTTTTAATTAATTACACAGTTATACTATCATATATTTTTTTCGGCCCATTAAATTTTTACTTTTTATAAAATATTTAATTAGTTTTATAAAACTTCAATTTCTATGTAATTATATAAAAAAAAAGAAATAATTGCTTTTTTCTGTCTAAAATTCAAAAAAAAAAAAGAAATAGTTTCTATGTAATAATCATAAAATTCAAACTATTTCTACAAAATAATTTTTAAGTATATATATATATATCGATATTTAATTATTTTATTAATTTAAATTTATATCAGATAAAGTTATAAAAGAAATAAAATATTTTATTTTAAGTATTTAAAATATTTAATTTTTTACATTTAAATTAAAAATTTTTAATTAAACGAACTATCCCATTTAATTACTTACAAATTAATATATTTTAAATTGATGTCTATAATAATTAACAACTATAAATTTTATACTCTCTCCATATATATATATATAATTTGATGGAAGATGTAGCCTGTGGCTGTCTTCTATCATGGCCCGTCTCATAATGACGCTACACTGGCCTGCGTCTTCTAACAAATACTTCAAATTGACAAATATTTTTTAACACACTCTATAACTGTTATTATTTTTTAAAAAATTATTATTTAAAAAATTCTCCCCCATAATTATATTTAAGTCATAATATAGTGTACGGTAATAACTATATAGACAATATGCATTGTACGCTAAAAAATAATACTATACTATTTTTTTATTTTTAATAGACCGGTATGCACACTAAACACCGAATACAGAATTTTGGAAAAACGAAATTAAAAAAGAAAAAGCTAATGTTAAAGATTAAATCCTATAGTCAAGCTCAGCCAAAAACCAGGACAGTCTGCCTGACTCTGCCAGCATGATTAGGTAGCTAAAGGGTTCAAAGTATCACCCAAAAGAAACAACAAAGTAACGACACTATAACCGATTCCTTCTGCTTGGACAAGAAATCCCTTTTTAAAAAAAAAAAAAAAAAAAACATTTCGGCATTTCCTCACCAAACAAACAATTTTCAGATGAAGTTAATTTGCATGGAAGTTTCACAGCAAACCAGAATTAGCAAAATTAAAAGCTGTATCCACCAAATACTAGAAATTAATTTGATTACTTCTCTATCCTGAATAATAATCAAGAATAAAGCTACTAATTCAACGATAAATTAGATAGTACATGCCAATGCCATCAAAACCTTAGTCCCCATTGTGCAAACACAGCTTCACAGCTGACAAGCACAAACGCAGGCCTTCCATATAAACTTGAACATTAGTTTTTGTACAATAACCAGCAGAAACATCAAGTTTAACATAAGGAAATATTCCACCAGAGGAAGCAGAGGATTTCATCAAACATCTTTAAAAATCCAATTTAATCAAACTGCTGCTTCTAAAATCAATTGCTGAATTCACTAAATCCCTATACAGCAAATCAAAGTAAGAACTAAGAACTAAGGCTAATTCAAATACTAAAATCCATAACACAGAAAGAATTCATAAGCTAAGTAGAGGCATTTAAAAGAATGTTTGACTAGAAATTTCCATTGCAATCCTCAAATTTAGATGATTTTAGACAGTTTACGTGTATGTTAGCACAAAAAAAATCTGTGAAAACAATTAAATAAAAATTATCAGACTCTTCACTGAATTGTAAGCCGTGTAAATGAATCTACATGATAAATATGAAATTAAATTAGCAAGAAATTGAAGAAATAATGGCAATCAATAAAAATACCCCATTTACAGAAAGAGTTGAAGGAGCTGAATGGGAGAATTCTCCTACTCTAATCAAATCCCCAAATTAGCTATCCAAGAACCTGCCCATTTAGTATCAATTTTTGAATCAGTGAGTATCAGCATCCTCCATCTTTGAAACCACCATAAACTAAGAATTTGCAAGAAGAGCTAATTTTAAAATGTGTCTTCCAATCTCAAGAGTTGTCTTCTCTTGAAAACCAAGAATCCAACAACCCCAACCTGCAAAATCGCAGCAATTCCCACAAACAGTAATCCAATTATCTTCGCTGTGTTCATTGAGTTATTAGTACTCTGCGTTACCGGTGATTCAGATGTCGGTTTGTCACGTCCTCCATTCCTTGGTGGAGGCCGTGAATTGCCTTCAGGAGGCAATGATAAAGGCACAGACGGCGGTGATTGCGGTGCCTGTTTTGGTAATAGTGGTGGAGGCGATACTTGAGGGGGAGTTGATGATTGTGGAGGAGGTGGGGGAGACAGTGATGGTGGAGGAGGAGATGGAGATGGCGGTGGTGGTGATGGTGGTGGTGGTGGTGGTGGCGGAGGTGGTGGTGGTGGCGGAGGAGGAGGCGGTGGGGGAGAGGCGGGCGGCGGCTGCGTCACCAATGCAGGATCATTGTGGCACTCTACAAAACGAGCGAAGAAGTAGCATTGAAGCCCTAAAATCACAAAGATCAAGGTCGATAATCTTATTTCCATGAATCAAAATTCAAGCGTTTGATCAGAGAAACCAACTGATTTTGGCATCTGGGTATGAACCCAAATTCTTGAATTCCAATCTCCTTAACTACAAATTCAAGAATTTGGGTTCTTCAAGATTGGGCGCCACAGAATCAAAGCTTGATCCTTTTCTAAATCCCTGGTTCTGGAAAAAAAAAACGCGTCAAGGGATGGGATATTTTGGCATCACAAAATCCTTGTTAAATTGGAAGAGATGATGACTTTATGGTTTCCCTTGAGACTAATCGAGTCAAACGGGTAGAGACTCAAAAATCGAAACTTTCTCGAATCTTCATTCCCAATTGCTGAGGATCTTCAATTCCATTCTTGATTTTCGAAAGAACCCTTTTCTCTTTTTTTTGTTCTCAGATAATGCAGAAGAAAGAGAGAGAATGAAAGACACAAAGAGAGAGAGAATCGATCAGCCAGCCTACACGGGGTTCAACGGTTGGTAACAGGCTAATTTGGGTGAATTTTTCCTAGAAAGAGAATCTAGAGATAGAGCTGTTAGCTGTTATTTGTTAACTACATGGAAAGAGAGAGAAGGGCAGCGATAGAGACCATGGGTGTATATGACCTGTCGAAACAGAGATACACTCCGTTTATACGTCTAAGTTCTAATTTCGAAGATCCAGCATTTTTAAATACTTCAAAACCTCAAACAAAAAAAAAAGGCTAAAAACGAAGCGTTTTGCTTTTGCTCTATTTTTTTTCTCCCCTTATGAATCTATTTAGATTCTAGATCATTCATATTTTCTTATACATTTGCTACATTCGAATTTTTTCTGTAAAGAAAAAAAAAAATGGAGTCAATGTGATACCAATGATATACCCATGTAGGAGCATGTGGACCCATGTAGACTTTTTGTCTTGAAATCAGTGTTAACATGGGGCCCCATATTGGGCCCATCCAAATTTATGTTTAGTATGAACTAGGAATAGCCCACAATTTAAAATAGGGCCCACAAAATTCAATTGATATTTTTAGGCGGGGGAGAGTGTATTCTTGGATGCCTTTTGCTTCTCATTATCCTAGGGGCTTTCGCTTGGAACGTTCTTTCTTCAATGCATGCCAATTTAACTTTTAAATTTTCCTTAATTTTAATCAGCAAAAAAATTTGATTTAGTGATGAACACTCAATATTAAAATATAAAACATTTGGAATTTTCTTTTATGATACTTCTAATTGAATTAGTCATTATACATCTTTTTGTAAAAAGAAAAAGAAAATCCCTCCTTTTACGCATTTAATCATTCTAATTTAGCTCCCTTTTTTTTCTTATTTAAATCCACTTTTATGATTAATTTATTGAAAACAAATTATGTATGTATGTTGAGAATTACGAGAAAATATTTTTTTTATCTAAATAGAAAATGTACCTTGATATGGTTTTCTTATCTCATTTAAAGTTGAAGATCCAAAAAATTTGAACATATGCATAAACTTTCTACAAATATACATTTTGTTAGTGAAGCATTTGTTTGTAGAATTTTTTTGAAATATTTTAGGTTTTTTTTTCTGTACTTTGAATTTGTTTCCTAAATAACGAATAAATTAAATTAGCTAAAAAGGAAAAGGTTCGAAACTGATTTCAACAAGAAAATTATAATCTCTATTATTTGGGAAATTAACTAAAATAAAATGTACCTTGATAAAAAGAGGAGGAAGAAGAAGTACTTCGCTATTCCATGCCAAAAATAAGATTAAATAAATTGTATACTCCTTGACCAAATTCAGTAATGTAGAAGACAGTTTTGAATTGAATTTGCAGTAGATTTCTCATGTTTTAATTCATGTTTATTGTAAAAATTGAGTGGACTAGAAGAGTGGGAGTCGATTACTGTAATTAAACTATTTCTTTAAACGATCTAAACCATCATATAATTATTTTCATATATAACACTTATAAGGTCTTGCTAATTCCTTTAAACGTCCTACATTAATATAAGATTCTTTCTAGCATTTATATATGGAATTCTTTCTGACATTTATAAGGGGACAATTTTAAAAATGGTGTTTTGGGGTAAATTATTTGGGCTTTTGGTGTGTTTTTCAAACTATTTGGATTTTTTGGGTGTTTTCTCATTTTTGCTGGAAATGTCAGCGAAAATGATAGGAATAGGGCCCACAACATGAATTTTGGTGTCTCTCATTTCCACTGGAAATGTCAGCGGAAATGGTAAGGGTGGGATCCACGACGGATTTAATTAAATTAATCATCCAAAAATAATAAAAAAAATAAAATATGTCTCATTTTTATGATCTGGTTTAATCTTTCCCTGTCTAGAGAAAAAAATACATAAAATTGAAATACAAAACACAGATGCTGAGTTTGCCCAACTTAATCTTCATTCATATTTCTAATAAAATAAAATCTAACAAAATTAATATCACTAAAATTTAAAAAACAACAGTGAATTAGATTAATTAATCTGATTAATCAATTATTTTTTTTTCAATTTATCAATTTTTTATTTGAGTAAATAAAATATTTTTATTGAAAAAAAGTAATTGATTAATATTTGCCCAATTTAATCTTCATCCATATTTCTAATCAGATAAAATCTAACAAAATTAATATCACTAAAATTTAAAAAAGAACGGTGAATTAAATTATTCTGATTAATCAATTACTTTTTTCAATTTATCAATTTTTTATTTAAGTAAAAAAATATTTTTATTGATATTTTAACTATATATCAACGGTCAAGCTTGCTTCGTATATTTATTTTTTTTTTAATTTTTTATTTTTCTTAGCCAATAATCTCATAAAAATTGGACAATTATTTCCTTGATTCAAGATATAGGTTGATTATTTTTTTAAAATTAAGTTCTAATTTTATTAATAGACAAAAAAAAACTCATTAATTGTAACCCCAAATTGATAAATTTTATTTACCTGTCACTTTTAAACTTTTAATTTAATTTTATATCAATAAAAATATTTTATTTACTTAAATAAAAAATTAATAAATTGAAAAAAAGTAATTGATTAATCATATTAATTAATCTAATTCACTGTTATTTTTTAAATTTTAATGATATTAATTTTGTTAGATTTTATTTTATTAGAAAATATGGACGAAGATTAAATTGGACAAACTCAGCATCTGTGGTTTGTATTCCAATTCTACGTATTATTTTCTCTAGACGGGAAAAAATTAAGATTAAATCATAAAAATTGAGACATATTTTATTTGTTATTATTTTTGGGATGATTAATTTAATTAAATCCGTCGTGGGTTCCACCCCTGTCATTTTCGCTGACATTTTCAGCAAAAATGAAAAACATTAAAATTCATGTCGTAGGCCTCACCCCTATTATTTCTGCTGATATTCTCAGGAAAAATGAAAAAACACCTTAAAATTTCAAATAGTTTGAAAAACACACCAAAAATTCAAATAATTTCCCCCAAAACACTATTTTTAAAATTGTTTCATTTATAAGGTGATGATTAATATCCTAGATGTTAATCAGTTTGGAAATTTTGCTGTTTAGCATTAAAAATCACGTGTTTTTATTTATGCACTCAAATCAGCTATTTAATTTTCTTAATTTCGGCTGGGCAGTGTCAAACTCAGCAAGTTAGATTTTTATTCAAGCATAAAGTAAATAATTTCTGATGAAAAGAAAGCTAGTCATACAAGTAATCATTAATCCACTGGTCAGCAACATCCACTAATTATTATTCATTAATCATCATCACTAGAAGAGAAAAAGAAAATACTTGCGGTCAGTAATTCATTATCCATTGCTAAAAGCGTCTCCGAAAAATATTAATGTCAAGGAAGAAAATTTATGTGTTAATTATTGGAGAATCTCTATTAAAAGTTTATAGTCATTCCGTGGAACCATCGCCTCTGATGATCACCAGTTGGCAGTACTTGGCACAAATAGTCCACAAATCTCTCTCCAATGGCATGATATTTTCTGCTTGGGGCCTAAAGTCTTCACCAATTTCCCAAAATGCCTCATATCATGATGTCAATTTTCAATGCGACTGTGGGACAATGTTTGCCCACCCAACAATAACATTTAATACGACTTGTTATTACTTTCAATTAGACATGAAAACTTTAACGAGGCATTGCCTTATTACATAATAAAACTAAACTGAAACCTTTTGGTTTGAAGGTTTCCGAAGTGATGATAAAAGATGAAGAGAGTGTTGACCATGCAGTGAAATACATACATGTGATAAAAGAATGCAGCCTATGAGCTAGAGAAATGCCAAGCTAAGATCACATGTGTGAAAAAACATAATAAAAAAGGCCAAGAAAATAAATGAAAAGCAGTACTCTTATGGAAGCAGCAGCAGTGCAGCTGGAGCAAGAAGCATGTTTGGCTTGATCCAGGTCACTGCCACACACCAAACTCAGGCTTAACATATTTTCCAAAAATTTTGTCAGCATAGAACTGTCATTTAGCAGCAGAAGCAAAATTAAATTCAAATAAGGATCTAAAGCCTTTCCTTCTCTTGTCCCGTCACCGTTAGAATTAGACAACTCTTCTATCAACCCTGGAAAAATTGTCATATAATATAAAAATACTGTACAAAGTGAATTTGTCTATCAGCCTACCATTAATCACCGAGAAAGTGATGTTTTATGGCATCACAATGTGTACTGCCTTCGTTAATTTTTTATGTTGACAATGACTAAGATCATTTGCAACAAAATTGCAATAAATTATGTGCAAATTCTTCAAGATTTGCGTTAATAATTTAGTTATACTTCATATTAGTGGGTAATTCTGTCATGATCTCCACATATGATAAACTTAATTAGGATATTTAAGAACAGGGTTATGAAAAATACTATTTAATATAAAATGGGGATTTATTAGGAAATGTGTTTTATAAAGTATTTGTGAAATTAATGTATCACTTACATAGTAATCAAGTGAAGTCGCAACTTAAAGTTTCTACGTTTATATTGGTCAAAATTGATGCCCAGCATATCTGTATCTATCTACATGTCACTCCAGAAGTCGTAACGTAAGTTTTCAAGTTTTGTATTGGATTGGATAATTCAATTTTTTTTTTCTCAATTTAGTACAGCCCAACACCATTTACACAAATATTTATTAAAAAAAAAACCCGCTACCGTATTGCTTATAAGTTTTAATAAAATTCTTTTTCTAATGAATTTCCCAATATAATGCTACTTCTTACCAAGTTTAGAATGAGAGAGGGAAATGGTGGAAATGGCAGGGACAGAAAAAGAGAAAGAATATAAATGGAGGAATGGGGTTGATGGAGGACACTCACCACATCACCAACAAAGCCTTACACTTTTATGTGCACTTCTTATATCATCTTCTGTGCCTTGGAAATTGTTGCTTTCTTTCTTTTCCTGGCTATAAACTCCCACCCACGCGATATACTCCTCTGATCTCCATACAAATGCTTGTCCTCCAGATTTATATATATAATCATTCTCTCATAATCTACTAATCTAATTAATATCAAATTTACTCATCCCATCAATTCCAAGTTGTATTTGGCAAATTCATAAAAATTCTTACAATATTTCATGACGTGCGGACTTTAATTAAGTATTACCGATAATATGAGACATAGTTTTTCAGAATCTCACAATGTTAAACTGTTTTTACATACATGTGGATTAACTATTAAAATAAAAAGAAAGTTGGAATTTTGAATCAAGAAATTGCAGTTGAGGTGTAATTTGACAATAACTTTTAACTTATTATCAATGCATGGTGAAGTTTGAAAAAGATTAAAGAAATATGAAAAGGTAGAAAGTCAAAAATGAGAAGAGTGTGAATGTGACTTGTGTAAGCAGAAGTAGACAAAACAAAGCACAGAGTAAGTAGAAAGAAAGCTTTAATAGATTCAGACCAGACTAGAACAGAATCCCAAACCATGCAACAGGAAGCAAAGTAAAACAATAGCTGGTTCTATTTAAAACCCTAAACCCTATCTTTATACATAGAAGCAAGCCAAAGGATAATTCTTGCGTCAAATTTGTCTTATCGTCCGCTGGATATTGCCCTGCTCACTGTGTTCTCCTGCCCACAATCTACCTCTAAATTTTCTCTGCCAAACCCTACCCTAATCCCTACATAAATCCCTCAGAGATATTCCATATTCACCACAACAACAAGCAAATGGTTCTTAACTTATTATCAATCATTCTCTTTAACTTCAACTGTTTAAAAACAAGCAAAATACTGTTTAACTTAAACTTTTAATGAAGAAAAATAGAATCTCTGCAATTAGATTGAGAGTTGATGAGATATAATATTATTAATAATTTTTCACAAATGATAAAGAAAATATATAAATTGTTGAGAGGATTTTGATGCCGGCGAAAGAAACGTACGCGCGAAGAAGCGGAGTGGGGGGTGGCACTGAAAAAAAGCCATAAAATGACTGCAAGGAGGAGAGAGAGACAAATAAAAGCCAAAGGGCACGCAAGTTAAGACAGTCCTTTACTTGGCCTGCCTTAGATTCTCTCCTCTGTAAGCCATTCTTTTCTTTTCCCATCTCTCTCTCTCTCTCTCACTCCCCCTCTCTAAAATAGTCAAACTTCTTTGACTTATACAAACATACTCGCACTTATTCTTTTATTGTTATTTAATTTTAAACATTTAAAAATATTTTATATATTAAAAATATTAAAAGTAAAAAAGTTAGTTATTCCATTATAATTTGGAATCCAAGTAGGATCGTATTATGCATTAATCTAATTATATTATTGAGTATAAGTATATTAATTACTGAGAAAATAAGAGCTTGTAGTTAAATTGTAACATAAAGATTCCATCTATAAAAGAAAAATCCAATGAAAGGGTGTGTCGCAATTAGGGTAGCAATGTGAATTTAGTATTGTTGTGGGGCACCCCATCAAAAACCAGTGGTCCCTAGATTGTTAAAGATCTCAAGGCATTAATTTTGTTGATGGGACGGATGTGATATTGTGATTTGTCGCTCAGGTGGTGCAAATGCATGTAATTTATTCCGTCATGGGTTACAAACTCCATTTTATTATGCTCTTAAATTAAAATAATTATTATTTAGGCTATGGATATGAGAAAGAGAATCTATCTTACCTATTGTCCAAAGAATCTATCTTACCAAATACCAATGGATACAAAGCATGGACTTCAAATATTTTCACACAACATTGAATTATAATTTTGAACCGTACTTGTTAGCACAAAAGCTCTCGTGAAGATGAGAATTTTTCGGTGTATTAATACAATTCCATCGCTGAAAAAGCAAAAACAATACGTACTCAAAAGTATTCCATAAAATATTTCAAATAATAATATAACAGTTGGATTCCAAATCTTCCTTGTACGGGAAAAAGAGTATCACCATTACAAGAACGTACATTAACCAAAATGCCAATTTAATTAAACCATTAATGAACCTATCTTCCAACTACACTGCAACCGAGTCAATCACAAAATTATATTTTTCAAGAAAATTACGGTTCTTGATTTGAAATTCTATGTTGACATTTCCTACCAACGTATCTTTTTTTTTTTTTTTCATTTTCTAACCAAGAAATTAAAATTAACTTCGATGCCCGCTGTGCAGCAATGCACAATCAAAAAAAAAATCCGAAAATGGTTTTAACTAAATTCTAATTTATGGTCTCTCCTACTCGTTCCACAAAGCGAACATAGGGACTTGATGAACCAAACCCAAACTACTAATCCTATTGTTACTTCCATTATTAGATTCTTCATACTTTGATCCCTGCAATGAGTAACCATGAGCGTAGTCCCCACCTCCGATTGAAAATTCTGAACATTTTGGACACGCCGGATTAGATGAATTCCTGCTACAGTTGGTGGTGGCAACAAATTTTTCAGCATTGTTGGCGTTTTTTTGGTGTTGGGTTTCATTATCTGCATTTGAATTCAACATAATGTCGGCCAATTCATCGGAAGCTTCCCTGCTTGTGATGGCAAGAAACGGCTGAGATGTAGAAGATGCACATGAATTTTCATCGTCGTGACCTATTGGTGCTAACTCTTTAGACGAACGTTTAGCAAGATCACTAGCAATGAGTGTAGAGCTTGAGCAAATTCTCTTCACATCATACCTACTTATATCAAAGTTTGTAACAGCACTTGTGCCCCTAAACTTAATTGCTGCTATGTCGTATGCCTCAGCAGCCTCTTCCTGTGTGCCTATTATTTATATGAAAAAAATGTAAATATAGAATATAATTGATTTTAATATCCAATACTAAGTGTAGTTTGCATTAAAACAAAACTATATCTAAATGCATAATTTTGATTTCTTTTACCTGTTAAGAGCTATGAACAGTTTTTTCAAAGGCTAGAATACAAGTACAATATACAGCCAACCTAGCTACCACCTTGCAACCTTAAAACTAGATACGATATCAGCAAATTGGCAGGACACAGAAAATCTGTAGAAGATAGCATTGTCCTTTTGAAAACTTAATGTAGAAAGCAAGCAATTAAGGTTCTTCAAGAAGAAATTATGAAAGCATCAAAGAAACTGAAAATAATTGAAAATTGAAAAAAATTACATAATGGTGAGACGTACTAAAAGTCCCGAGGTACAAGTCCTTGTTACCAGCAACCCTTCCTATTCTAGCTTGCCATCTTCCATGTTGATGATGCCTGCTAAAATAAAGGAGAACCAATTAGCAAATAAAAGGAAAAAAAATGATCGATATGACAATTTAATATTATACCAACTATACAGAAGTTTTATTCACATATTCATGTCTAATAATGTTTGCCTTTTATTGCCTAAGATAACTGAAAAGCCTGCAGCAAAACAGTAAATAGTGAAAACTTTATCATTGAGGTCATTTTCTGCCATCATCACCTTGTCACTCCTCTGTAAACAGAAGCTCCTCTTGAAAACCCACTACTTTTCCTGTCAAAGTTTGAACAAACCGATCAAGCTTCTCTTTCTTTTATTCAGTAAATTGCAAAATTAAATTACAAACCTTCTCAAATTTGCTACAAATTCTTGCCTTGTCATGTGCTTCATTTCTTCAAGCTCCTTCTCATAAGTGCTCAACTATATAACAACATTTAATTTAAGATAACCTGGACATTGTCATTTTTTTCAAGATAATGAAAGACAAACTTACAGGGAAATTTATATGAGTTGTTGGTCCCCAATACTTCAAGGCAGCTAAATCATAAGCTCTTGCTGCTTTTTCTTCTTTATCATATCCACCTAAAAGACCATTCAACAAAAAGAATGAATGAGAAAGATCATGCACACTATCCAAAGTTTTTGTAATGAAAATACTAAATTCTATAAAAGCTTGAAATATGTGGAAAAGTGAAGATAAAACAAGTTAACGAGCGTAAGAGTGTCACCTACCAAGATAAACTGCTCAAGGTTGACATAGTGATAGAAACCCAAAAAGTGCATGAAAATTAAAAACAAAAGTTATTAGTATATTCTCTTTGGAAAAAAAAAGGTTAAAAGAAACAGAAAATTTAACAAAAGAATTTAAGAAATGCTTATTTTCCCACCTTGCCTTCCTTTTCTTGTTTGTCCTTCTTTTCTACAGCTATTGTCCCACAAATGGGCCTCATATCTTCCAGTCCATCTATGCCTAAACCATCAAATTGCAGCCTCTTTAATAAATTAATTCATAAGAATTATCTCCTCAAAATAAGTAAAGAAAATAAAATATGAAGTACCTTGTTACTCCTCTATACTGAGATGTTCTTTGTCCAAAAGTGTCAATAGATTTACGAGGAACTGGTTCTCTGGCAACAGACTTTCCAACTGACCTTTTGCGATTATCAACAACTTGTAATGGAGAAACTGCAACTAATTGATTCTGTGAACTGGGACTCACAGTAAGAGATAATGGTCGGAAACTGCAATTGTTAGCTTCATTTGAAGCTTTAGTACTAGAAAATGGTGTCTGTCTTAACCAAGATTTGAACCCAGATACTGAACTAGCAGTTTCGAATGGCACATGACACATGGTTGAGTTTGGAATATCACAGTGTTGGAAATTATCACTTGGGATTAGGGTTTGTGGATTATCATTGTAATGTTCATAGGAGTGGATAAGAGAAGATGGGTTGGTGTGGTTTTCTTCATTAGAGTCAGTATTGAAGCTTGGTGGAACATTGACATTGATTCTTTCTTCAGATGGAGAGTTAGAGTAACAGCCTAAGAAATCTTCAAGCTTTGGACCTTCTTCACTTGCACTTGTTGCATCCATGGAGTTTTCATATCTCCAATCTGCAAATTAATAAAAAAAAAATACAAAAGAATGAAAAGACAGTTTACATCTCTAAAGATCCCCAAAGCAAGAACAAAACCCTAATTTGGAAATACCTGAAGCAGCATTAGAGGAGGTTCTAAAAGGATCAAGAACACAAAGAGAGCCATCAGAGCGTAAAGGCATAACAGAAATGTCATGGTGATGATGATGAGAAGTAGAAGAAAAGACTGATTGTTCTCCTTCTTCTTCTTCTCTACTAAAACCTCCATCAATTCTCAGGTGTGGACTAACTGAAAATCCTAACCAATTACTCATAATATCTCAATAATCTCTCCCCCACCACGTCTTTACTTTCTATCTATCTCAAAAACTGTGTTCTGGGTTTGATAATATCAATCTCTCTCTCTCTCTCTCCCTCTCTCTCCGTGTGTGAGTAAGGTTTTTGGTTTTTATTTTTTAAAGCTCAAACTTCAAAATTCTTTAATCAAAGTTCCCTCTTTCGTCTTATATACTCAGTCTCTCTGCATATCTCTATCTGTTTTGCCAATTCTGCTTTGGGTTCTGTGCCCTTTCCATTTTCTCATTTACCAATCACTCGCATACATATATATGCATGGTGCCATCCTAATTTAGCTCAAAATTATTTTGAATATTATTGATTTATATTCTCATGAAATTATTAAATGTAAAAAACAAATTTATTTTAGTCATTAACAAATTGAAATTAATTCAAATTTTAAGCAATTATTGATATATATCCTGAATTTTTTCATCCATTACACAGCTGAATTCAGCTTTTCAGCTGTGCAAAATGCACTACATATTATACGCGTGAAACAATAGAAAACCAATACATAGGCTTCAAAAAATTGTCGAATTTAAATTAGTTGTATGCTAATTTTTGTATCATAACCTTCAATTATTTTATTTTAAGACTAAATTTATAATATCCGGCATAAAATACTTTTATACGTATGTATTTTACCATAAAAAGTTTATTGATTGATAAAAAGTATATTCCATTTCTGCTTCGACTGGCAGCCTTACCTCCAAGATAAATCTTGATATTTGTGCGAAGGGTTGAGATTTTGCACTCCATTTATGCCACTATACAACTAAAAGCACCAGATCACGACTCATAATTTATGGCACCGTAACACAACTTGTCCAAATTTCACATTTTGCTACGAAATGTGGGAAGGGAAGGAACTCTACTCGCCGTATGTATATAAAAACAGCAACTCGCTACCTACGAGGAACACTAGTTACGGTCCCCTTTAGGGGTTTTCTGGTACTTTCGCTAGGCAAGGCTTTGAGATCGCCGCAGGTGTTCATATTTACAAATTTGCACTTGTTGCTGACGATGTCTTGTAAAGCTGCCTATTAATAGGAAATGAGTTGGGCCTGAATTTTCTTTGGATCCAATTTAACTATCACTCCATAGTCACCAGTCCATCACCTTATGTAATGTTTCTCAATTTTGGGCTCTTACTGTAGTTTGTGATAGATTTACATATAATGTCCAGTCCGTAAGCTTGAGCTGGGACATATACTGTCTGAATGTTAACAACATTAAAGAGCTAAAATATAGCTGAAATAGTAAGCATTTCTGGTAAATTAATAAGTGATCTCAAATTCAAATTTTGAAAATGCAGCTGTATTAAATATTTTATAGTAAAATTTTGCCGATTTTATGATCATTTTCAGTTTAAGTGGAGATTAATCTGATAATGGTATAACTTAAAATATCTTCCATCTGCATTGATCTATTTAGAACATCTCATAATCTAACAAAAAAACTCAAACATAACCGTCACGTGTTATGTTACTAATGACCAGCTATTACTAATCATTACATGGCGTTAGCTGCATAAGTCATTAAGCGTATCAACTACACAAAAAACCCTCGCCAATTTCCAATGGGAAATTTCACGTTTAGGGAACTCAGCTAAAATTTCTCATACAACTTTATAACAGGAATTTCTGTTATTAAACAAAAAAATCCTGATATATGTATTGCTTTATAGATGTCATGATACTGTTATTGAATCTTTAAAACCAAAATACAAATGATTTTAACTTGGAGGTTAAAAAAAGAATTAACCACAGAGTGGAAATTTGGAAGGTTCTGTCTTATAATGACTACAAAATAAATTTCTAATTTGGTTGTTGACTTGAGGGTAAATCTGATCTAGGTTAGTATTTTTCTTATTTTCTATATGCTGACCTATACAATATTTTGCTGTGGCCCATGCTTTTAATTAGGAGTTCATTAATTACGAGATATTGCCCGTGATGTTGGCTTTTGTTGCTCACATCGATATGATTATTTTATAAATTCATATTTTAATTAGAAATAAGGAAAAAAAAAGACACGCATAACACTTATTTTTCACAAAAATTATCTACTAAATAGCGTTTATTAAATTGATTCAGATAAAAAATTTTCAGATAAATTTCTAATTTTTTTCGGATCAAGATATGGAATAGTCAAGATAACACTGAAAAACATTTCGAAATTTTTTTCTAATTGTTTATTAAATTTTTTAGGATAAATTAAAAATATTTTTTTTCAATTTTTTAATTATTTTTTTATCTTGATCCTATGTTAACTGTCAAGATATGCATATCTTGAAATATCAAGATATAGATAGTTAAAAAAAATATTTTATGGGATCCATTTTTTTAACAAATGTTTAGAAATATCGAAAAAGTTAGAATGATTTTATTTTATTTCCATCCCGATCTTTTCAAGGTTAACAAACACTACCCTAAAACAAAGGGAAGATAATATAAAAAAATAAATTGTGATGATAACAAAATTAATTTAATTTGATATAAAATTTTATGATATTTCGAGTCATAATTGCATGTAAATTTTTAATTTTATAAATAGATAAATCAGTACAATTTTTTTTTCATCCTATTCTCTCAATTTTTATAATTTCTCTATAATTTTTTTAATCAAAAATACCGATTTAATTATCGAAATATTTTTAAATCTCTACATATATTTTATTCTTTTTTATAAATATCAAATTCGGATCGAGATTTATTCGAAAATGTTATTACGTAGTACTAAGATCCACATGATATAGCTAATCTTTGCATGCTTATCAATCCTTTTCAATTTACAAGCCTTTGTTTTTTTCTTCAAAAATCTTAATAATTCTTGCCGACAACTAAGCTATATATACATTACATATACACGTATGTACTCTTAACTGAATTTGATTATATTTTCCACTAGCTTGGATAATAATTATATAAAGCTTATTTTAATATATAGGGATGACCATTTTCAGAGTATATAGCTTATTTTATATCCCATTTGTCACTTCGAGACCATAAAAGAGAAATATCATAGAGTTAGGTAACACATGGGGTGATAAGCAAGAATTTAATTATAAAGAGGACACTGTAGGGTTCATGCTGCGTGGAGGATGTATATTGAATTTAATCTATTATACTGCTATGGATTTCAAACTGAAATTTAATTAATAAATTCAGTGTATATTTTAAAAACAAACTGTTTTTCTATAGCATTATTTTTCAAGACAAAATTCGTGTGTACCATACATGCAGTTTGAAGAATAGCCAACTTTTAATTCAGACCTTTAATTTTTTTTTTTTTTAATTCAGGTGCCAAATAAATGAAGATGAAGTGAGATTTATAAAGAATATAAGTATATTTCCATTCTCTTTTGAAGAAGCATGTTATCTTGCATTGGCTTCATTAATAAAATTTTGATAAATTAGATTTAAATAAGTCTTTTTATGCAATAATTGAGAACATAGATAGCTACCATAAAATAATTAATTAGGGTTGCATTAACGAGGCAAATGGTAGTTACTTTTTGTTACCCTTTTGATCCTGATTGATGAAGAGAAAATTGATTATTATGATAATGTGGTCTGGCTATGGTGAAAGAACGTGATGGGACATGTAGGACCTGAATATTGATAGGTTAAAGGAAGCATAAAACTGTTTCAATTTCAGGGAATAATTTCCTAATTCATGTCTTATTAAGACCACAGTCAAACACTCGCCCATATATATTAGCATCCCAGGCAGGACCATTTCTAATATCGGTCCAACTTAATTATTATAATCATGCCGTACTTACTTACTACCAAACATTAACTTAAAATTATTACCAGAAAATACATAAATATTTGTCTAAAACGGGAAATAATGTATATTGCCTCGCTGTTCATTTAATCTATAAAAGAAACATAAATATCCTCAAATTTTTGGATTATTATAAATTTCTGTATTTTAAAAATGTAATATTAAATTTATTTATTTTAAAAAAATCACATTAAATCTAAAAATGATGATTTTTGACAAGTATTACATATATAGATCATCAAACACACTTGTAACCAAAATGTTTTAAAAATAAAATTCACATTTCTATTCAAAATTTAGAAATATGAGTTTTATACTTATACGCATTTGACAACGCATGCTTGTATTCTTTAAAATCATCATTTTTAAAATTATTATGAGGATTTGAAAATTTAAACAGATTTAGTGCTCAACTTTTAAAATATAAATATTTAATGCAAAATTTTGTAATATTTCAACATATCTAATGGTGCGTTTTGCCAAAGGAAAAAAATTCTATAAATAAATAGATAATGCAGCCGTGAGATTTTACGTGAAGAATATAGGCTAGTTTTGTTGGAGAATTGATTCAAAATCATTAATTTTATGTAGTGACTAAATTAGTGAATTTATTTCAGCTTAAAAAAAAAAACAAATTACACATAACTATTTATAGGCTTACATTTCAACTATAAACTTAGACCACTAACTCACTAATTCCACTAACATAATTAACTCCACTAACTATATAACAATTAATAAAATATTATAAACATGCTAAAATAAATTTACTAATTTAGTCACTACATAAAATTAATGATTTTGAATCAATTCTCCAACATGCTCCCTTGATTCAAAATCATACACAATTTTTTCTTGGAGCACTTCTCTCCAATACACATTTCATTTCATTTCTTGAAGCCATTTGTCTTCAATTCTTGATGTACTCTCTCATCAATCTTCAATTTTGATGCACTCTGTCATCAAACTTCCATTATTGATGCACTATCTCATTAATCTTCAATTTTGATGCATCATGTCATCAAACTTTCATAATTGATGCACTTCGTCATCAATCTTTTGCCTTTTTTTTTTAATCTTTTGGAACACTTGTCTCCAACTATCAAAAAAGAGATGCATTTTCTTGCGCCAAATTTGCTTGATCATTTGTAAACTTCAAATCTTGTTTCATATGCTCATAATTGATAATTTTCTGCATTGAACATGTTAGGCGGAATCTCACTTGTTTTCTACTGTGCCACTTTTCTCATAGATCAACGATCAAACTTGGCTTTGATAATTTGTTTTTGATGGGAAATTGGTAAATGAAATTTATGTGTTTTTGATCCTGTAAATTTCCCCAACAAGTTTATCTTCTTCTGGTTTTTATTTCTATTTTGTGGAAATTAACAAAAACAAAAAGCTCTCTTGAAAACAAAAGCCCCACTGTGCAAGGTATGATTTTGAAGCGAACCGACGCCATTGAAACTCTGTTAAGTTAGTCCTTCAAAAACCTTGAAGATAGGAATCAATACCTGTGATTTTATGCCAATTTTTTTTTACTGGGTCTAAAATTTGTCCTAATCACCCCAAAATAATTTATTCCAAGCTACTAAGGACACTTCAATTATTTATATATAACCATATTACTAAAACTAATAAAATTCCATCATGTACTCTATGTTCTAGGGTTTATTCCTTAATACGTTAAAGCTGTACCGGTGACAGAGTTACATCACATGCATGCCATTTGTTTTTTTTTTTCTTTAATATTCCTAGCTGTAACTAGCAAGGATTCATTTTTGTATGTGTATATATATATATATATGAAATGAATTTATCGTTTCTTCCCCTTTTTGGGTATTTTGTGTTTTATTATATGTAATTCAGCTTAATTTTAAGATAATATGATTAGTCTATTTTCGTAGTATAGTATTAGTAGTCTTCGTAGATGATTTCTATTTTCTAATGCAATTAATGTTGTTGGATTTATTGATTCAAAGGGTACTGTTTAATTTTGGCACACGTATATTTAAAGTAGTGAATATGTGGCTGTACGATGATCACTCCATTGGCTTTGTCCAAGAGTGAGCATTCTGTCGTTTTGGTGTGAAAGCTGGAAAAACTAAAATTGCCATAAAAAAAAAAATTATTGAAATTTTCAAAGCAAATTTAAAATTTGAAATGGCACAATAAAGAGCCGGTTTCTAGCAAAGAGTGGGGCCTACATGTCCGAAAACCGGCATCTTTTGGAGTTGGTTTTCAGCAAATTCGTCTATTGTCCACTGTGAATCCCATATGTCGAATTTTGACACATAAACCAGCCGGTTTCCAGCACACCATAATTCTAATTTTATTTACTGTAACTCTAAATTTCGAATTTTTTTTTTAAATAATCCTATTTTCAAAAAAAATCCCAAAATCTGCATTCTCCTAGTGAATGAGTGATTCATTGACTAGTGTTTATTAAGCATAAAAATCTGAAGCAAATATTTGTCTTAATCGGCAGAAAAATAGCAAACAACTCCCACTTCTTGATTAATCAAATGTGTAACACTAATCAATGTAATTAAAGGCCTTTCTATTTGGCTTTATGCCCACTCATCTTTCATAAATTCTTTGTCCATTTGCTCTTTAATTAAACCAAATCCCTTTTTCTTAATTAAATAATTAGATATTGTTATTATAATAACATACTTCAAATTCGTTTATTGAGAACATATATACATTGAATTGTGATTTTTCTTTCATTCAGTGTCAGTTAAAATCACACCAACTAAAATATAGAAAAGAAAAAAAAAATCGCCTCCATGTTCTTAAAACAATCTAACACCAATGGTTTTGCAGATAAGATTATTTAGTACTCTCTCCGTTCTTTTTTGTTAATTATTTTTGTTATTTTTATCAAAATTGTATTGAAAATTTAAAAGTAACAGATAAATAGAATATGAATTTCACTCAAAATTGACAGATAAAAAAGTAAGTTAATGTAACGGTTGGATGAATACTGACAAAAGGACAAGTATTAGGTATTATGCGTGGAGATTGGCAAAGGTAGCAATTACTTCATTTTCAGAAGATACTTGCATGCCATGCCATTCCAAATTAATGATATTATTCTTTCAATTTTGTATTTAAATTATAAAAATTATGAGTATTAATATTTTTGTTGGTCCAACAAAACATTGGTGGCTTTCTACCTAATCACTAATTAATTTAAACAACACTTTAAACCTAATGTCCACTTTTAAGATAACCCTTTCTTCATATCATATTTATGATTAATAACACATGATTTATTCTCGTTTCTACCGACAACAATCTTGTTCTGATATATGCAAATTCACCTCACACATATATGCAAAGTAATTAGTGGGAAAGTGTCATGTAAAGAGAAGAGAGCAAGCAGAGGTACAATAAGAGTGACAAAATTGTAGGACTATAAACAAAGTGGCAGACAAATTTTAGAGGTGGGAATGAATTAAAGTTCTTGATAAAGGTCAAGAATAAGTACGTTACACAGTCTAATAATTGCACGTTGAGACTTAAAAAATAAATCACAGATATTCCTTCCTATTACCACCTTATCAAAACTTTTTACTACCCAAACTGCATGCCCTCATTATTAATCATATTTCTTTTGTTCAACACATGCAAAAGAAAATTATATCAAAATTAAAAACATTCAAAAATGAATCCGCAGCCTAAAGAGCACAAAAACTTAATAATTTACAGCCGTTGGATCTCAACACCTGTTTTAGCCCCCAAGGCCCCAGCTTTTGTCACCTATGTTTAATTTTTATTATTATTTTATTTAAAAACTAATTTTTACTCAACATCATTTGGAATATGGTAATTTTGGTTTTGAATTTTTATTTATTTATTATTACTTTCCGACTATTTAAAATAAAGAGATTTCACTATCACAACTTTCAAAATATATAAATTTTACTCTGAATTTTTTTAATCAATTTTTATTTATAAATTATTTGAAATCAAAAAAATTTATAAATATATTTTTCAAAATATATAAATATTGCTCAAAATTTATATATTTTGATTTTAAAATAGATAATACAATGCATTGATAATAAATAATTAATTATCTTATAAAATAAGGACAAAATCCTCATATTTTAAAAAATTTCAGAAATAAAAATTGATAAAAGAAACTTATGACTAAAATTATATTATTTCAGATAATCTATTGGTAAACATCACTTTTATTTTATTGTAAAGTGTATGCGCACTCACGAGTCATGATTAAAACAAATTCCCAATATTTTTTTAGCAGCCTTGCATAATAATAATAAATATATAATTGCAGTAGGACACTAGCTATAGACTAACTTTACAGCCTAATCATGAGTGACATAATTAATTTTTTAGTGCTCATTAATTAATACGTATATCAATCTCTGCCTATATATATATAAATAAACGGTAGTTGAGGTCTCCCGTTCCACCAAGAAGGGTAGATGCCACAGTGATTTCAGACAGACTCTGGTTCTCTTTCTCTCGCTTTCAATCTCTAGCAAGAACGAGCACAAGCTTTCTGAATATGGCTTCTCCAAGACATGCTTCCATTAAAGTGGAAAGTAAGACCACAAATAAAGGAGCTTGGACTCCTGAAGAAGATCGAAAATTGGCTGAAGTTATTGCTCTCCACGGGGCCAAAAGGTGGAAGCTTGTTGCGGCCAAAGCAGGTACGTACTTAATTAACTTAATTATTTATGTTCATATAATTATGCTTTTAATTTTTTTGTAGGTCTTAATAGGTGTGGCAAGAGTTGCAGGCTAAGATGGTTGAATTATTTAAGACCAAATATCAAGAGAGGAAATATATCAGATGAAGAAGAAGATTTGATTCTTAGACTTCACAAACTACTTGGAAATAGGTAATTAAGTCCATTCTTTATCCCAATTACTTGAATTTTAAGTTAAATTTAAATGATTATGTAATTTTTTTTTTTTTTTATAGATGGTCCTTGATTGCAGGAAGATTACCGGGTCGAACAGATAATGAGATAAAGAACTACTGGAACTCTCATTTGAGCAAGAAAATAAACCAGCAAAAAGAGAAGGTTTCAAAAAGAGAAGGATTAATAATTGATGAGAAAAAGACAGCAGAAAAAGTAAATTCAGCGGAGGAGAGAGCTTCTCATAATAATAATAATTATAATAATGATAATGGAGATGAAGAAGACAACAGTAGTAGCAGTTTCAATGTAGATGATTTCTTTGATTTCTCCAACGAAGATCCTTCGAGCCTGGGATGGATGAGCCAATTTCTTGAAATAGATAAGACTTGACCTGGCATCTCATGAAATTTGTAAACTTTGTTTTTCTCAACAAGCAATGTGTCAATTTTACAATTGACATTGTAATCTATGAGTTTTTTTTTCCTTAAAAAAAAAAAAACTCATAGATTATGTTGTGATCAGTTCCCTTAACAAGATTATTTCTTGATTGATTCCAATCATTTTCTGAACTGGGTTTATCGGGAAGACGATTCGGTAAATTGCATGTACTGCATGTATCAAACAATGACTCTTGTTATTTTTTATTCTGAGATCCATATTTACCAACATTGAATTAATCATTGTATACCAACCCAGGAAATATGCAATAAAAAAAAGAGCATAGGCGAGTACAAGACATCTGCAAAAGAAACACTAAAGTTGTTTGGAATTTAGCCCAGCATAGTTTTCATGGATTCTTTAATGATGTAAAGGGTGGAGTAAAGATGGTAAAGAATGGATGACAATTAATAAAAGAAGAAGAAGAATGAATGAAAAACAAAATAGTGCAACATTATAGACCCATGATGGACCATATTTATTTAGTTGACAAAAATAAAGAAAGGGTACAAGTTATTGTTTTAAGAGAGTATTTATTATCATGTGCAAAATTAGAATGTGTTCCCACGAGCAAAGTAAAACGTAGAAGAAAAAAATTTGGGCACTATTAGAATTATCCTTGCACAATACCAGAAAATTTGATGAATTAAAGAAGAAAAGTTTTTCCAAGAAGCAGCCAAGAACACTTTGATGAGCTTTTGACATGCTTTCCAAGATGCACCCACTGATTTTCAAGAACTTAATAATATAAAGTTACTTGGATATAGCCAAAAGGTATTCATATAATCAAGGAATTGACATAAAGAATGTGTGCTAGAATTTGTCCAGATGGCCGATAGAGAAAATTTCAAATTGGATTCATCTGTTTAGAGGCAATCTGAGAACTGCCTATTGAAATTTGTTTGGTTTTATTAGCAAATGATAAGATATGTCTGCCACATTGTGATTATACATGAATTTATGCACACTCAATTTTACTGATATTTAATTAGTTTTTGACTAAGCTCGGAACAGCAGAAGCATAATTTTTTTTCCAACTCATTATATCATCATTCCCTCTCCTAAAATCCAAAAACTGAATTTCCTATATCATTTAATTACATATTAATAACTTTCAAAAATAAGAGAGAAAAACTTTTCAGTTATATTATTCTCATCCATGCAAGTTATTAAGTTGCAACATTGACTGCATGTTTTCTGTCTTTTGCTTCAGATTTATTACAGGGATTAATTTTTTACTCATGAATTATTTTTTTCCACTTTTAAAGTGGTCCAGCCAGGCAGATATGATAATAAAGAAGTACAGATTACATACATTTACATCCAAATTCAATTGCCCATAAAATGTAGTACATTCTGCATTCCCTAAAAAAAAAAAAAAGCAGAACCTGTTACTGAAAGTGAGTGATCAATCACAAGCTTAAATCTCCACATATATGATGAAGTAATTTTTCTTCTCTGATGTGTGTCATCTTGTACATAAACGTATTAAACAGCCATAAGTGTGCAAAGATGGATTTTATGGTATTCTCAACAACCAATTGATACATAATTGAATTTTACAGAATAACTCATGGAACCCACAAGCTCAACTTGTAGGAGAGTGAGGTCAAGCTTGTACTTAAAAAGAATCCAAATACTCATTCACTGGTAAAAAGTATATACTTACATCACAAATATATGACATATGACAGGTGCTCAAAATATATGTGGAATAGGAACTTCAATTTCTCGATGACCTGGCCAGTCAAACCAGTCAACCATACTACAATCATCGTAGATTTACATATGGGTGGTCGAGCTTTATATCAAACAATCAATATATGGCTAGCACTCAAGATGATTCAAAAGATTCGTCTATATAACAACGATACAGTACATGTTAAAATAGTAAATCAGCTTGCCTCCCTCATATCACATTGAAGCTGAACTAAAATTCCATGAATAGAGCCTTAATGCTATGTGCAAATAAAATGAATAGCCAAAAGAAAAAACAAAACATCCGAGCATAAATTGCATTTGAAGTTTCTGCTCTCCCATCCACCCATGTCAAAATCTTCAATCCAATCCGCAAATTATGTACACCCCTGTTGGAAGAAATCTACAAAAGCAACACCTGGAGAATTAGTGATTATAATGTGAGGTGGACAAAAGAAAGAGTGGTAAGTACTGCAACAAACTCCTGTTGCATACCCATCAACTAAAAGGAGACAAATTACAAATAGTGATAATTCACGCATTTGTAAAAGGTTCTTACGGTATTAACAGTGTGGTAAAAACATATCCAGGTCATAATTAGCCCCACGCCATGGAACAAGCGTAGTTGACTAGCAGTTTACCATCAACACCAAAATTCTGCATCATTTGAATTGAAATGGTTATATAACTGGACAATATATAATGCCATCTCAATATATACTGAAGTTGGGAGAATTTCAGCGAGTAAAAACCCCTTTAGTGGGAAGTTAATACCAAATAATCTATCCACAATAAAGATCTCAATCCTCACACACAGGGATCACAAACAATCATAGACAGAATCCATTCTTGCACGAAAAAATTGTGTCTAAGTAAACAGATTGGATCCAGGTAAATCGGGTAGGCCATATGAGATAATAACTATTTCATGTGAACTGAGGCATATTTCCACCTCCTCAACCTCCACCAACAAAATTATTCATGCTCTAATGCAGTGTATATTATGCAAGTAAAGATCATTAGCAAATAAAAAGAGATAAGTTAGAAAAGAGTTTCATCCCATAAAATGCCACAAAGTATGTGCCGTACATAGATTAACTTAATTATTTGGTATTCATATTTACCATGAACAGAATGATTCATTCATCAATGCTCTTCCATTACATTTTGTGTGCATTTCCCAAGGAAATAAGGACAAGAGAGAATATTTAGGTCATCACTAGATACTATGCTGTGATTACACATGAAGCAATAATAATGTTATCCTGTACAGGCGCACAACTAGAGGGTGGAATATGAAGTCAAAGGAGAGAGCGAAGCAGATCAAACCATAAAAACTTCTGGTCAATTTGAAGAATACTTACATTGAATAAATCAATAACCATTTCATCAGGGTTCGGTGAGAATGCACTGTTGATGTACACAAACTGAAGAAGCAATGAAGAAAAAAAAAACTCAAATCAGTACTCTGAAGCCTATGGTTGAACAAATTTCAGGTGAAAATAAAAAAAGAGTGGAATCAAAGATAAGCTACCACTGTTTCTCTATGAAGTTGTCTCCGCAAAAAGTCAATGACCTTAGCAAATTTATCAGTACCAGGTATCTGCCACATAAAAGGGCAATTAGGAAATGGAAGAAAATTTCAGTTGACAAAACCAGTTCCATTATAAAGCAAAACCATCCACTATGTATGGAACGATTTGAAGTCTTCAAACGTCGCTACAAAATGCACACAGCACAAAATCCTCCTTGATGATTGTGCTCCTCTTGTTCAATACATCTATGAGCCAAATTTTCTTAAGAAAGAGTAGAAAGCATATCATCAACATGGTGACCAAAATTCAGCAATCTATTTGCCACACCAATTAATTTTCGGGATGTAGCATACTTGTACTCCATTACCAGAAATTCAAGGTAAATGGTATGAAGTTTTTCACCGGACTAGCACATAATTAAAACCTTCATAGGAATTGAACCGCAATTGTCTCCAAAAAGGGAAGGAATAGCAATCAATTGTATGTACATCTATCTCGATTACATTTTTAATTTCGTCTAAATTTAACCTGAGTTCACCAACCCCCCTAATTAACACATACAAAAACCAAAACCCACTCACAATTTCAACGGACCAAAGCATGCAAATATATAAGTTCATACAGACATTGACGAAAGAACACACCTTGAACTTGTTTTGCTTGAGTATAGGGGCATCGGCAGTCGCTTTTAATTGAACAATCACTGCATCAAATAAAAACCCAAGATTTCTTTTTCAAAAAAGAATTTTGCTAAAAGTTCCAAAGACAAGATTAATTGACATAAACAATTGAATGATAATCAATGATGGTTCTTGCAAGAGAGATCGTTTGACTCACCTTTTAGCACGGAACTGGGCGACTCAGCTGCCATTGTGAATCCTGCGTTGAAAAATCGGATGTCGTTTTAGGGCTTTTGCTATTTCTAAAATTAATTCTTAGGATTCTCCTCCCTGCCAGGAAATCGGATCACGAGGAATCAATAATTGCAGGCTGTTTCAATGGAGTTTAATTCAATTAAGCCGTGCGAGCAAAAGGGCCTTGCTGTTTAACCCAACCCAGCAAATATTTTCGGTTTAATCAAAATGCTGGTAAAATTGTATCGGATGGTCGAACCGGTTAATAGCTGGCTCACAATTCAATCGGGTTAGCTCATATGTTCGTTTTTTTTTTTTATTATAATTCAATCATAAATTTGAAAAATTCCTAGAAAAACATAAAAATATATATAGAATCATTGGTTTTGTAATTAATCTAAATTCATATAGAGCAATCCATTTTACGGGATAAAATATGATTTAAATATTTTTAATATCTAAAATTCGAATTTGAAATTTTTTTTTTGTCTAGCAATTTTTAAAATTACATTCCATATATATATATGTGTGTGATAACCGCTTTATTTTTTTGGGATAAGATCTCTTTAACTAAATTGAAAAATCTCTTTAACTGCTCTTGGTAGTTTTTTTTTTTGAGGCTAATTCTATCCAGAATTGAATTAATCTCAATATTAATTGCCATGAGGTTAGTGTTTATAATGTTAATTGGACAACTTTGTTTGGTATTTCTTATTGGTTGATATGAGAGAAGAAATGATCTTATTTTTAATGATAAATAAGTAGTCCCTCCGTCCCATTTTAAAAAATATTTTTTTATTTTTTATAAAAATAAAAAAAATGATTAAAATATCTCAATTTCATAAAAAAATTATAATAATTGAAAAAAAATACTCTTTTATATTTTCAAGAATTTCATTTAATTTTAGTTAAATGTTGAGAGTAATAAGAAAGATAAATATTTAATAAGATATATAATAAATAAGGGTATATATGTGTACATATTTTTTAAATTTCGAAAAGGATATTTAGAGTGGGACAAATTAAAATAGAAAAAAAAACCTCTTAAAATGGATCGGATGAAATATTAATTGTCATGATGTTAGTGTTTATAATGTTAATTGGACAACTTTGTTTGGTATTTCTTATTGGTTGATATGAGAGAAGAAATGATCTTATTATTTTTAATGATAAATCAGTATTAATTGCCAGATGTTAGTGTTTATAATGTTAATTGAACAACTTTGTTTCACGAGGCTGTTTTTTGGAGTGTTTCGGTTGAGGGCGCCCATGATACTCCCTTCATTTTTTTTATTTATCACTTTTGAGTAAAATTTAAATTTTATTTATTTATTATTTTTAAACTTTTAATATAATTTAATTTATTTTTTTAATTTATTTTTTTTTTAATAAAGTCAAAATCAATCAAATTTAATAATTTAATCTTAATTATATAATTTAATATTAAATTTAAATTTATTTATTATTTTTTAATTTTAATAAAAATAATAAAAATAACTGATAAAAAAAATTAAGAAAGTAACTTATTAATAGGTCTTCTCCTTTGGACCATGTTGTTGCTCGGAGTTTTCCAGCTACTGTTGTCAGAGTTAATACTAATACTTCTTTTTCCAATGATAAAAACCTACTCCCTCCCTCCATGATACGTGTCATTTGAAAAAAATACATAATAATTAAAAATTATAATTATTACATAATTAAAAATTTTTATATCCTTATATTAATTATATAGTGTAATTAATGAATATTAAAAATTATTTTTATAAATTCAATTTAAATAAAGATATATTTAATAAAAAATAATTAATATATATTAATTATATAAAAATATTATATATTATGAAATAAAATTTTTTTCTTAAATGACGTATATTATAAAACGGATGGATGATTTATTTATGATAATTTAATTCGAGACTTATTGGTTTATTTATGATAATTTAATTCGAGACTTATTGGTCGCTGACATAATTTATTTGCGATTAATATTTGGGTCTGTTCTATTGTCAAAAGGAGAAACGTGGGGTGTTGTGTAAGAGATTATTAATCTTGCATTGCTTATCAAATGGGATAGAAACAAGTGTTAACTGAGTATGATATATAATAAGGTTGTGGTTGATATAATTCTTGGCAGATGTCTTCTTAATACCGATTGTTTTCCTGTTTTACGCTATATTGAAGTAAAGATTGCGGGTTTTGATTCTTTCGGTTGATAAAAACTAATAGCAAAACATGATTTCATTGATTTTATTGCTATAATTAGGTTTTCTTTGGCAACGAGTGCTCATTCTCAAAGTTCTAATTTCAATATGTTGGCTGAACCCCGTCGCAGAAAAAAAATTATTTTATCCCATAAAAAAATTTTAATTTTTAAAATATTACAATTAAAATTATTTTAATTAAAAATTATATTATTTCAAGTCACGTCAATTTAAAATATTTATATAACATGTTATGAAATATTTTACGTATTTTTTGGTAATATTTAAAGTTGATGTAACTTATTACGTTAGTATTCCGGTACCGAATTTATAATTTTTCAATTAAATTAATTTTAGTTATAATATTTTAAAAATTGAGATATTTTATAAAAAAAATATTTTTTTAGTGATTGAATCGTAGTTATTGTATAAATATAGTGGTCATAAATAAAATTAATGTGTCATGATTACAAATAAAGAAAAATAAATAATAGAAAAAGTTAATATTTATCTATAACATATTGTTTCAAATCTAGCTTCTTCAATTTCGAAAATGAGATATTTGAGGAAGTTAAATGATCAATTTTCTGTTTAATGACATAACAGATGTGAAATTATGATAGAAAACTGATTCAAATTTCTATGCCATGAAAATTCAAATCCGAAAAAGATTTACGTGACAAATTTTCAAAAAAGTTGAGATTTAAGAGAAAATATAGAATTACCGTTATAATCTACTTTATTAGTGAAAATTTTAAATAAAACTCTTCAAATTTATTTAGATAGTCAAATAAGCCCATTATATTTCGATTTGATAATTCCGCTTGATATATAATTGTGTAAGTTGTATAAAGAAGAATAATTGTTTTTGCCATTTTCTTAGAGAGCGTTTCACATATTGTTTTTGAAAGATAAAAAATTGGTTATTGGATAAAAAACTGATTATAGAATAAAAATATATGTTTGATAAATATTAAATTTTAAAAAAAATAATTTTATAAAAAGTGAAAAAACCTTTTATTAAAAAAAGTTAAAAATTAAAACTTTCCAAAAAAACTGAATTTTAGCTTATAAGGAAAACTGTTTTAGAATTTATTTTAGATAAAAATATTTATTATTTTATTTCATAATGACAATTATATTTAATATAAAAAAATAATAAAAAAACTGTTTATTTTTGTGTAACACCCTACTCTTTTTCATATATCCGTACATAATATATAGCGATACTAGATAGATACACGCAAATATCTATTAATCCAACTTATTTACTAAAACAATAATAGCTCTGATTATAAAAGACTAGGCATTAAAAATAAAAACATTCTACCTCAATTATGCGATCTCAATATCTTTATGTACATGCCATTCGAAAATTCCTTCTTTACATCTCGAAATCTTCTTTTCCTGCGCGCAGTCAACAACCGCACACTAAACAACATTGTCATTTAGTGGTGGATACAATTACTAAAGATTTTATTCAATTAAATTTTTATTTCTAATTTTTTTATTATCATTATTATATTAAACAAAACCATTTATTTGACTAACTTATCCCTAAAATTTTCATTATTATTTATTGATCCTTGTCCACCTCCTTGTTTAGATTATCCTTCTTTTGTTACTTTATTTAGAATTTCTATTTTGGTTCACTATAATTTATACAGTAAATTTTTACTAGTCAGAATTCATTAGTTGGAACATTTCATTTCTATTTTCTTTCTAATATTCTTTTCTCATTCGCTATTTAATATTTTATCGTATCGCATTCTCATATTAGTTTCTTTTTTTCCTCTTATACTTTCGATTAGGTACTTATTTTTGTTTGACTTATAATATAAATTTTTCTGTCTAACTAAATCAATATTTCGTTAATTATTTACTCAAAACTGCTAATTTATCCTTCGTTTCTCTTTGCTCATTTCTCGCCATAAACCTATTATTTTTCCTTTTAATTTGTTCGTTAATTTCATTCTTTGATCCATTTCACAATTTCATATTTTATTTATTTATTTTTGTTCTTCCTTTGACCATATTATGATTTCATTCATTATTTATAAAAATTCATTCAAATTCTCTATTTTGATATTAGTTACAGTTTAATAATCAAGTCATCAATTCTATTTATTTTCGTTTTAAGTCATTTGACCTTCATTACTTGTCTTTATCTTTATTATATATTTTTCTTGTTTGATTACATTTCTTTCCTCATTAAATAAAAAATCACAAATCAAATCCTAGTAATTTCCTTCTATCATATAACTCCATAATTTATTCTCAATATACTCATAATTTACTTTAAATGTCTTTATCACTTATTCTTTCTCATTAATTTTTCAATTTCCTTGAAATTGACTTTTTCTTAACTTAACCAATTTTGATAACAATTTTAACTGGTTTAACTTTCTTTATCCTTTAATTTAAATTAAGTGCATAAATTACAATTTAGATCCTAAAATTTCTTTCATAACGACGAATTACATTTTGATCCTTAAGATTCTTACTAATGATGATTTTATCCTTCTTATCTTGTCTATTCAATTTGATTTCTCTAATTGCCATATTAATATTTCAATTTACTATTTTATCTAATTAACCTATATTTTAACTCATTTGACTTTATTTGACTTTTATTGAATTTTCAATGTACAAATTACATTTTGATTCTTTGAATTTTCCAAAGATGGTAGATTTATAATTTAGTCCTTTAATTTTTTTGATTAATTACATTCTTGTCCCTTTCTGTCTTATTTAGCCAATTTAAGTTTCTCATTACTCTTTTTGGTCCAACTAACCAATTTACCTTTATGTTATCATGTAATTATAGTTTTACTCTTATTGACCCCATTGATCTTATTTGTCACATTATTTACTATTTATTTACAATTATGGCCTTCAAATTATCATAATTATTCTTTTATCTCAGTTTCATACAAGATTACCATTTTTGCTCCTAGCAAAATCCAGTGGAATTGCAACGAACTGGATAAACGGGATATAATTGGGGGATTTGGTTCTCGGAACCATCAAATTCCCTTTAACAATTTTTTTCTTATTCCATATACGCAATTTTTCTATTAACTATATATATATTTCTATATATACACAAACACACACACACACACACACACACACACACACATATATATACATATGCAGTTGTGAATTCAGCTATCGGAGCCATCCAACCCACAACTCAATTAAATTACACACACACACACACACACACACACACACACATATATATATATAAATGCAGTTATGGATTCAGCTCTCGAAACCATCCAACCCACAACTCAATTAAATTACATACACCGGATTCAGCTCTCGGAGCCATCCAATCCGATGTTACATATCAAGGCGCCGCATTATAATTTTTCCTAATTAGCATGCCAACCTTATCCGATTATCCCAATTCCTATTTAGTTTTACTAAGGGCAAACATAATATCATCATTAAAGACATTAAATAGTATCATCTACATGTATTAATATTATACATATCCATGGTATCTGTCATTTTCCTTATCTTTAATAACTTCATTTACCATTGTAGGCACCGTAGTGCTATACTCTACTACTTTTCAACTCAATTTATGAACTATTCTCCTTATATTAATTCACAACATTATTAATTTATATCAATTTATTTTACCCTTTTGTTCACTTATATGTATAGTTACACAATGTTACATTACTGTATATATATACATGGATCTATAGTGCACCTTATGTTAAGAAGTTTATTTAACTCGAAATTATACTTTTCTAAATTAATATAACATATTATATACGTAAAGTACTATCTTTATATACCATTATATACAATTCGACTAACATAAAGTTTTTAACACTCACAAATCTCTTTATACTTTGTTTTATGCCATTTATGTTGCTAACATCAATGTATATTAATATATATATCGATTATCACTTAATGTATTTTAATGTCTTTTTATTAACTTCATGAATATCATTATATTTTATATATAATTTCATACCCATATATTATCCTTAACTAAATTCCATCATAACACATATATTTATCATTAAAATATTATATTTATACATAATTCCTAATAAATCACCATATCTCAATTTAGAATTTTCATGGGGATTATTAGGCACCAATTAGCATTTCAACTAATTACTTAATTTCTTCTTCTATTCTCATCTATTTCATACTATATCATTAATTTTGATTATTAACTCAAATTATTTCTCATTAATTCCTAAATTCATATATTTACCTAATATAAAATTCACCATAAAATTCAAAATTAAATGAAATTAAGGATAGTTTGTATTCACATACCCGTTAGTGTCGATCTCCGAATTTTTCTGTATTTTGTCATCATTGGGCTCGCCGGACCGGTAGCCGGAGCTTCGCCGGAGACTCGCCGGAAAATACACCGAAGCTATCCACTTGAAGATCCAGGCCCGGGAATCCCATGGTGGGTGGTCACGCGCCCAATGGCCGTCGTAGTTAATCGGGATCTAACAAAAATCACCGGTCAATCCTTCTCTCCGATCTACCTTCCACCGGCGAGAGAGGAGGAGTGAAGGACGTCGGAGAAGCGCTTGGCTCTTGGGATCCCACCGGTGCCATCAGCTCCCTCAACTGCCGTCGGGATCACCGAAAATAAGAGAAAGAAGAAGAAGAAGAAGAAGGAGGAGGAGGAGGACCACGGTGGTGAGGAAGAAGAAACGGAGGAGTTGACGCCACGAGAGGAGGAGGACACTTGCAGGGATGACCGGAGGTGGCGTGACAATGGCGCGACGGTCCGAGCCTCGTCGGCGTCGTGAGCAACGACGGCCGGCACCGCCTCCCCTCCTTCCCGCTTCCCTTTCCCCTTCCCTGCTCTCCCTTTCTTTTTTTTCCACTTATTTTTTTTCTTTCTTCTTTCAATTTGTGACCCGATTCTTTTTTTTTTCTTCTTCCTCTATTTAATTTAAACCACACATTTCTTTCTTTTCCTACCAACTTCTTCCTTATTATTATTATTATTATTATTATTATTATTATTATTGGGTTGGGATGTTACATCTTGAGTTAAGACAAATAAAAAAATTTCAAAATAATAATTTAAGCATTTATTCTAAAAAGTTATTTTTAATCATATTATTTACCAAATAATTGATAAACCGATTTTAAATTTATAAGTCATTTTGAATTTTATTTATTAAATAGTTATTTACTTTTTAGAATATAACTTTTTGAAATTAAAAAAGCTATTTTTATAAGTTTTGTCAAACTGGCTGTAGAGCAATTTTGAATAAGTTAAGTAGACTCGACGTAAATCCTATCAAAACAAAATTATTTAGGTAGTATTTGTTAACATTGAAAAGATTGTGATGGAAAAAAATGAAATTATTCTAATTTTTTTTTGAATTTTTCAAATATTTTTTTAAAAAAATTCTAACTACTTATATTTTGAAAAATTAAAATATAAATATCTTAATATAAGGTCAAAATATGCATTTATATACTTTATTAGAAAAAATACAACTAAAAAAATTGAAAAAATATATTTTTAATTCATTTTAAAAATTTTAATAAATAATTAAAAAAAATTAAAATATTTTTCAATTTTATCTTAATTATTGTATATTTTAAAACGAAAAGTATTTCAATCTTATCTTAAAATTTATTGTTTGGATTGATTTAACAAAGGCTAACTTGGAGAACAAATACAAATTTGGTAGGGTGCAAATCACTATTAATAATTTTAGAAAATAAAAAATATTATTAGATTTTTTAATTGAAAATTTCAACGACAACTACGTCCCTTAAATTTCGAAATCTTGTTTCCCTCCAAAGTCCAGGCCAAAATATATAACAAACAAAACAATGCATGCAGATAATTGTTTTGCATCCTAAGGATGTGATGTAAGGACCTACCAAATCAAAGGGTATCATTTTGTGTCACTTTATATTAATTAACTACACATTCATTATATTTTATTAATTTGTATAACGTTAATTTATATATTATTAATTTATACAGTAATAATCCGTACAATATTGACCTATATTATAATATATAGTATTTGATATAAATCTGTATTAATTTATAGTATTTTGTATTGTATTTATACATAATAATATAGGGTATTATTTTTTTAAAAAATACGTAAAATTAAATTTTTCATATTACTTTTAGAAAAAAATTAATTATAAAATATAATTTTTTATACATCAAATATTTTTTTAAAAAGAGCGTTCAAATTCCTTGAAACATTAATATATATTAGTAAATAAATTAATAATCAAGTAAATAACTTAGAGTGCGTTATGTAAAATTTTACATTTTTAGTTTTTTTTAATTCAAAAGCTATTTTTTAATTTTTATTATCTAATTTTTTAAAAAAATATTTTACATATTTAAAAATTATATCATATTTTTTCAATTATATATGTATATTTAAAACCATATCATATTTTTTAGGTTATAGATTATAACAATTATTACTATTGTATTAGACCCTATAAAGATGATGGTGGCGGTGGCGGCAGTATGGATTAGTAAAATATAGTACTGTATTTACGGATTACACAGATTCAAAAATTTGTGATATATAATTTTATCTAGTATATTAGGGATGATATATATCATTTTGTATTATATTATTTCTATATTATTTTCTGAAAAAATTAATCAATTATAATATTTATATTAATCTGTATTATATAATATTATCTCATTTTTAATACTGGAAAACAAACAATGCTTAAATGTATACCGTAACAAAATAATTCAATCATTAAGATGATTTTTAATTTCCTTTCCTTTCTCATAAAATATAATATTTTTTAATGCATAGTTTGCTCATTAAAAATAGAAGAAAACGAAAATATATCATAGACACAAGTTAACCAATAAACAATAATCGTACAGATCTACAAATTAATAATATTTATGAAAATGTTTAAAATCTAAAGAGCAGTAAAAAAAAAATAAATACGAAGCTCCTTTTGTTGTCAACAACACGACACAATTGGCCGCCAACCGCATACAATTGTCTTCAGATTAATGATTCCGTAAATGACAAGTTGACAATTAATATTTCAGAAAAAAAAAATATCTATTTATGTATAAGAGTTGCCAATTATTCTGGTCAATGAATTGCTAGGTGTGTTATTGCATTAATCATAATAAAACTTGTTCTTCATTTTGATTACTTTTATATCTCTCTTTTTAAATAACATACAATTAATCTTAATCATTAAAATGCAGAAAATAATAAAGAGATTATGAAGATAAACTTATTTTCGTGCTAAGATTACAGTTCTGCGCAGTGCCGAATTGACCAATGGAATAAGTAGCCCACGGACAAAATGCATGGAAACAAATATTATTAAAATCTGTATATTTGGATTCATCACTGCATCAGTGACTGCTGCCTGCTTTTTTTTTTAATCATTTATATAATATTTAAAATTTATTAATCCGATTAATTTGTATTTATACAAAAAAAAGAAAAAAAATACTACTTTTAATCTCAAAATTTTCACATATTGAGATTTTATGCTCATAAATTTACATGAATATAAATACCAAAGAGTTCAAACAATAATAACAAAGAACACCTTTCTCACCATTGATATTGCAAACAAATTTACATAAATCTTTATTGATGTACTAGATATTAATAAACAAAAACATACTGCACTTAACCCTACTAATCGTGCATTAACTGATCTCCAAGCCAATCAAATTCATCAGAACTAATAGAAGGAAGCCCTGAGTCCCTGATTGCATGATTATTCATTGCCAGCACACTTTGATCAGAATTTGAAGATACCTGGCCTTGCTCATAATTATTTATTTCACTGAAATCTGCACTAAGGAATTCGGACAAAAACCCATCATTCATCTCAAAATCTAAAAATAAATCAAACGAATTATTGTTGTTGTTGTTATCATTATTATCATGAAGAATATTTTGGTGGGGTTGATTATCAGTTGGTACGATAATTTGATTGTCAAAATTTGGTGTGGGTGGAAGAGGAATGGGGTGTTCGGTTTTGGGTTGAGGTTTTTGGTTTTGTAATTTCTTCCCGATTATTGTGTTCCAATAATTTTTTATCTCGTTGTCTGTGCGGCCTGGAAGCCTCCCAGCTATCAGAGACCATCTGCATCAAATTCACTATGTAAATTATCCATTTTTTTTTAATTTTTAAAAGAGAATAATTAAGAAACTGAAGTAAACAAAATACTTAAGCACCTGTTACCGAGGAGATTATGAAGTCTAATAATGAGGTCTTCTTCATCATTAGTTATGTTTCCTCGTTTAATACCAGGTCTAAGATAATTTAACCATCTTAATCTGCAACTCTTCCCACTTCTTTGGAGACCTGCACCAATGTCCATTATTCCAAATCCAAAACAAAAACTCTATAAATCAAAGGAGTATATATAATGTTACGTACTGACCTGCTTTCTTGGGTATTTTTCTCCATTTGCCTTCGCCATGGATGTTAATGTATTCAGTGAGAAGCTTATCTTCCATGGCTGTCCATGACCCCTTTTTCAGTCCATCTTCCTTTGAACAACATTGACTTCTACCCATCTCTCTCCCTCTTTAATTTATGCCTTATTTTTTATTCTTCCTTAATCTATATATAGAGAGAGAAAGAGACAGACCCCACCAACCTTTATTACATAGTATGATGATAAATATAACTTCATGATTACAATTATAAATATTTTATACCCTCAGTTTATAAAAAATTTGGACCACGTACTGATTTTATCATTATTGAATCAAAAAATTATTTATCAAAATATTTTCTTTTCAATTTGATTATGAAATTGATGCACATGGCAACTGATGACATTTGATTATAACATTATAAACGTGTTTACGCACTTCGTTTTTTTTTTTTGTTTGGGCTTAATATATATATATATATCTATATATATATATATATCTCAAATTGATTTTATAATATATTTCAATATTTAAATCTTAATAAGTATCAACTCAAGACTTATATTTATCAACAAAGTTAGTACAATTTTTAAAAATCTAGAACGCATAATATTCAATTATACCTATATACAATATTGAAATTAATAAACAAATCATAAAATATAACAAAATTGGTGAAAATTGAAAATATAATGGTTTGATTTTTTTATTTATTTTTGATGATTTTTTTTTATTGATTTTGATATTATGATGATGCCATATCAACCTAATCAATGCACTTTAATTTTTCAAATGTAATATGAAATTATATTTATTAAATTGATAAATATTATTATTAAAATTTAAATATTTAAATAAATTATAAAATCAGTTGAAGTGTAAAATATATGTATTAAGTATAAGCCTTTTTTATTACAATGAAAGCTCATCCTATATCATGTGCGATTTTATTGTCGATATAACAAAATAATAGGTATAAAACTTTATTTTTATTAATAGTTAAGGAAAAATTAATTAACTTAAGGATTAAAATGTAATATTTGCTCTATTTTATTATATAAAGATATTCAATAATTTCATCTTCTTTCTTATTATATATTTAAAAATTATATATTAGTGCTGAGTGAAAATTGTTAGGTAGCATGCATTGCATGTGTGATATTTGGGACCATCCTGTTATCATGGCTATAGTATTTTTTAAACATAAGTTTGTCCTATTCATCAAGACATACATATATACCTTTGATCAACTTTATTTTTTTTCCAAAAAGAATAGAACATTAATTTTTCACAGTATTATTATATATACTTAAAAAAACAAAAAAAAAGTCCTTTTCAATTGTTATTTTATAAATTTAAGAAATAAATAATTAGCACGAAAACAGGATAGTCCATCATAATAATTTTTTATTGTAAAATTAAAATAATTAAATAATTATCTTAATATATATAAATGAGGAAAAAATGACTCTTATCATCCAACCAAGGATATTATAAAATATATATATTGGACAGATGCATAGTTGCGTGTTTTTTCTTTTTTAATTGCAACTATAGATCTCTCAAACTAACTTTCTTTCGTGGTTTTTGAACGTTTGTTAGAGTAGAGACAGCAATTAATGAAGTCAACACACACACACATATATATAGCAGAATAAATATAATTTCTTATAAATATTAAATTAAATATATAGTTTAAGATTCAAAAATAAATAATGTTTCATTAATACTTCCTCCATCTTACATTAAAAAGTTATTTTTTTTCTATTTTGTTTTGTCTTACTTTAAATGTCATTTTTGTAATTTAAAAAATAAGTTTATATGTATATCCTTATTTATTATACACCTTATTAATTAATATTTCTCTTTTTTATCACTCTCTATTTTTAACTAAAATTAAATAAATTTTTTGAAAATATAAAAGGTTATTTTTGTCAATGATTATAATTTTTTATGAAATTAAAGTATTTTAATCATTTTCTTAATTTTCATAAAAAATAAAAAATTATCTTAAAATGGGACGGGGTACTCCCTCCATTCCACTTTAATTTTTTTATGAAAATTAAAATATCTCAATTTTAAATAAAAAAAAGGTACAACAATTGATTATGTTTAAGTAATTCATTTAATTCTAATTAAAAGTAAAAAAAATGTTAAAAAAGAGAAATATTTAATAAAAATATAAAATAAATAGGAATAAATATGTAAAATTTTTATCAAATTCTAAAAGAGATATTTAAAATGGGAATAAGAGGAAGGGATTAGTAGGTTTGTAAAATTAAATTTTGATGTACTATTGTATCATTAGTTTAATTCACAAATTAGTAAATGGACAACATGTATCTTTTTGTATTTTTCATCATTTTTAAGGGTATACATGCAAAATATCTGCTAATGAATCATATTTAAATAATTCTAAAAGAGATATTTAAAATGGGAATAAGAGGAAGGGAATACTATATTTCTCTTGAAATTAATTTCAAATATAATTTTATATATATCTGCTAATGAATTCGAATGGGAAATTAGTCGTTTTTATCATTGAAAGAAGGATGCAATCATTCAATGAGCAAAAATAGCAGAGAATTGTTAGTACTACCTAACATAATTTTATTGACACCTGTTTATCTCTAATCTGTATTTGGTTTTGCAATTAATTTGATTAATGAAAGCGGTCCAACACATATTATTATAAGTTACTAAGTTAGGCAAGGTGCAAGAAGCAAACTTAAATGCGTCTTCTTTTTCACACGGAAATTCAAAGTTCAGATAAGCAAGAAAGTTTATCTAATTGGTGCTGTGTTCTTCTTTTTCCTTTGATAGTAAAAACTAGCCCACTACAATGATCGGTTCAGTTCAATAATCGAACCAAATTTTTAATATTTTTATCAATCAAATCAAATCAAATTTATAGAATAATTAAATTAAAATTTTTAGTCGGTTTGATCGATTAACTGAAAAATTGAAAATTAAAATTATTTTTAGAAAAAATAAAAAACTTGTCTAAAAATTATAAAAAATTAAAAATCATAATATACTAAATTAAAAACATCTAAATTATACAAAATAAAAGTTTAAATTAAAGATATAATCTCAAAATATATAATAAATAATACAACAAAACCGTTAAATAAATTTTTTTATTTAATTGATTTTCAATTTAATTGTCAAAATTATAAATTATCACCTAAAAATATATATTAATAATTGATAAATGTACTCATATAATTTACAACTTAATATAAGATAATTTACATGTATAAAATAATTATTCAATTAAAAAATAAAAAATTATATAATTATATAAAATTTCGGTTTGGATCGATTTTTTTATGATTTTTTCTTTAAAAACCGAATCAAACCGAAAAACCAAAATTTTTAAAATTGAAAATCAAAAATCGAATGAAAAAACCGAATGAAATTAAAAATCAATCAGTTCGATTTTTTAGTTTGAATCAAAATTTGCTTACCCTTAATAAAAACTTTTGAGATTGAGTTTACGTTGATATTGGTTGCTTATTCTTAATATAATATAATATAATAATTCCATTAAGGGTCTCAATCTAGAAGAATTAAAATAGAATCGAATTTTATTAATAATAAAACACATGAATCTAAATTATTCATGATTCAGTTCGACCTCATGCACAGTGCTCTACTATCATACATGTGCATTTATAGCCGTTTAGGAAAAGAGAAGTGTGAGAGTAGGGCCAAAAATTGACAAGTGAATGCATGAATAAGTAAATATTTGAAGAAAGCACATGGGAAATGGGAATGGTCGCAGAAGATTCCAGGCTTTTCCAGCTGTGACTGTACTGCTCCATATATTATTATTACAAATACTACAGCACCTTGTCCTGTCCCATTTTGAAAAGAATCTCTAGCTCCTTGTACCGTGGAGATTCTGGTATTTCTCCTAAGATACCCCACCCTGTTTGTTTTCTATTGGTAAGTTATTTTGCTGAAGGAAGGAAAATGGACTTGAAGTTTATTTAATTCTAGATATTTAGAGTCCTACACATGCAAGTGGCATATCGCATAATTAGTAGCTTTAGTACAAGACAAAGTTAGGACCCCACATCTTCAAAAAATAAAATTCTTAAAAATGTAAACAAAAATTTTTAACTGTGGAATTGCTTGTGGCCTTGCCACTGTTTACCACATTGAAGAAATAATGAAAAATTTTTTATTTAAAACGATTCAATCTCAAAAATTAGAATTATTCAAGGAGTACTATGTTCTTATAATCAATGCAAAATATTTAGAAAGAGAAAGCGCTGAATTGTCATAATAAAAAATCAAACATTTTGATTTTTTTATGACAAAATTAATTATTTAAAAAGAAAAAAATAAAATAAAAAGCACATGTTTTTCAAAATATGTTTAATAAAAATGAATTTGTTTGGTGAGTAGAGAGGTACATGTGCGCCCACAATTGAGTTGAATAGGACCGTCATTGATCAGGCAAATCTTGGACAGCAATATCTCAAACCCCTAAGCTGCCATTGTTTAAAATCTATATATTTATGAGATACAAAGAATAACAAAATCCAGAAACCTATGGGAGAAAGAGAAAAAAACCAGAGCTCTAGCTGTATGTATCTGTAACAAATCATTAAAAAACAACACACTGAGGATATGCCCCCAAACCCAATTCCAATTTTACAGTTGAAGAACTGGGAGCCACATCCACATTTATGGTCTCATTGCACTCCCACTATTTTTCCATAACATTTCTTGTTCTGCTATGCACTATATCAAATAATAATACATCAATAAAACTAAAAATATAAAAACAAATTAGATTATCATGCCTATTCTGTCGACCAATTTTTCGTTGCCTTTACTTGCCAATAATTACACCACCGCTTCCAAGTCCTTTCCATCCACACTGTCAAATGAAGCAGCAGTTACAATGGTTAGAAGCAATTCAATGAAAAGACGAAGAATAAATAAGAGCATACAGAAAGATTAAAAATAAAAAATAGCAAAGCGGCAGTTCATATGTACATAAATGCATTAAAAAATTCGAGCTCTAGAGAGAATCATTCTTCGACCATCCAAAACAAATAAAATCCCCCTCACCATCTCCTTCTCCCTGCCAATTATGCTCCCATATCCTTCCAAACAAGGTTCAACTCTATAGATACAGAAAGTTATCTCACAAACACGAAAATATGCAACCAAGGGTGCCTATCCGCAGTTTCAAGGAAGAACAAGAAGCTTAACCTAGCATGAAGACCATAAAAAAGCAAAATAAAAATCGCTAATTTGACGAATGTGTTCTTCCAAATTCTGATGTCAAAAGATGAGAAGAAAACCAATATCCAAATGTAATTCTTCAATACAGAGTGTGATAATCTATACTCAAAATATGGTCCATCAATGTTTGGAAGAATGTAGTTGCCAAATACCCCACATATTAAGGATTTAGTCTTGTGCTAAACTACAAAATCAACAGCGCCAGTGGCTCTACACTCCTATTTATTTATAACATGGTACGATACCATTACCAGAATTTTGGACCTTTTAAATTCTGGTCATCAGAAATTACAGAAAGAATGTGCATTAATTAATCAATCAATCAAACACCTTCTCAAGATAGAAATTGATCAAGGACTTCACTGGATAGCTGGCATTAATTAATCAATCAATCAACCACCTTCTCAAGATAGAAATTGATCAAGGACTTCACTGGATAGCTGCCACTGTAAATTACTTTTCAACACCAAAGCACTCTCTGGATCTGTCCAAACTTTTTATCATGTGTGAGTACATTGCCTAACTCCTGACCTCAAGTAGATCATCAAGTTTGATGTGTTTTGGCAATCTTTCTTTTAACCAACCACATTTCTGGTAAAGAATTTAGCTGTAGACACCAATCAAATGCACAATTCTTGAACTCCATCAGAGCAGATTTTCATGATGCAGACTGCAATTGCATACTCTAGCCATTTGATAAATGAAAATGAAATGGCTAAAACCCATTTGATATCTAAGTTCTAGGAATAAATCAAGTTTTCAGGAATTATGACAATACAAATTATAACTTTTCTAGTCAAGCTTGAAAGCTCACCGACAAGGTAAATGCTTTAACCAGCCAGCATGGAAACCATAAGAGATGATAAATATATCAACTAATATCGTGTGATCTGCTGCAGCATTTGGGAATTGGTTGATTGGGAGACCAACTGCTCTGAACTTGGTGAAGGTCTTATCAGGTGGTTAGTAACAACTGGGTTGCCAAGCCCCTGTCTGATCATCAGATTGTTGTTATTTGTTTCAGAGTGTGAGGTCTCTCTCAATGCACGAATCTGTCAAAACAGTGGTAAAAAGTAGCTTTTAGTGCTCCATAAGAAGAAGATCCAAATAAATCATGTCTAGATATTGTGCTTACCATATCAAGACGTTTCTTGTGAAGACCACTGGATAGCTGCACATTTAGAGACTTAGGATATCATATTCCATCTATTAAAATGCTTTTTTTTTTATGGGTTTAAAATTAAAAAAAAAAAAAAACTAATGAGTTTTGAGTAATATGACTACATTAAAAGTATAGCCCAGCACGACTACACGACAGAGGGAGAAAAAGACATGAAAACCAAACCAATGAGGCTCCAACTACATGAACTATTACAATAGACAATTTACAATCTCCGTATGAATAAAAGCAGATATTGGTAAATATTTCCTTTTTTTTTGAATATGTTTCTTTGTTGGAAAACAATGGCATGGTACTGCACAAGATATTTCTGTCAAATTCAGCTCAGTGATGTTACACTCCATCTTTAAATACTTCAATATGAAGCAATAAGTCTAAAACAACAAACCAGTTTACAGTGTCTGATAACGATCCAGTGCTTACAGGTTTTCTTTGGAAATTTCTTTCTTCAGTAGAAAATCCAGGAATTGTCAGACCCCAGTTCCTCTCTGTACATGATTTTCCATCAGTTTGTCAGAACATACCGTGCATCATTCCAAGAATAAGGTCAGCATAAATGCAAATATCATAATTTTCCATGGTCATGTTGAGCCTATCAAATCTGATGCTACCTGTGCTACTAACATAGAAGTAAAGGAAAGAGATAGATAAAACTAACACTTGGTTTTAAAAAACACACAAGCATCTCTATCATGGTCTAGTAACCTTTATGGTGTCCATGCAGATGATGCATAGAACATTGAATAAACAAATTCCATCTAGTTAATTGCAAGAAAAGGATGAAAAAGGATTCTATATCAATAACTTTATAATATAAAAATTTTGGATTAAATGGCATTAGGACCAATAGTATCTATCCTTCATATGAACTAGAAGCTCTGCCAGCTGAAACAAAAGTTTTTTTGCAACATATCATCAATAAGTTATAAATTTTAATTCATCTAACAGATGGTAGTATTTATAAAACAGATTATAGAACCTACCATATATGAGATTGGATGAAGATGAAATTATTATCCTAAAGCATGATAACAAAATAAATTCATGGTTCATCAAGTACGTTCTATGCCCACATTATAAAAACTTGAAATAACAGTATGCATTAAAATCAGTATTTAAGTCTATGACCCAGATATATTTATGAAGATGCACAAAAATCAGCACAGACCTAAGTGTAGCAGTAAATCTTTGGACTCTAAAGTTGACGATTTTCGATGCTTGGCCAAACTGCATGCAAACGAAGTCACCTGCATTTTGATGAAAGAACAAAAAAAAATTGGTATAAGCACAAAGTAAATAAATTCATAATTCATCCACCATAAATGTTGTTTAGGCTTCGATCAAGAAAAAGAATTTCCCACTGTCCCGAAGTTTAATAGTCAACCTAGCTGAACCACCTAGGCACCATGATACATTTCAGGGAACATACATGTTCTCGGAGTTAACAGATCTTTCTTTATGTCATGCTGAGGTTGAAATATTTGAACAGATTAAACCACCTCCTAGTAGGAAGTGGGAGAAGTGGGAAGCGATACCACAGCCACAATTAAAGAACAAAAAAAATAATATCACGCAGGTTGAAGCACTCAATTAAGCTTTTCTTTTTGGAAGTGAGGAAAATTCAAGTGTTGATGGCCAGAATGGTCAACATAATCAAACATAATAATACATATGATATGGCAAATAAAGAAACACTCAAGTCACCTTGTCCCATATTAGGGTTATCACAAAAGCATAAGCCCTTATTATTGGTTCTGATGCTCAGACAGAGATTCTATTCTAATCAATATAAACATCCGAAGAATCCTTTATGCAACTTGCAAATTACAGTACTCTTAACAATTAATCCTTTGCACTAATAAGTGGCTCAGAATTTGGGATATGGTATGTAAAAAAGGAGGCCAATAGGGGTCTTTCCATACCCATCACAACTAAGTTCAACAGAACTTAAATATATAAGACAATAATGAATCAATTGCATAGGACGAAACCTCCAAAGATCTCTTAAGGCAAACTACATACAGTTCTTTACTCATATCATGATGCAGTTACCACTTGCATTCTGTAACAGCTTAAATAATAAACTATTTTTGGATGCATATGCTCCATATTCAACAGTAATATCTGAGAAGAAGCAAGTTTAAGAAATAAATATGCTAATATTTAAGTGGTCAAGCAATCTTTATTGGGATTAATTTTTCAAAGAACAGCAGTACAGCACACACAAATGCATGCAATGTGTACATTGGCTGCCTGTGGGTGCAATACACATGTAGACCGCATACAAATATCTAGAATACATTTATGTTTTCAGTTGGAAAATTGAAAACAAAAACACACAGAAAATTGAGAGGATGAGTGAGCCTCACAGAATCAATAAAGTCATCAGCAATCTCCAAAAGAAGATCTTCAACTTCAGGATCTAGTTTTCCCCGTGAATCGACCTAAGGACATTCAAAAGATAAACAATATGATACGTGTCATTGAAATAATTGAAGAGAAAAAAAAAAGTAGCAAAAGGAAATGAATAGTAGACAGGGTGAATGCCAAAAAGACCTGAGAAACTAAATCCTGTATCTTTCTCTTCCCGAGCAGTTGATTAGTTGCTTCTGTTCCTTGGCTTGAACTCCCCCCCGGTGTAGTCGTACCAGATGCAGTCGCATCTGGCTGTGATCCTGTCAAACTAAGAGTTTTTTGGCCTGGTGGTCCTTGGACCCTTGGTGATTGCTGTTGCTGCTGCTGATTCAAGGGCAATTGTTGTTGCAATTGCTGCTGCGATTGTTGCTGTTGCTGTAATAGTTGCTGCTGCTGTTGTATCTGTTGTTGTTGTGGCTGCTGTTGTTGCCGTCGCTGCGGCTGCTGATGAAGTTGCTGCTGCCCCATTGGTGACTGCTGCTGTACCAGCTGGGACAATTGCTGTGGGTTTAATGCCATGGAATTCTGGTGCAACTGAGAAGACGAAGCCAGTTGCTGCTGCAAAAGGGCCTGTGACTGCCTCTGCTGTTGAAGCCGGAATTGAGATGAGGTGGTATTAGAAATTGCTGGCATTTGCTTCAACCATTGCTGTGGAGACAGAGAACTCGGAATCATAGATGGCTGTGCATTCTGAGCCAGCCCAGATAGCTGCGGATTCATTAATACAAATGATGATGTCCTTGGTAGGTTTGAAACCTGTAGTTTTTAGAGATTCTATAACAATTAACCAGATAATAACAAGAGCAACAATTTCAAGATTCTGTCCAATAAATGGTTTTAGTGTTTAAAGCAAGATAAAAAGGGAAATAATAATTTTCTTTCTATGGAAAAGAGGAACACTTTATTTAAGTATCCCCTTGGATGTAAGTAAGATATGCTGATTATTAAAAGCATTCAACATGATAGGGCAGCAATCACAAATGAGGGCAACCCCGAGGCCAACCTGAATTCTCACCCAGTACAAGCTTAAGAATAATAAGTACAATCTGTAAAGAAGAGTACAACAGAGCTAAACTAGACAAACAGATATGCTAAAGAAAAATTACTAAAGAACAAAGATCCGGCATGTATTAGCAGCATGAGTGTGATAGAAAACATTGGAAAGGGCATATTCCAAGAAGTGTCAAACTAATAAAAAGAAATTTAGTACCAGAGCATAATGAAAATGTATCAATTGAGAGATAAAAATTAATAGATATCATAGCTCACCAAATCCACTACATGAAGTAGAAAAAAATGATGTAATTACTAAAAATTGATACCTGAGATGAGCTGAGTTGATTTTGTGCCAATTGCTGTCTCATTTGGCCAGCATTCATCCGTTGTTGAGCATAAGCAAGAGCACTGTTAGTCGTCAGTTGTGAGGTCAAATTGAGCGAACCCATCATTCCCATGGCCTGCATGCCCTGCAAAGGCTGTCCTGGAGAAGTACCAGGATGGAATTGGGACCCTTGTACAAGCCCAGCTTTCTGCCTCGGCTACAACCAAAGAACCTCAATAGATTTAGACAATATAATTGATAGTTCTAAACGTATTGTTAGATAACTCAAATAAATAAATTGTGCAGATCCAGTGAAAATCAAGTCATAAGATTATCAAGGTGAAAGGTAACTTTAGCGAATCTTTTATTGGGTTATCATTTCACTTGCACAACATATACTTTTCATATAACCAGGTATTTATTAGAACTTTTTAAAATCTGAGAACTTCATAAAGTACAGAAGATACAGATTTAGGAAGTGACAGATTTGACACTTCACTATTCCCACTTTCACTCTCTCCCACCATTCAACTTCCATCATCATATACCAGATAAATCAAATATCAATTAGTTAGACACTCGAAAAAAGAAATTAACACCAGCGATTCCATATATAAATCAACATGCAGCCTAATGACATTTATATTTCAGTCACAAATGTATCAACAGACCCATTGAGCAATTATCTCACAGTAATGAAACTTTGACACCCTTAAAACTTCATTTTAAACAAAACCAACATACAAAGTTTCGCTTCCTACTCCAGAAAACAAAAAATCACAAATCAGATTACAGTTTAACATTTAGCCTTTGTTTGGATGAAGGTAGATGGGATAGATGAGAGTAATGTAGATTAGAGTAACTCAGTTACTCTGTTTTGTAAAAATTGCAAAATAGATGGGACTAACTAATTATTCTATATCCTCAAAAAAAGTTACTCCAAATTTGAAAATAGATGGGAGTAACTTCATATTTACTCTAAAATTTTAAAGAGTTACTCCCATCTACGCTATATTTATTTTAGATTTACCAAATAAGGAAGAGTAAATGAGAGTTAGCATTTACTCTAATCTACTTTACTTCCATCTACCCCTGTCTGCTCCCATCCAAACAGAGGCTTAACAAAGAGAACAACTTAAAACTAAGTTAGAAGTAAGTGGAACAAAAATTGTTTACTTTGCAACTAAATTCTAAACAGAAATAAACTTGAAGTCAGTAAAGTAGTTCAATCAATACCGAGGTTAACAAGTTCAACTTAGCCGCCACCGCCCCATTGAGCATTGGCAAGTGGCTACTCTGCCCAAGAAGTGCAGACCTTGACAAGTTGGCGCCACCAATTTGCTGATTCTGAGAATTCTGTGCCAAATTCTGTTGAATTGAACCCGACCCACCAAAATTCACTTGCCCATATAACCCCTGTTGCTGTTGCTGCTGTCTCAAAACACTACCATATTGATTCTGCTGCTGAGGATTAATTTGGCTTAATCGAGACATAGAAGGAGATCTTTGAAGACTCTGAGGAATTTGATAACCTGACATGGCAGCAACATTCTGCTGTTGCAATTGTTGCTGGGGTTGTTGCTGTTGTTGCTGCGAGGAGAGAGAAGGTGAAGAAATTTGCGGGTCAAGTGAAGGAGAGAAGATTTGCAGGTTTTGAGATAAATTAGAAAGGTTTTGCGTTGGTGTTTGTATTTGAGGTTGTGATGGAGTTAAAGCTGCGGTGTTGGAGTTCGCAGCCGTTGGCGGTGATTGTGATTGAGGTTGCGGTTGTGATGATGGAGTTGGTGATGGGTCCATAGGATTTGGAGAAGTAATGGGTTTAGGAGACGAAGCTGCAGTTTCCGCCATGCCGGGATTTAGGAGAAAAATTAAAAGACTTTGGATTTGGAAGCCCTTGGTATAGTTAATCCATTGTTTTTGGTGAGTTCGAGCTTTTTCCCCCAATCGGAAAATGGAAATTTCAGACTTTCTTTTTTTTTTCGATCACAGGGGAAAGAGGAAGTGAAATCTTAGCCGTCCACGTGATCCAATAGGGTGTGGGTTCACACGCGCAGCGGTGGGGCCTGCTTTGGACATAGACTTTACAAACATACGTGGCATTTGATGATTGGGAGAAAAATTAAAAATAAAGTCCACGTGGAATATCTGTCATTCATTGGGCCGTAACCTGTTGGAGATTCTGAAACAATTCTGCTGCTTGCTTTCTCAATGTTCAAATTATATGCAAAAATAAACATTTTTTTTATAGACAAATAAACATTTTTTTTTAATATTTAGAATAGATGAAAATTATATCTTCTCCTTTTCTTTTAGATACTGACCATCCCATTAATAATAATAATAATAAATAAAACAGTTGTGTTTTTTTTTTTCCGAATTGAAAAGAGCATCAGTTATTAGTGAATAATTAAAAATTCTAATTAACCAGTATCCATTAGTTAGAGTGACTGAAGGCTCCATACCCCTTAAACATACTTCGAATTTAATTTCTGCACTTGACATGTGTATAAAGCGAATAGCATTTAGAAGAATCGTCCGTAGCGATGGATCTCTACGATGCCTGAGGGGGGAGGGGCCAGTATCCTAGTCCACCCCACTCCTCCTTAAAAAAAAAAAAATCTAATTAGAATTAAATGGGGGAATAAGGTTAATATTTGCTATTATTTTTTTTCAAAAAACAAATTATACTTTTTAAATTTGTTTTTGCCCTTTCACGGCATTAAAGTATCTAAAATAGCGACCGTGATCAATTAAAAAAAAATGTCATGTGATCGTTATTTCAAAAACAAAACAAACAAAATTACGCTAATTCAATAGTAAATTTTTGTATTTTAAAAATACAAACATAATTTCACTCTATTTTAAAAAATATAAATGCAAAATAAATAATTAAAAAGAAAAGTTAAAATTTATCAAATTTTAATTTAGAAACAGATAAAAAGGAGGTTTTTAATGCCCTCTTCAACTTAGTTGCATAATCTTTATCTTGATGCAAATTAATTAGTATTTCATGAAATTTTTAAGTAATTTCCAAATATAATACATGTACAATCCGAGGCAAGAAAAAAAATGCAATTTTTTTAAATTATTTCAGTAAATTAATAAGAGAGAAGACAAAAGCAATTAGCATAAGATTATACGCAAATTAATTGGACTGTTCATAATCATCTTGCTTCGGTACTAACATCAGGAAAAGCTAGAAAGCATAGAGCTGTACAACACAGTTTTCAACTTTACCATTAAAGAAAATGTAAACAAAAATCAGCACTTGAACTCCAGATTCTACCCAACTAAACCTGTAATTAGCAATTAGCACTTAGCAGCATCTACTGTACAATTTGGCATTTTCCAAGGAAAAGAGAGCGATGAGAAATCCAGCAAGTGAAGAAGCTACAAAATTTACTACAGGAAAGATGCACTCATGGGATTTGCAAACAAGTGTTTCCTGTATACTGACTTCGATTCTTCGGAGCTGCTCCCAAAAAGGGTCCCTAGCAAGGCAGGAGGACCAGTTGATATAGATTGATGCATCTTTCTCACAATAATGTGTTTATCCAAAATCATCAACTCCAGCAGAGTCCGACAGCTCTGTAGACCGATCAAGAAACACTAATTGTCAATGGTGGAAGTAGACATTAGCAAGACAACACAAATTATGCAGGTGCCCCAGGTTAAGATCAACTGCTAGATTAGCACAGAGAAGCATTCTCTGAAGGGCAGTTCAATATCAGACATGCAGAAGAACGAGATTTTCAAGATAACAAGTGGACTGGACTAATGTACCTGGGGATTCAATACATTGATCTGGTGGATAATGTTTTCCTGTCACGAAAAGATAAGCAGCAAGGCCGAAAAGGTTAGAAAAATCATTATTGAAGTTCTATTAAACAATCATCATCTCAGTACTTATGGATCAAAAAAAAAAAAGATTGTCAACATAAGTCACCTTATCAACAAAATTAGCACTGTTTTTAGAATAAAAGAATTCACATTAGTGCAATCTCAAAGTTATTCAAGCACAGGTCAAGAAAATCAGATGTTACTTTTGACCTGTTACGGTTTGCTAAGACATCGAAAAAGCAAGATTTTGTGACTGGAAAAATTTTACAGCAGCTATTGCAAATTGCTGTTAGACTTCTAATCATTCAGAGTAGGAAAAACCAATTACCTCTAGTATTCCAGGATTTCGCATCACGATACCAAGAATGCGGCGTAGAAGCCCATTGTAAACAACTCGGTTAATGCTCCCATCTCCATTTATCCATGGCAATATAGGTACCCGCAAGCAATTTGAGGAGAATTTGTGGGTTTTGCTGTCATGATCCCGCTGTGGTGAAATTACCTTTTCTTGGGAACAGCCTTCACCCAGATTGCTACTTTGTGTGTCAGTTTCAGGCACAACCTCTTCAGGAAGATTAAGAATAGTAACTTTGTGCAAATGATCATTGCCAACTGTTGCTTTCCCCTGTGAATTATTGCTAAATACATCACAGCTTTCAGATTGGGACGCTGAATGGCCATCCTTACTTCTCTCTGAGGACTTTGTTACTGAATGAGGATCAAGATCTTGATGGGAACCCATTGATGCAGTCAAAAAGTACTTGGAATGATATAAAGCATCAACAAAACGTATAGAATCATAAGCATTAACCTGTATCATAAGGTGAAAATATTAGAAATCTCTTCAGCTTGCCACTGCATGTAATTGAAACTAAAGGTAGTTTTGAGTGAGAATGAGAGATAATGATCCAAATCTTCCATCATTATCTATAGCCAAAAAGATGAGACAGCAACTTGCTGATAATGATGGATAGAGCAAAAACCTAATACAATAATCAAGACTCTCCTATTCAAATCATATTCTCTAAAAAGCATGATCCATTTACAAATCAGCTACATTGATTGAGTGATATTCAAGAAATTTATCATTAACCAAACATTAAGAAGATATAATACAGAATCAAGAGAACAAACAAGAGGATGGCCCGGGAAGTGATGTTGAAAGGTCAAATCTACTCACCTACCCACGTGCCCCACCAATCTCTAGCAGGTGTACCACAATAAAAATATTTCTCATCTCAGAATAATATAAAATAAGAAACAATAATAAACTGACCTTTAACACATATCCAAATGCTTGGAGGACATCAATGATATGTTCGTGCACATAATCTGCTGCAAGTAACACCCAGAAACATTCAATAAAGTGAAACTCATAAAGAATTGTAATTAGTCTTTTCCACCCCCCTTTTTGGGCTGAGGAAGAGGGGGAGAGACTGATAGAGTACATACCTACAACTTGTGAAACTTCTTCTAAACTCAAACCTTGATCACCGGCCTTCTGAACAGCTGTGCATACATTCCTAAAAATTTCAGGACTACATGCAGTCGCATTTTTTGAATCAGAAGATTCCAACATCAGATATTGTGCATATCCCACCATTGCTTGCCAAGTTGAATCACTAGGCCATTTCATTGTGGGATTGACACTGTCAAAATTGAGGATTTCTGGAATATTGTCACATTGAGATGAAGTAGAGATGATTTTCTGACCCAAAACATCACTGAATTTATCATTCTGATTACTTTCACCAATAAAATGATCCCCATTGCTCAACAACTCTACAGCAGTATCCATCAAAATACTTGCACGACGCATAATTACCATTATACCCGGAAATCCCTTTTCTCTACGAGAAATAAGTTCACCATCCACCAAACTTTTCATTTTCTTAGACCTATCACCATCAAAAAGTTCTTCATCATCTGCAGCTTTACGCTTTGAGCTTCTCAAATCTTCAGCTTCTCCCACACCTTCATCAGGCAAACAAGGAAAAATGGACAGTTCACCAGATGAAACAAATGCAAACAACTGAAAAATATCCCCACACTGCAATTCTTCAGCAAGATTAATTCCCCCTTCAATCAGATCTTTCTCTCTTTCACGGATCAAACCAGAAAATTTAGCAGCTCTTTTTCCAGTATTAGATGGGAAGAATGATTTAGAAACACTTTGCAAGAATTGTTGAGACAGCAAGAAAGGCTGATCACCATCACCCCCAATCTGCCAAAGGTAAAAAAGAAAAAGAAAAATTGAAATAGACAAAGAGATAGTTAAGATGATTAATAATGAATTCAATCACCAAGAGAAAAGATGATTAATAATGAATTCAATCACCGAGAGAATACAGACAGCATAAAGGACGTGAAAAAATATTTAAAGAAATCAAATATCAGCAAATTATAGACCATAAAGTGAACCTATAAGTCATGTTTAATGAGAAGGCTGTTTTCATTTCATTCCACTGCACCTAAGCTTGGAAAAGGCCATTTCCACTACAAGAAACATGTCATAGGGGTAGGGGGGTTTTCCCAAGACCAATCCCTTTAAAAAGCAGAACATATTCAGGCACACAAAATATGCAATATAAACTTGAGCTGAACTTTTGGCTTGTCCAGTTCTTGAATATACAGATAAACTACCTGTAACAGCTTACATTTAGCATCAGGAAAAAATTCCATCTAACTAATTCATAATAAGTGTAAACCAGTTCATAGTAACTGCTAAGCCAATACATTGAATAGATGTAACAGTATATGGGTCATGATGGAAACACGAAATTGTCAAAGCTCAAGAGACATCTACCTACATTAAAAAGGCACAATCTTGCCCCTGAAGGAAACTAATGCAGAGATTTGGCTTTTCAAAGTCACAACCCAATTTTTTAAGAAGTTAAATATTTTCACCTCATACCCAGAAATAGCACATAAACCAGGCAGGAAAAATCATCAGGTCACTCAGTCACTAAATAATGCAATGCAAGGCATAAACTATTATCAACATTGCTACAAAATATGAATGCACCCAGTGGTTTATACATTTGCAAACAAAGTCCTTGGCCCAAAGCAAATCTGATTTCAGTTAATAGCAATCAGTAAACTTGAGGAGACTTTATTACAATTATACGAGCTGAAGACAGTGGAAGACCCACAATTTTGGTTAATAGGATTGACTAAGGATTTCAATTAATTTTTCCAGTAAAAAGAAAGCAATTGAATGACATAAAAGCAAAATAAAGAAGTTAGAATTCTCTAAATATTGATTAATGACAGTTGATCGTCATTGGTTATATTTTCAATAACAAAATAGAATTTACCAATATTCTCTTCTCTCTGAGGTAGGTAAAAGCTCCAAAAAGATCATGCTCTGAGTAACGCTGTAAGGTTTCTGCCAAATGATTTTGCAGTTCTGCTGCTGCTGATGTGCTCAAGAAGACAAGCTTCAAAAGCTCTACAGCATTAGAAACGGCCAAAGACTTATGCACTTGTGTATTAACAAAAGTTCCTTCATTCAAACATTTAATGAACTTTTGATAAAAATTATAGCGTTTTGATCTTCGTTGAGAATCTTTATGACTTCCCTGCTCATGTTTATGAATATTTTCATTAGGATTATTTGACGAAACATATTCGGATTCCAGAGAGTTCTGCAAGAAAAATGCACAAATTTACTCAACTAATAGGAGTCATCAATAGTTCAAAATATTTTTAAGAAAGTCATGAGTAAAAGAAAACACATTGCCAATTATTTCATTACACATTGTAAATAACTATTTAAACATATGATTTACAAGAAGACATAGACCAAAGTTGAAGGGTTATCTTAACCCTTCTATTCACTAACCCTTAAATAGATTGGCAGAAAAAGTTCAGTTTTCTAACCCAAATTGTGGAGGCAATTTCCAACATTTTTAGGCCTAAGACTTCAGATGCAATGAATGATAGCAAAAATAAATGTTAAAGTAAAAGCATTGGAAATGTATATATCCTACAATATTTGCGTTTAAGTTGGACAGCTCTTCAGACGCAGTTCCAACTCCTTGGGAGGCCTGTAATTTAGCCATTTGCTTGAACAAAAGTAAATTTTCAAAGGCTTTCTTAATACTTGTGTCGCTGAAATTATCCCACTGCTTTTCCCCAATATCAGTTTTTCCAGCATCTTCAATAACATCAGAGAACTTATCAATATCTGTGCTTGTTAAGGATCGCACAAAAACTCTCTGGCCATCCTCGTCAATAGATGCACACTGTGTTTTCTCTAGGTGCTTCACATATCTTTCGTGAAGAAAGTTGCAGAATCCGATAAGAGTTTTTCTAAAGTTAATGTTTCTTCTCAACAATGTTATTCTCCTAACACATGCTCTTGGAGAAGCTGGTAGATCAGGAATTTTACTCCAATCCATGCGTCCCTTGGGTCCAAGAATAGCCAGTTGTCTTGTATATTGGATCAATAATTGCCTGTAAGAAGATAAAGTTGTGTGATGTGGAAAGAAGTAAGAACAAACCTTCTCATAACAGAACAATTTTCTAGTTCTCTTCTGGAACATTATATGTGAACGCTTAGACCAGAATGGACATTTGAAAGAAATTAAGAATGAAATAAAACATACTCTCAAGGGGGAAAAAAAAAGAATGAATGAAATAAAACATATCCAGGTTACCTTAGAGTAGCTTTTCTCAAAATAATTAGATGCTCAGAATTTTCATATTCTCACTTAGATATTTAATCATATAACAAATACAAATTTCATTATAGCAGGGATATGACCTTAAAAGCTTAACAGACACCAGACACAGGTTTTTCGCTTATTGTACTTATGTCCCAAAGTTCAGTTTCCCCTTACCTATCATCTGCATCTGTCCAGAAAAACCTTTTATGCATTGGTGGGGGCTTTGAAGATGTGCACTGACTCATAACAGAATGCAGTTTCTTATCCTGATTGAAACCCATCTCTTTAACAGATTCCAAACAATCTGGCTCATGGTCTGATGGCAAACAATCAGCACGCTGTCCTGAAGGATAAAATTCTTGACCTTCCATTGATTGGTCAATAGTATCAAATGATCTTGTGAGCCCCTGCTCACACAACTGTTCATTTTCAGCATCAAGTCTTCCACTCTTTCCTGAACATAATCCTGAAGGTCTCTTCCTTTTAGTGGAAGAGCGGCGTCTCCTTTCTGATGCTTGATGATCCTCGTTGGCACTCACAACATCTTCAAATATATTGAAACGTTGCTGCTGCTTCCTGAAATAGGCACGAAGCACCTGCAAGAAGTATTCAAGTTGACAAAGAATCAGAAAGGAAATTATTTATCTGAATGCAAAAGTAGCTCAACCAACTGACCTGGTGAAGAACTCAAAAGACAAGATGAACAGGCTATAAACAGTCAAAAAGGGAAAGACAACCACTGCCATAATTACACTAACCTGCTGTAAGGACAGATTAAGATCTCTTGCAATTTTCGCACACTCTTCAAATGAAATTTTTTTGTTCCATTCATTCTTCATTACGCGTTTTTGGAGCTCCGCACGCTGATGAGGAGAAATAACCCACACAGAGGTCCAAACACGAGGGTGGAAAACCTATAATGGGCAGCCTTAGAGATACATTTTCAAGTTCGAGGTGATATGACAAGCCCACATATAAAAAGCAGTACAGGAAACCAAGGGAATTAATTGCCACATAAGTCATGGCTCAAAGACATGTAGCTTATGTCACTTAGCATTCAGAAAAACTTATGTCAAAACATCAGCATGTGGAAATTTTTTGATATAGTTTGCATTAGGAACAAATTTGCACACATTAAGCACATACCTCGGGAACAGCAGACCCAGGGAATGCATGTAAGGCAGCTGTTGGATCAGCAGCAGCGTAACAATACTCCAAAGTATTCCAATATTCATCAACAGCTTCTCTATTTAACAGGATAAAATCATGTCTGATTCTTGGTCGAAGATCAAGAGGCCCCAAATTAGATGTTCCAATCACTGCTGATGGTTCTTCTATGTAGGGCCTGAGCTCCAGTGCATGCATAAAACTAGCATGAGGGGCTTTGACTCCATCCTCTGGATGCCCTTTACGTATCAACCGAATCAGCTACATCATAGACCACACTATGAGAAAGACATGATACGTAAGAGCACAGAACTGTATCTATCAAATTGATTTGAATCAAATGCTGCTTCCTGTTAACAGGCCACAAATATATATAATATATAAAGTCACGGCGCAAAATTTCTTCAGTGTAGCTAAGCTGGAGAAGTCAACAAGCAAGGCTGACCAAACTTGATCAATGAAAATCTAATATTTTTATATTTTTATATGTTGTTGTAATACTAACTGCAAATGAAAATCATCATTACATAGGCATCATATCATAGACAATTTCATATAACTGGAAACAGATATCTTCATTTTATCCATCATCCATGCAGAGATATAACAATCTTGCACATAGCACCTTTAACATGTATATAATAATACTTCAAGACTAACTATAAACAACCCAACACCTAAGCCAACAATTAAGGTCCAACAAGTTATAGGTATCCCACCTTCAAAGCAAATTAACCTTTTGAAACAATTGAGTGATTAGAAAATATTTGTGGTTTTCCTTCAAGAAAATTATTCTCAACCATCATAGATAACAGTCTTTCTTGCTTGCAAACAAAACAATAAAATCCCTGATCGCACTCACTTGAAAAATAAGCAAGTCATACAAACCAAGCACAAGGATCCCTAAATTGCATAACTCTTCGATCTATAGTCAGTAATTACAGAAGTTTCCTACAAATTGGTTTTCAGATGCCACAACATGGCAGTTCTCAATAACTATTCAAAACAGAAGAATGGGAGTATAAAGAATGTCAGCAGATAAATCTGAGAACTTACCCTGGATAAAGTTCAGTTTTAAATGACCTAACATAGGTCATAGGTCATAAGATTAAGACTCAGAGGACAATGGTTAGACTTGGGACTATATGCATGGGAAAACACTCTTTAGTACATGTCAAGTAAAAATTCATCAATGTGAACCAGACATGATGGCTACACTTTCATAATCAGTTCATTTCAAATGTGACAAAATTGTACCTTCAGTCGTCGTAAAATTTCAATTACCAATGATAGTCTCCCAGTTGCCTGAGTATCCATCAGCTGTTTGTATTCTTCAACAGGAAGATCAGAAAGGCACAAACCCCTCTGACTCTTTTCAATTACATCATCATTCTTTCTACTAGTTCCGACCACCTTCAGGAACAACTCAATTGGAATAACTTTCATAGCTGTTTCAAATGCAAGAAACTTGTAGGAATGCTCACATGAGCCAGTCAATAAAACATCATCCCATCCAGGAAAACTACTAAGCTGACCCCATAAAAAACTATGCAGCAGTCTTGCACGAACCATTTTTGCCAGCACGAAACCATTGGCACGCATGGCTTCCACTTTAACAGATTCATTTGAACTGACATGATTCTCAGTTCTCTCAACACTTTTCAGTACAGGGACTGATTCACTAAGTTTCAACTTTGACGATGCCTCAACACGGATTTGCTTTTCAAAAGACCTCAGTCTATCATTTATTTTGTCCATTAATTCAGGAGGAAAACTTTGAACCATGGGGTGTAGAACAACCACAGCACGTCGGTTATGGGTACAATTGGTGACAACAGGGAGTTTGATCTCCACTACTTTACATTGCCCTTGTTTTTGAAGCTTGTTTAGGATTCGTTCAATTGTTCTTCTATCCAATGCAGTACTCTTGTCCTTCTCAAGACTTGCAAGCCACCTATGTAGCTCCACTCTTAAAATGTATTTTTCATTCTACAAATGAAAAACATAAATACAACAAACAATAAGCTTTTTAGAAAAGAAAAAACTGAAAATCAAACAGGAAGAAAAAAAAAAGAGTTAATTTATTGGTGTGAAAGTAAGTGAACACCTGCAGCAGTTCAAGTATCCTCTGCTCCCTTGAGGCACCATCTACAGTTAAAGGAAGATATGGAAGCATCTGATGAGTTACAGATTCAGGAGAATTTAACAAGGCAGTCTCTGAAGAAGCAGCATTCATCTCCATTCCCATGCTTACCAAATCAGGTTTGGCATTTGAAGCACCATCCATTGGATCTTGGGAAACTTCTGGCACCTTAGGAGAAGAGTAGAGCACATGGTTATTTTGATCTTCCTCAGTGGAGCCACAACATAACTTAGAATCAATGTCCCTCTCATTTGGATTTCCAGAGGTAGCAAAAGCAACTTCAGAAGTTGACTGATTGTACTCTAGGAGTCCAGCAAGTCTGCTGGGAACGTCATGATCATCTCCATTGATAGTAGACATTGTATTTCTACTAATGTCAATTAGGGATTTATCCAGAAATGCATTTGACTCATCAGGATTAGAATTCTCAGAAGTCCAAACTCTGAATGCTACGGTTTTTTTATGGTTTTCTGCCTGCACATGCATACCAAACCTAGAGAACAAATTCTGAAGCCGAGAATCGTTTCTTTTCCTATCAAGCCCAAGCTTCTCGCACACCTGCTCATTCCAATATCAAGCATAAGATAAAGAAAAATTAACTGCAAAAGACAAGAATTTGCAGCACCATCTTCTGATAAAGCTATAGAGCATGTTTATATCATGAAATAATCCATGAAAACAGCATTGGAAGCTCAATTTAGCAACAAGGCCCAAATCTAATCTTGAGAATGATTTTGTTTGACACAATGGGGCGACAGCCATAGCTTTAAGCCTCTATCTCAAAACAAAATGCATTTTAGATGTAACAAGTAACAGGTAATTGTTGAGGTACGAGAAGAATGCATTCCCACCTCAATAAGAGTAGCCCCCTCACTTTTTTTAGCATCAATTGCCTCAAAAATTTGATGATCAATATCAAGTTCCATAAGCTGATCGGTTTGTTGAAACCTCCTTCCAAACTTCACTAATTGTTCTTTGTCATGATCATGTCCAGATGCAAGAGTTTTGGCCTCAAAATTCTTTGGGTGAAACTTCTTCAACAAGCGTAAGCAACGTTCAACCTGTGAAAAGCAGAAGCGGAGTAGGTAAACTCGGGACTCCATGTATAGGACTAGGTACAAACATTCCTTTCAGCCAAGATTTTTTAACCCACCTTCTCATTCACTTTGGCATCAAATTCTTCGACAATGCAAGCATCTTTCAACCTACGACATATCTAAAAGCACAATGGACAGTTCATATCACAATGAAAATAACAAGAAATAACCACCAACTAAAAGCAAGTTCAAAAATGTTATATGAACAAAAACTAGATATACTTACATTTCTCCAAGCTCGGTGTCCTGAAGTTTTGGTATATCCAAGAGATTTTTTTATATCTGAGACAACAAGTACCTTGAACAACTGAAAAATCAGCATAGTCCCAAAATGTAACTACCATCATACAAACTATTCAACCAACATCTACCTTTTCATTGGCGGCCTCAAGTTTATCACAAATGGCTTTCATTGCAGGTAAAAAATCTTCTACGAGTAAATTATCACCACCTACATCAATTTCCTCTAAACTCCCTGCATTCCGCTCGTCCTTGTTAATTTCAAACCTTTGTTGAGCGCCTAAATGCTTCGCATAGCGGGATAAATATATTAAATTGGTATTCACAACGGAACTGTTTTTAGTCTCTCCATCAGAGTCGGCTTCTTTAGTCTTCACAACAACCGGTTGTCTCACAATCAACTTTCTTGATTCCAGATTCTTCACTCTATAAAATAAATTGTTCCCTTCAATGCCAAACTCCTTAGCGAGCTGCTTTTGTGTGATTCCATTTGTTCTGCACCAATCAACATCATATTCATGTAATCTACGTTTCCAAGACAAAACTTTCACGGCTAACATTAGCGAATAATAGGAAGAAAAATCAATGCTTTACCTAGCAACAGCAAGGCGTTCAAGAGTATTGCGCTGAAAAGCACCAATGCTGGAGCTAGGAATGTCATAAAGACCAACGAAGCAATCCCTAAGATGCTCGTTAGCCACAATCTTCAAGTTGAGCTCCTCGGCATCTTCGAAACGCTGGATTTTAGGGTCGTTGGGGCTAAAAGATTTGTCGTTTACAGTGAACTGAAGAGAAGGGATAGATAGAAGGTTGCTCCAGAGAGAAGCTTTAATAGAAACAACAGGAGTGGGAGTTAGAGTGGCCCAAAGAGACGAGACACTAATTCCAGCTGAACCACGACAACAGATTTCCTCGAGCGCCGAGGGGATGAGAGTGTCCATAGTTGCAAAAGGGATCGTGTTTGGCTACCCAGAAAATTTCTCGAGAAAATTTTCCCGGGAAAATTCCCAATAGAGGGGAGAAGGGGCACGCAGAACAGTTGACGTTGTGACTGCGGTAGAGACAAAGTCCGGGACATGTACGACGACGTTTAGGACATAAAAAAATGGACGGCCACGATTCTACGTGGCTATCCGATTTCTGAAAATTAAAAACAAAAAAAAAATATATATATACACACACACACACAAATGCGACCGATTGAACTGCAGTTGAAGTAAACGAGAAGGAAAGGAGTTTAGATATATATAGAGAGAGAAACATCACATCTAGGGAGAGAGAGGGAGAGAGGAGAGAGAAAGGAACAACACAACACAGCAGTCACAAACACAACACAGCAGTCACAAACGTTGTATTTTGTAAAATGTATATGTGTCTCTCCTCTCCTCTCCATCAATCAAATCTTATGTAACCCAACTCTCTCTCTTCATTTCCGTTTCCTGATTTCCAGGCTTGTGTTGAAAGTCACACGAAGATTCCATTATACCCGCTCCATTTGCCATTCTTTTTACCTCGCCAACTCTTTTTCTGCAGAAAATTTTCGCCTTTTCTCGATTTGAATCTTTTCTCCCATCTCTGCCCCCTTCCTGCTAAAAATGCTCCGTATTTTAAAGGTAAGGCAATTGGAATTGCTCTACAGATGAGAGATTGTCTCGTTTCTTAGTCGTTTTGACTTCATGGGTAAGTCTTTGTCTTCTTCTCTTTCCCTTTTTTAGCTAAGGCTTCTTTGTACCCTTTCTAAGTTAATGAAATGTTTTTATTGTGGTCTTTTCATTCTATTAAATGATGAGGTAACGTGAAGATATTGGGATTTGTTAATTATTGAATAAGCTTTTTTTTATAATTATCATTCACACATAGAAATCTTTTGTTTGGTATACTAATCAGAGAGATTTCACTTGTTGCTTTGTGGATATTTCCTCGAAGGTATCAAATGCTTATAGAAAAAACAGAAGTTGCTTATGTTTTTTCCCCTTTGAGAAACAAGTATGGATCCTTACCTGCAGTTAATTTTGCTACTGGATACACCAATTTGATTCGTTTGTTTTTCCTTTCCAATTTTTTTTTTTTCTTGTGGGAGGACCCTTTTTTTGTTCTGTGATTGACTGACTGATTTTGGGAGTTATTTCAGACTGGTGTTATTCTCCACTAAATCTTTTACTCGGGATTGGGTTTTTTTTTTCATAAAGTTTCCTTTCTATGTGAAAAGGGTTATCCTTTTATTTTTTTTCTTTAATGTCATACAACCATCAATCTACTTTTCTTTTCCTTTCTTTTCTCTCTTTGCTTAATACATAATCCTGGACTTCTCTCTCTTTGTTTATCTGTTGAGAAAGTGCATGAAAATTACATATCTACTGGTTTAGACTCAGCTAATGAATGAGTTTAGATATTATGGTGCTAAGATAACAAAGTTGCAGGTTTGAAAAGTTCCTTTATCTTCCTGTATTTTGAGCTCCATTTTGTAATAACTTGTAAAAGCACAAAGAAACAATTCTGATAGAGTAAAGTTGCTTCCTTTTCCTATTTAGTAAATGACCCAATTATTTTGGATGCAGGCAAAGGACCGGCTTTAATTGATTGAAGCTCAGTTGAAATGGAGGGTGATTTATTTTCTAGCATGGGCAATGGAACCCAAATAGACAACAAGGTTTTACAGGCAGTTCAGAAGAGCTTTATGCAAGTTCAGGACATTCTTGATCAGAACAGATTGCTCATCAATGAAATAAACCAAAACCATGAATCCAAGATCCCTGATAACTTGACTCGAAATGTGGGACTAATTAGAGAGCTTAACAATAACATACGAAGGGTGGTTGATCTTTATGCTGATCTTTCCACTAATTTCGCCAGATCAATGGAAACTTCATCTGAAGGTGAATCGAGTGGGATTTTGAAGTCTAGTGGAAAGGCAAATCTGAAGAGAATTAGATCCGGGTAATTGATCCAACTCAGCTTTCATAGAGATTCTGTTCTTTCTTCCATGGTAGAATAAGGAGAATATTTAGATATTGAAGCAAACGAAGAATTAATGAACTCTGTTGATTAGTGTTGTGCTTCAAGTTTGAAGCTTTGGTACAATTTTCACCACATCCATTGGAATAACAATATAACAGATTCATGATCATAAGCTTGTATAACTATATCAACTATAATTTCTGTCATAACTTTCTCTTCATGGACTTTGTAATATTCTTGTTCTTTTAATTTTTCTTGAATAGGTTTATGCCTGGTGTATCTTGAAAGATATTTAAATTTTCTGTGGTTATGATTTGTTATCTGTACTTTCAGCAATCTTTATAATTTGTTTAATTGACCAAAGCTTGATCACTTGATGTCATTATAGAGAAACATTATTGATAGATATGAAGACCACTCATCTTTTAGGTTGTTAGAAATGGCCAAATATGATTTGTCTTTTAATTGATGATCATCAACATTTTTTGATGATATCCCATGATCTGATCTGCTTTTGATAGGGACTTTCAACAACCCACTTTATTCTTTTCCTATGTTTGTCAATAGATTCCTCATGAAGTCTGCATACTAGATCAAGATCACTGTAAAGATTTCATATATTCTCTTTTTTCTTCTTTTTTTAACAATTAAAAATTGCCAATCAAGTTCCTGTGCTGTTAATTCTATCTTCCTTGTGTGGGAAGTGGTAGCATGCGCTTCTTGTTCCCTTCAAAATTAATGGCCTTTTTGAGTTGAAGATGCCTTTAGAATAATTAGGTAAAGCAGCTTTGTTTATTAATGTTTTGAATAAATTTTGGTTAATGACCTCAGGTCTAGAATCTCTTGTAATGGATGATAATCATTTTGAAGTTAATTGTTTTAGTCATCATCAAGATCAACTCAGATAAAGAAGATGCTACTTTGCTTGATTTTTTAGTACCTTTAGATTAAAGATAATCATGGAACAGAGCAAGGGCCCAGTTCTTTGCTTCTGTTGCTGATATTCTCCTTTCCAATTTGTACATTCTTTTAGCTATTTGAATTACAAAATAATTTTATTTTTTATATTGAACGGTGTGCATTTTACAGCACAGTTTTATATTTTTCACTGTAAAAAAAAAAAGTGAGAAAGTGATGAAAAAGTTTCCGTTTCTGTGGAGCCAATAACTTTTAAAAAATAGAAATTCATTGTGTTATTGATTAAGCTACTCATTAGTATGTTGATATGGATGAGGATTGCTTTAATGAGATACGGATTTTGGAATTAATGATATTGTCATTTCTCCAATTATTGTCAATGCTGCTATTAAATAGAAGAATTGCGAGTCCACGTGAGCGACTAAAACACTAAATCATCTACTCCATATCCTTAACAAATTAAAAATTTAAGGATGACTTTTTTTATTATTATTATTTCCTCATTATATAAGCTATTAGGAGAGATGATTTTATCATAATTGAATGAAAAAGCCATCAAACAAGTGTTCAGAAAATTATATATATTTTATGTATGACTAAACCAATAATTTGTTGCCATGCAAAGTTTCAATTTTCTAAATAAGTTATAGTTTTGACTTATGAAGTAAGAATTGTTTTTTTTCTTAAAAGCAAACCAAATGTATAATATTGTTCAATGTACAATTGCATTAACTATTATAGGTTAATTACATTTGAACTTGTATTTCAATAACAAACAGTACTATATAGCAAGTTACATAAGCCTATAGTTCATAATATCTGGCTTGACATGTCATGGATTCATGATTTTTCAACAAAGCAATATTTAAAAAGTGGTCAAAGCATCATCAATTTCTTTGCCAAAGATATATTTTAAAGGATAATTAAAAAAAAAGTGTTTTGTTGATTTGAATTTTGAAAAGGGAGAGCAGTGGGAATCTCAAGGGGAAGTCTTGAAAAGGATGGAGCAGAGTTTTTGGATTTTTAAAATAAATAAAAGAAAGAACTTGACATAGCTCCTCCACATGAAGTGGGTAGGAATCAGACAAATTCCAATAAAATTACAACATTGTGTGTGTCCGTACGCTAATTTCTGTTTTTACATGTATGTGTTCTTCTATTTGTTGTGTTCATGATGATGATGATGATGATGATGATGGTGATGATGTTATTTTCCAGGCGAATCCATAAAATAAATCCAACATTTCTTCACCACTCTGCAATTTCTAGGAACATTTTCTGACCCACATTCTGCCTCTTTCATGCTTTGCCCATTTCTATCAATAATTCACCTTCAATTTCTCATCAATCAGAATGGAAATTGTAAGTTTCATAAAATAATCAATGACTCCTATAAGAACCATTTGCTTTCACTCTGAAAATTTGCTGCCTCATTTCTCAGAACAAACAAATTGTATTGTAATCAGTGAAAGAACTACCAATTTAAGGTAGGAAACAAAAGAATAATAAAAGAAAGTCTGCCTTTGTTCATGAAACATCTTGGAAGCTACTGCTCTGCTTTCTCCATCAATCTGGCTAGAAGCTCTTTCCAATCTGAAACCTTCTCTTTGCCATTGACCACCTGGTATCAATAAACATTCATTGATCGTCTTTTATGTTTCCTTGTGAAAAGGGCCATCAAAGTTATTATGTATTTTTCACGAGTGTATCGTATTATTAATCAATGATATGACTCTGTCGCATTACTTTTTGAAAATTATTTTATTCATGATAAACATATATGCATTAACAAACAGTTTGTACTTATTATTGATAGCAAAAAGCAGACTGTTTCATGTTTCACCAACCTCAAAGATGAATCCTGCTTGTGGAACTGTGTCAAGAGCTTCCACGCAAATGAAGGCAGCGTCTTCTTTGCTAAGACTTCCCTTCTCTGAGCAACCCTGTCACGAGGAGTATTGGATTGTTAGTACTCTGGCCCCCAACTGACTGTAATTTGAAAAGATTATACAAACTTCATGTGCTGATCGACTGATCAAATTATTCAACATTCTTAGGAACCAAATCAACAATTTATTTGCTTGGTCCTGTTTTCAAAGTTTTAGACAAGCAAAGGCAGTGGAGAGTTGGTTACGAATTGCAAAGGACGATCCATCAAACCAAACAATCTAGACAACTAAAAAAAGCCATATGTTGACATCAACGTTTTTGTTTTGCTCATCCTTCTAATATACCTTATATCAATTAAAAGCCCTTCCATGTCAGAGTAATAAGAAAGTTAACAGAAATAGAATACAATTCAGTACCATGTATCTTTTTCATTTGAATTATACAGCAAACCCATTGAGATAATTACTGGATTATGTAATCATCTATTTTGTCACAAATGAAAGAAAAGGTTTAAATTTGAAAAATGTTGTGAAGTTCAGGATTACCGAAGTCATTGAGCTACATTACTATTTTTTTTTAATGTGAACATGGAAATGTTATTAAGATACCTTTTCAAAGTTGAAACCTTGTGCTCCACCCGGAGTATTTTGTAGCACACCAACTCTTATAACAGTGTGAGGAATTCCTGCAGCCATAAGCACTGATTCGTCTTGCTCAGCCAATTTTTTCGCATTGCTTTTCATGAGAGCTTGAATGCCACCACTACCTCTATAAACAGACAACTGCAACTTCGTTAAACCAAAATAATATAAAAATTTGCAATTTTTAGCTATAATCTGCTTTTGAGGGTGACAGAGAGAAGATACCTGGGACAAGAGGACTACATGTTTTATACCTTTCAGGCTTTCAACATTAGACAGAAAACCATCCTGTGAGAAAGAAATTGATAAATTCACTAAAGGTTTATGCCAAAGAACACCATTGCTAGGAATGCCTTAGATTGCAGGAAGCTTTTGAAAGAGAGTAGTTTCTTAATGAACCATTGAAAGCATAGCAATAAGATATTCTAAAGGAAATTTGGTAGCAATATAAACTGCAAGACTATAAATTGCAGTTCAGTTAACTCCTGTGGCCATGAAGAAGCATACCTAAGCAAAAATTAAGAGTATCAATATAGCGATTAGCATGAAAACTAATATTGTAGTTGGAGGAATCTAGATAAGTAGAACAAAATAGCAGGATTGTTATGATCGATACATGACTTAACACATGCAAGTGTAGAATGGAACAGACATCTGAATCTTAGAAACGCATACATTTAGGCATATGATTGCACGAACGCCTCTCAGAACTTTCTTTATAAAAGGCTTGCTACTTGTATCTCCTGCCATTGACTTTGCAAAGGAAAGTCAAAATTCAATGCACAAAATGAACAGATAGTTAAAACAGAACAGCTTTCAAGAAGATACATGGCCATCGAAAGTATATTTCTTGGATAATATAAGCACATACCTCAACATAAGTTCCAAAAGCTTCCATGGCCGTTCGCTTATCTTTCACCAGTGCCTTAACTCAAGCTCGTTTAACAATCAATGACAATATTACCATCTACAAAAGCTAAAGATCATAATTCTCAGATTAATGAAATCAAGTAATTGTTCAATCATGTGCAACGAAAAACACTCTAATTCGCAGATTCAAACTATTGGAATTGAAATTAAGCCTGGTTTTCTGTCTTATATGTCTAGTAGCCCTTGAACTGGAACCTTTCTTTATGAGTATTTAAGTTATTGGTGAAACACACCTGACCAATGACACTATCTCCATCTGTGACCAGAATTGTATCCCTTTCTTCTTCTTCTTCTTCTGCAAATAAAAGGAAAGGCCACATTTCTTTCAAAAATCAAAGGCATTTTTTGAAAAAAAAAAACTTGAGAATTAAAATACCTGAAAATTCATCCTCATTTTCATCTTCTATAGATCCATCATTGGGTAGTAAATCAGGTGCCCCATACCATTTCCTCAGCTTAGGACCGCCTAAAATTGAAAAAGAGAAAAACCCAAAATCGAGAATGTTATCATATAACAAATTTTGGATAAAGATTTTGAATGTATTAAGTGGTACCTTCGATGTAGTCAAGAATTTGATCCACGAAGCTTATCTTCTTCTTGGCCGAACAGCGAACAAAAGCACTTGCTTTGGTAGAGCAGAAGGAGGAAGATGGATGCAACGATTTACATGGAGAGTTGAAGCTCGACAGAGGAGAGTTGAAGGAAGAGTACCCGCCATTAATGTACTCTCTGGCTGGGATTTATGGCGCTTTTTTTTCTTTTTTCCTTTATTTCTTATCCAGCCGTTTTCACTCCCGCGGAATCGGATAACTGTGTATATTATGGACTATTTGCAAGATTTAAAGAATTTCGACAATTTATGTCTTAATATTTTTAAAATTATTTAATATATTCTATAATTATTTTTTTTATTAAGATTCATGTTATTTTTAGAAAATAAAATAATTAAGTCTTTCATTGAATTGAATTGCATGTGATATCTGTTATTATTATTATTGTTATGATAAGCTCACGTGATCCAACTAATTCAATTTGAATTTTATTCATAATAAATCCATTAAATTATTTTAATATTGATTTTCTTGTAAGAATTAAAATAAGAATTGAACCATTTAATCAATGTTTGGTTTAGTTAATGTTTTTATTTCACAAATTATTTTAATAATATGTGATTAGCAGTCTTGATTAAATAAAATTGTAGCATGTACAGATAATTCATCCAAATCCAGCTTATAGGACGTTATTAATGTGTCAATTTAATAATTTTGTCTTGTAATTATTTTCAAGATTACAAAATTAGAATCTTTTTATTTTTTCTTTCAGTAGTATGTTCGATTTATTTTTTTAAAGTAATTCTTGATAATTTGTCACATTTGAATAGATATGGATATGAATCGACCCAAAACCTTGGCAATATAATATCGAACCATGCACACATGTTCGATCTCTAAATTTTAATCCTGTTATATATTAGATTTATATACTCTTAAAAATTAATATTACCTTATGGTAAATATTAAATTCAATTTAAACGGAAATAACATAATTAAAATACACAGTTTATTAATCATGCATAAAATCAAATTAAAATGGTCATGCGAACTACTAAAATATAAATAATTTTAAAAAATTAATTTATAACTTTTTACATATTTAAAATAATAGTATATTTTTTAATGATTTGATAAATTTTACAGTTATTTTAATTAATTTTAAAAAGATAAAATACCATGCTTTTTAATACTATCAAATTCGTATAATTTGAACTTAATATTAGTAATTTCAAAAATATAAAAATTTAACATCAATTTCTTAAAATTAGAGGAAACTAATGTATAAAAGTATAAAATTCATAATGCATTGTTATTTTTTCTAATCTTTTTGCAGCAGCATGCAATTTATAGAAGAATAATCCACCACCTATGCTTAAATTCTCTCTTGAATTTTCCACAACCTTCTTATAATTATTCCACCGCCTTCTACCCTCTTCTCTTATCTTCGCTGTAATTTCCCACACAATCTTTCTTCTTCTAATTCATTTACATATTTCCTGAAAAAAAGAATTATAATAATTCTATATATAAAATTTAGCTAATAAATTGGAATATAAGAAGAATGAGTAAATATATTATGATTTATGAAAAATATACAATTATTTATGAAAAATATTAAAATATACAATTATTTATGAAAAAATATTAAAATATTTCGTTTAAGTAATTTATTATTAGTTTTGTCAGATTGGATAATCATACCAAATTTATTATTGTTAAATGGATTATGAATGAATTAAAATTTATAATTTTTTTCATTTTTTTAGAATTCTTATTATCAAAAATAAAAATATGCATATATAATTTATAAAAATAATTATAAAAAAATTAAAATATAAATAATATAAATATATAATAAGTAGGACCATATAAATCATGTAAATTAAATTATTTATTGTTGACAAATTAAATTGAATAAATTATACTTTTATGAGCGGATTGGATAAAATAAAAATTCGCTACCTCTAATTACATTTATTATTGTGCATCACTACCAAATACATACCAAAATTTATAATGATAAACTAAACTAAAATAGTGCACAAACAAAAATCTCGAAATAAGTTTTGCAAACAATAAATACATAAAATTGTTCTCAATCCTTCCAAAAAAATCCTAGCCTCCTTTTCGCTCTAGCCTCTACAAAAAAAAATTAATCTCCTTCTCTGCCCTATATTCAAATATTTTTATTTTATTTATTTAATTTTGAGGCTGCCGTCAGTTCATCTACGAACGGCAGCCCTTCTCCTCATTCATTTTATTTTTTATTAAATTTATATTTCTATTTTTTAATTTTTTCGTGTGCTTTTTATTTTTTTTAATTATCTCTTTAATAATTTTCAGATCGGTATAGATCTGAAGTTTTAAAATTTATTCTTTATTTGTTTTTAATTTTTTATATTTTAGTTTTAATAAACTTAGATCTGAAAATTTTATTTTAGATTTGATTTTCGTATTTATCTAGATTTTATTTATATTTTTATAAATTTGGTTTATTTAGTTAATGTTGAATGCAATTTAATTTTTTATCATGCAAGTTTGTCATCCATATTTGGAGGATATTATTTTCTTTTATGAAAGTTTTTGTTATTTTGAAATGAGTTTTTTTATGAATAATAGATGGACTGAATTTTTCGTTAAAAGTTAGATTACCTAGAACATATTACCATTATTCACTATTTTTATCAAAAAAGTTCAGAAATATATTATAGTAAGTTAATTAGTTTCGTATATTTTATATATTTTTAAATTTTATAAATTTATTTATATTTTAATTTTTATATTATTAATGAAAATTTACATTGCATTAAAAAAAATATATAGTTCACAATTTTTTTCTTAATTGGTAATATTTTAATTTTTAAGGCCAATACTGAAAAAAAAAATAAAAAAAAGAAAGAAAAGAAAATTATTGAGCTCTTAATCTCAACCGTCAAAATCGAATCACGCAACAGAATCTACATTTTCCACATCGTCAGATCATGGCAGCTTTTCAGTTATCTATCCGGACATCCCTCTGCAATCCGTCATGACTCATAGCCATTTGTCTGAGTTGCATTTTCTTATTTGTTTGCCCTTCTCCTGGAACCAGAAATGAAGATCCAACTAATAATAAAGTAAACGAAAATTTCCACAACTTAATTCCGTGTCTGATCCCATAATTATGAACAACACAGCTCGGAGATCGGGAGGTAAATTAGTTGTGTAAAAATCTCATTATTATCATCTATTTTCACTAATCTCTTCATAGATGTACATTATTCATTTGTGGAACAGCTAACTGCAATAAAAAAATTGTAGCTTTTGGTTTTTCGTAATTTTTTTTTTAGTGGAGATCTTACTGGACCATTTTCAACTGACTTGATCAGATATTCTATTCTATTTTTTTCTTTTTTAATTCTCATATAAAAGTCTGCCTCTGCCTTTTTCTGATTCCGGGATCAGAAGTGTGTTTGTCTTTACTTGCTAGGAAATTCTGGACTGCAAAATAGATATGTAAAGTTCTCTTTCAGTTTTCACTGCATCAGTAACCAAAAACCCAATGCCCAAAACCATCTGAGGCAGCCTTGCATGGAAAATTTTGTTTTTCTCTTTTGTTCTTATGTAACCTAAGCTTATGAAGGCTGAAGTTGTTACATTTTATGTGTTAGCATATTCTATCAAGTTGGATGGTTAAACACGATATCTCCTGGATTTCCCTGACTAGTTTCCCTCCAGATTTTGTTTTGGAGATGATGTCTGATTAACTTAAAACTTGATTAATTTTTAAGTTCTTTAATTAGGATTCTAGTACTTTGAAAAACATTCTGGCTATTATTCTTGGTGTTCTAGTATGGATCTCAAACAATCCTCATCATCTGATCATGAAAATTAGTTCAAATTTGGTCATTTACTTCCTGCAATTTCCTGGTCTTTCCATACCAATCTTCTGGTTAAGAAATTTACAGTTGTCACATTATAATAACAATTCCATCTGATTTTCTTTTCAATTATGACAGAGTCAGTGTAAGTGGAGTTATATTACAATTAAATTGACTGTATAGCAAAATCATCACTGACATTTATTTTAAAGCATCAGAATTTTATGGTCCCATATGGTTAGGATTACTTAGAATGCTGAAAATATTAGTTAATTAGGATTACTTAGACTGCTGAAAATAATAGTTAGCTGCTGTTCTTGTTTCTTTTTTGAGATTAATAGATATTGTTATGGAGTTCTTACACATTGCTGGTGCTGGATCTTTAAAGTCATTTTTTTTTTCAAGATAATGATTCATTTCTCTAATGAGGGTTTCTGTTCAGATTTTTGTTTCCATTTTTATTCTTGAGTCAGATTCTTGAAGTCGTTTAAATTCTTATTTTATAACCCTTTCTGTGCTTTTGATCAAACATGGGATCTTTTTAAGATGGCAGCCGCTTGTAGTTAGCATTGAGTATACTCCTCTCTTTCCCAACAATGGTGCGCTAAGTGGATCCCTTGACAATGCTTACATTAAATTTGGAGCTTGTACTCTCTTGGAGCTCCTCTTGAGGTTCCTGGAGTTCAAAACCTCCTAAAAAGCAATTAATTTCAAGCCACTGTATCGTAATAACTATGCTGATTGTTTGATGAATGAATTTATATACTCCCTCTATCATGTTGTTCTGTTTAGTCATTTGGACGGGCTAAATGCATATTAAAGTACATCATTTTTGTATTTTCTATTTTCTACTCATTTTTTTTTCCTCTCCTTGTGATTGGGATCAATTCTGCCTTGTTTCATGAATTTTAAGATGGGACTTGGTGAACTTTGACATGTAGTTTACGATCAACTCTTTACATTTCTTATTTATATCACTTGATGTTGTATCTTAGTGTTTTGAAGAGCAGAGATAGAGGCATGTGAGATCAGTAGAAACTTTATTGCATTTATTCTTTTTGTTTATCCAGTCCATTTTGTCACCATGCGAATGTTACTGTTAGATAGAAAGATACCAAAGTTCATATAAACTTTGTTTCACTATTTTCTTTTTGCTTTACTGAAGAACGCAGCAGCTTTAAATGATCACATATAGTTTTTTAAATGGTAGTGTGTACCTCTTCTTTGTAGCATTGATCACACTCCTTCCTTTACCCAACGATAATGGATAAGTGGATTCCAAACAATGCTTATATTGAATTGGAGTTTGTTAGTCTCTATGAACTCTTGTTGAGGTTCTTGGAGTTCGGAAGCTCCTATATTCCCTGTATCATGTTGTTCTGTTTAGCAATTGGTGAGCTATATTTATATTAAAGTACAATTGCAGTTTGATATTGTGTGCTTTCATTCTGTATTGACACTGCCGACTTTTTTTCCCTTGTTTCATGAATTTGGAGCAGGACTTGGCCTTAGAAATTCAACATATAGTTTTTAACTGCTGGTTATCTTTTCTTCTTTGGAGGGCTTCCTGTTGTTTCCTTAATTCTTTTTGGAGAGTAGAGATGGAGGGATGTAATATCCATGTAAACTTTATTGAAACTCTTTTTGCTTACAGTTTACTCCATTTTGTCAAAATCCAGTGGTTATTTTAGTTTGATAGATAAGAACTTTGCATGCCACAGAAGTTTATGAAAACAACGCTTCCCTCTTTTCTTTTTTTTTTTTTAGATGTACAAAACAGCAGCTTTAATGATCAGATAGAATCTTTCAAGTGGCAGAGGGCAACCTCTACTTGGTAGCATTGATTATACGTTTCCCTTTCCCAACAATTAATGGGCTAAGTGGATCCGTAAACAGTGCTTATATTGAGCATTTGGAGTTTGTTAGTCTCTTTGAGCTCTTATTGAGGTTCTTGGAGTTCGGAAGCTCCTACATTGCACTTAATCCTAGACAGAAGTCACTGTGCTTTTCGAGTCTTTGTTTGTTATATCATATACTGTTCATGGGATTAAACACTAAGGGTGGCCCCTTTTGGTTGTCCTCCGAGCAACTGGGGCTGGCTATATGTACATTCAAATAATGATTTGTAGGATCGGTTTCTATGTGTCTTTTGTGATAGTAATTGGCCAGGCTTGAAGCCTTTGACTCAAAAATTGTTAATCATCTGTTATCTTTTCTTGCATTCAGGTCTAGCTATGCTATCTCTAATTTTTTGGAAGAGCAATGATCAATGCATATGAGATGAGCACTGACTTTTTTCTGCTAATTCTTTCTGTTTACATTGTACTCCATTTTGTCACTTGCAGAGGATATTGTTGGTTGAAAGATGAAGAATTTTCATGCCAATCTGATCAATTAAGTTCGTATTAATTATGTTTTGCTCTTTTTCTTTTCAATTTAACAAAGAAAATCTGTCTTGTACCCATGATTAGTTTTTCTTACTATACTTGCTTTTTGCTGTAATTCTTTTGTCATCGCTTAGGCTTAGATACTTAAGTGATAAATGTCCAGATGGAACTTAAAACTGTCATCTGATAAATGTCTAGTTCCTTTATTTTCCTTCAAATTGGAGTAGACTTTTGAAGATTGAGCACCTTGGTCTACTAATCAAGTTTCAAAAAGCTTTGTGGAGATATATTCTAGTATTGTCTAGTTGTTGAGATGCCAAAATTCCACTGAATTTAGGTTTTTTGTTATTCTGTTATTTGATCTTGGTGGGCTTGTTTGTGCAATATGTTTTGGTATTATCTGATTAAAATTGTAATTGATATTTGTTGAGCATGCTTCCGTATGATCTTATATTTAATCTGCATTGACGTCCCGAATTCAAATTTAGTCGGTCTAGTGAGATCTGGATACCGGATAGTTAATCCAAAAATGATCCTATATTTAACAATGAAAAACAAGTTTTAGCCATCATTGTTTATAGGATGAACTATTAATATGCACATTGAATTATTTTGAGATGAACTACTTGCCAAAATCAACTTTTGTAAATGGACAAAAGAAGTAGAAGGCAGGCCTGGACCTTGTTGAATGAAAATATGGGCCAATGGCCTCAATTTGCAAGCCCACTGCTCCCAATATTGCTATCATCAATTTCACATACAAAATCTTTATCTGATTTGCATGATTTAGTAAGGGCCAATATATGTTAATATTGAAAAAAAGATGAAGAAAAATATATGTTAATACTTCCAAATGAGAGTGGCAAATATTTCCTTAGGGACATTTTAAGTAATGCTGATTTTAATGTATTGTAACAATTGTTTAAGCCATAAATTAAATAAATTGTCATTTAAATTGAAAAATTAAAACATTAATAATTTAATATGTAAAAATTAGAAGGAATAAAGTAATTAAAAATGCGGAATCGACGCGCCTTTTATAAAATCATAGTCCACGGAAAGTTTCGATTACGCGACTGTGTTCACAGTAAAGACAGCGTACTGGAAAAGCGAGCCAAAAGCCATACCCAAGTAACTCTTTCTCTCTCTCTGGTTCAAACTTAAAACTCCCATTTCGTCTCCGTCAGGTCTTTTCTCTCTCTAGTAGTTACCAATCACTCTAATTCTCTTTTTCTAATTCATTTACACCTCCTTTGATTACTTAGTCGACTAAACTTCTTCAATTTCTCACTTTCATCTCTTCGGACTCCAACAGCCGACTCAGTTACACTACTCCTATGGTGAGTCCTCGCTCGTTATTTTCTATATCTTACTCGTTAATTTTTAGGCACTTCTAATTGAACAGTTTCATTTCTTTTGCAAACTATGCACAATTTTCTCGATGGAATGTGTGCTTTATCGCGAGCTTCGATTAAATTGAGCTCAATATGCAGGTGTTTTCTCCTGAATTATGTTCCTCGTGCTTCTAGACAGTGTTTTCTTTATCTTAATATGACTGTCTGAATTTGGAATTAATTAGCTTCTCGAAGGGGTTTTGGTTTGATTTGGTTTGGTTATAGTCAATTATCTGGAGATTGGTGATGCTACACATTTAATTTGGTGGCTTATTGAGACATTAGCTTGGGACTGAATTACTTTGTTTTCTGTTTATCAGATGCTTGGATTTTTTTAAGTTAGTTTAGATTGGTTTTAGTTGAGAAATTTTCTTGGGAATTTCGATTTATGGAATAGGGGAATTAAAATGTATTAATGGACTAATTTGTCATAGGAGTGATTTCATGTGCTTAGATGATCGTTATGTTAGTAAATTTGATTTATATGTTCCATTAGCATGTGGTGGATAAAGTTTTTCTTTGGAAAGGAGAGTGATTAACTATTTATATATCTTTTTTGTTTTTGCTTGGGGTTTTCAGTTTGTGTATTTGAGTTGCATTTGGTGGATTTTCCATGGAAACAGAGGTTAGAGTTAAGGGGAATGGCGAAGCAAACTTTGAGGCAGCAAAGGTTGAGGACAGTTACTCTTCTTTATATTCAGCGAAGCAGCTCACTGATCCTGTTGTTTACAAGCTTGTCCGGGTACATTCTCAAATAGATATATATTTAATACAGATTTTGATTAAAGTCTTCTCGAGTCATCAAACAATTGAGGTGGGATGGCTGAAGATTGAAATAATTTTGATAGCAGTACTTTGGAATCAGAAATTTGATATTTTTTGCAAGTAATTAGATTTCATGTCACTACTCGTGAAATTGAAATTCTTTCTGAAATGGGAGGTAGTGAAGCAGTTTCTGTTTTGGTATCATTCTTTATGCTTTAGTGCAGTATCACCTTTAAAGCGTATGTTCTTGCGGCAATTAAGTGGAGTAAATCCAGTCCAGTATTGTTTACCCCATAGTTTCCTGGTATGCTGCCCCTACCTCCATCAAACGTAAAGGCTTCTATGCTATGGCTGCAGCTCAAACTGATGCAGTGACTATGGATGCTATTGATTGGTGGTCTACTTAAGGCTCAAAAACTCCGAAATTGGAAGAGATTGCTAGAAAAGTCTTATCTCAACCAATTAGTAGTTCTTCAGCTGAACGAAATTGGAGCACATATTCTTATATTCACAATGTAAAGAGGAATAGGTTGAATGCAACAAGGGCAGATAAGTTGGTTTTTATTCACTCAAATATTCATCTCTTAGCTTGCTTCAATGAAAGTTATAAAGGAAGGGCCTTTCACCAAATGGGATGTTGGTCTTGAAGAGACTCATATAGATGATTCTACGATTAAGTTGCAATAAATATAGTGGAAATCCTTAGATGGTGATTGGTATTGCAAAAAAGGGCAACCATAAGATGAATTGATCTATAGAATCAAACTCTTATTTAGAATATTTGTCTAATTTTGTCATTTTATGATCATGCTTTAATTTTCTTTTGAGACTATTTTGATATCTTTGATGTTAAGAACTAAGGAATTTTAATTTTCTACTTTTTATGAACTTATGTTTCATAATCTCTCTCTCTCTCTCTCTCTCTCTTTTCCCCACTTAGTACTATGGTTTGAACATTTTGGGTAGCAATTTAGTCCTAAGCGAATGTCGTTCCTAAATAGCGAGCAGTTTAAGCGTACCCCCATACCACGTACCAAGAAAAGCGACGTACCATGCACCCGTACCAAGTTCCAAATCTTACCTATTCCCCAGTAACTATGGTTTACCCCTTTGAAAATTTTCCAATTCTATAAGGAAGGTGAATAAGCTGTTTTTTTTTTTCCATCATGAAATTGAATGCTAATTGTTTTTGTATTTTTGCTAGTAAGCTGAAGTATATTGTTTGACATTGTCCTTGACACCCTTGTAAGGGTTATCGACAGTTCACTGTGGCTTCATCCCTCTTTTGCCTTTTTTCCCTCTCATATACTTTCTATTACTTTGTTTTGATAAATTGTGAAGTTGGGATTTATGGATATCCTTTTCATTATGCAGCTAGAAGGAGATGGAAGATTAGTGCCTGCAACTGATGATGAATTTATGGAGGTTGAAGGCTTGCTTAACTATGAGAAAAGTGAAATACATATTGTTTCTGACCCGCACGCTATAGGGTGCATTTCCAATGAAGAATCTTCCTCTGGCATGCTGCTTCAGTTAGAAAGGTTGCAAGGTGTGTTTTTTTTTTACTACTGGTGCTTTCCGTAGCATGTAGAATATCAAGTGTAACAGAATGAATGAATTTATTTCAGTGCATCTGCTTAATGATTTTTCTATTATTATATATGTTCAATGATAGGACTTACCCTTTTGTCGTTTGTGATAATATTTGATGAGTGTCATAACTTTCAAATGAGGTTGTTAGATGATTTGCTTCAATATTTGGTAGAATTCTGAAAGCTTATTTTCATCTTGGCTTTCTGTGCACTCTTGGTAGTTTGGTGCACTTGATCCTCAAATCCTTCGTTTTATATTCATTTTCTACTTGGAATACTAGCTTCTTCTTCTTCTTCTTCCTTTTTTTTCTTTTAAAGCAAACCGACTTATTTGAAATTTTGAACATAAATCTTCTGTTCTGCTAAGGGTATTTCAATTCAATGAAAATCTATCTCATTTCAGTTCATGCTTTGTTTGCTTCTAGATGTTCAGATTAAATGCTTTTCCCTTAAAAAAAATGTGATATGCCGTCTAAATTTGTTCTGTTGCTTCCCAATATCTGAATAAACAATATATGCAGGTCTCTCCCATTTAGAGGAGAATAAAGTCGCGCCAGAAAAGCGAAATGCACGGCTTGAGGTATTGTTGGGCTTTGAAGCTATATCTTTCCTTTGCATTTTAGACTTGAATTCCATCTTCTTATTTTGGCATGGTGGAAGTGAAATACATTGTAATGTAGACTCCATTTGTCGAAACCAGTGATGTTCATATTTTCCCTTTTGTTTTTAGTTTGAGGAACCCCACTACTGCTCGAGGAAGTAAAACTCTTATCTGAGGGGTTTCCTGTGCAAAAGTTCAGCAATATACTTTCAACTTTATATTGACAGGGCATCTATGAAGGAGCTAAGAAGCTGCAAAATGGATGATCGTTAGGGATTTTGGAACATCTTTGGTTCTACTATGTCCACAAAATGTTTTTGACAGGCCAAGAGGGAACCAAAAATTAAAAAAAAAAAATGGAGCTTTGTTTTTCTTGCTGTAAGAGTTTAATGTCAAAGTTGTGCACTAAAGAAAATACATTACTGATATTCGTAGGTGCAGCCGTGCAAAGATTTACTTAAATATTCAAATTCATGATCTCAAACATGGAAGATAATTTCTTCTTGGGGAGTTAGGAATGGATGTTGGTGTTTTCTAAAAAGTATATTCCAAAAGTTGTTTTTAAGAGTGTATTTAGTAGTTCTTAATGACAAGAAGTTTCTAGTATGCATAGGCTCTGTCAGCAGTTAACATTCTGTTGTTGATGTCATCATTTCCTGGATGCCATCTGTTGAGTTTCTTCTTCTCTTTTTTACCTCTTCTTTTCAGCCGTTGTTTTTCTCTGCTACATTTTCATATATACTTTCTAGAAATTTGTTTTATGATAGATTGTCCACGTATTAATTGAAGTACTTATTGTCTTGGATCCATCTCGGCCTTTAAAATCTCTTGTAGTACATTGAGGAGATGTTGCAAAAGGTGAAAGAGGAAGAGAGGCTCCGCTTAGCACGTGGATCTTCTGATTATTCTTCTGCTTATGTGATTGTAGACAGCCAGTGTTCTGATGAGCATGATAAATTGCCTGGTATTGATGAGAAGCTCCGATGTGAAATTCCCTTGCAGGAAACTGTCCCTTCTTTGGCACCAAATTTGAGTGAAAGCTATAGGCATCAATCTGGAAGCATTGAGGAGTGCTCAAATCCTCCAGAGAAACTGACAGAGGGTGGATCTTTGATTTCTGCCACTGTCAGTACTTCAACACCTGATTTTTCCAAGTTAACAGGGGAAATATGCTTGGATAATTTGTCAATTAGGGAACTTCATGAAACTTTTAAAGCAACATTTGGGCGAGAAACTACCGTCAAGGACAAGCAGTGGCTTAAGAGAAGGATAACCATGGGCTTGACTAACTCTTGTGATGTTTCAGCAACAACTTTCATTATTAAAGACAGCAAATTGGTTAAGAAACTGAAAGAAGAAGATTGCGATAATGTCAGTGCTGCCATTGCTAATGAACTAACAACAATAGCATTAAGTGGAATTCAGGGAGGAGCTACAGTTAGCCATGGTAGCCAACTGGAAGATCATCAAGTTGTTACTGATAAGAGGAACCATAGCTTAGGTGACAATTCTGGAAGTGAAGATCATCACACAGAAGAAAGAGCTGCCAAACGAGTACGGAAGCCTACCCGACGATACATTGAAGAACTATCAGAAGTAGAGTCCAAAGATTCCAGTGGAAGGTTAAAAGCTTCGGTAAAAAATTCTGGATTTGGACTGATACCCTCATATTCTCTTGTTCGGTCGGTTAGAAATGTTGCTTCTGATGGGAGAACTGTCTTAACAAGGTTGGATTCTCTTGGAGGATCTGGTATTGAGATTCCATGTGTTTCTCGGGTTCGAAGAAGCCGTCCAAGAAAAAATTTCATGGCTCTTCTGGTGTGTAAATATTTTCTTCCTAAGCACCACCTCTGTCATTGACAAGCTTCCATTTTTTTGCAAAGTTTTCTTGCCCTGTACTGTGATATTTTTTGATAGAAAAAGAAGCTTTTCTAGTGGTAACACTGTAGGTGGGAATATGAAAAAGCAAGGTAGTTTTCTTATACAGGAAATTCTAGTACTTTGACACAAATAAGAATACTAATTAGTGGTAATTGACAAGTTCTGCTAAGTTCCGGGGGCTTGCATTGGAGTAAAGTTTTGCTATTTTGAGTTGAATCTATTTATATACTCTTTTGGATTTGAAATGAAAAATGACTTTTTTTGTTTGGCTGAGCAAAGATGGTAATGGCATCACCCAATGAGATAGCATGGCTGGCAAATCAGACCATTTACCTCCTCTTACTTTTACCCTCTCTTTTCTAGGAAATATGAGTTGCTTTCTCCTATTCTGTCTTTTTGAATTTCCTGGTATTGATGTTTGTCGACTGATTTGGATTGAACTGTTGCATTCTGCAGAAGTTCAATCCTAGTGGTGTGGGCATGACAGCTACGCTGGTAAAGAAGGCACTTGGTGCACATACTTTTTTATCCGATGACGACAGTGGAAAAAGCATAAAGGAAAATCAATCTGTCTCAGCACAGGTTCAGCACCAGATCTGAGTACTTGTATTTTTATCATGGTTATGCAAATATATATCTGTTCATAAAGTCTGATAGTTTTTTGGTATTATCAGTTGTGACCTCTTTCTATCACCATCTTTTTCTTTCCTTTAACCTGTACTATTTGGAAATATAAAATACTGTGCTATGCATCCTCTGATTTGATTGATCTGCAGTCTAGTTACTGCATTTTCTACCTAAGTTTTGAGTTTAGCTTCCCACTTCTGAAAAAGGTTCAAGCTCCCAAGTTTATTGAATTAAATGTCAAATAATATCATGTACTTCTCTATGGTTCTTCATCCAAAATTTTTTTTCCTGTGCTAGAAGAACCATTTTCTGAGACTCTAGGACATCATTAAGCACCATAGGAAGATTAGCATTTCATCCTTTACTCTTTTAAGGCATCATTAAGCAATTGGAAGAACAGTGAGATTCATATTCTGAGCTTCCAATTGCAACATGCTCAATTTCAATTATTTGGTTTCTTATGAGTGCACAATTAGCATTGCTGATCTGAGTGTATGTTCTATTACCAGTTTCTAGGTGTAACAGACAAAAATAAACAGTTCTCGGAGGTGGGTGTGGTCGGGCTGGGACATCATAAGGTGGTTAGACAAGTGAATTCATCTGGGGTTCTGGATGAGAATGTAGTTACTGTGCCAACATCAAAAGGTGGAGTTAGAAGGAAACATCATCGACCTTGGACTCTCTCTGAGGTTATGAAGCTAGTTGAGGGTGTTTCTAGGTATGGAGCTGGCAGATGGTCCGAGATCAAGCGGCTTGCTTTTGCATCGTACTCTTATCGCACCTCTGTTGATCTGAAGGTATGTCTATACTTGCCACTAAATTCATGTTTAAAAAACGAAATTCTGGTCTATGTTGCCACTAGACCTTGTGTTGGATAATCTCTTAATTTTTTGCTGATAAATTCAAATTTAGGACAAATGGAGGAATCTGCTTAAAGCTAGCTTTGCTCAGTTACCTTCAGATAAAGGGGTAGGCACTCACATCTATTACTTTTTTCGTTGGTGCAAGTCATTGCCTCTTCATGTATCCTCTGTGAGACTGATGTTGTTACTAATATGTTTTTATTTTGATTAACAATACAGATAAATTCTCGAAAAAATGCCGCTACAATGCCTATTCCTGAACCAATTTTATTGAGAGTTAGAGAGCTGGCGGAGTTGCAGTCACAGGTTCTGCCACATCTGAGCTTGAATAAGGTGGCTGGTAGTACTGGAAATAGTGTACATGAAAACCAAGCAGTGTACTTGTAACATAGTTATTACTAACTACCAGAATGTAGTTATATAAATCCCAAATAAATACACATTAGTCTATCCGTTATCTGATGTCATCAGTTAACAGTGCTTTTGATGGGAGTGAATGCGAAAAGTTCAAATACAAACAGAAGGCCACGGTTGTCATTTGAACTTCTATGAGATCTAATTCTAGAGACCATAACTTTGAGCAACTACAACCGCATTTTCGTGCCGTTAGGTAATATGCCTTGGAGATTGTGTTTTGCATTTTATGCCTGTGGGGGAGTTTTTGATGTTGTGTTACACTACAATTTGGGATCATATTCATAATTGATTCCAGCAAGTAAAAAAGAACAGCTTCACATTCAATATAACCTAGTTTTCATCCTGGATTAGGATCCTCTAGGATTTCCCAATGTCAAAATCCTGTAAAAAGAAATTATTCAAATTGAAGGAACGAGATTAGCTTAGCATAGATTTTGTATTTGAACGTATGCATGGAGTTGTATTTGTAAATAGCAGATGCTTATTGAACTTTATTCTTGTCGAGAAAAGGGAAGTTAACTTATTGCTGTTTTTACCTCAATCGCTTGTTTCGACTACATTCCCAACTGTTAATTTTATCCTCTTTTAACTTTTTTTTTTCGGAAAAAGTGACCTTTATAGACCGAAAAGTTCAAATATAAGGGGGAACAACTTCCCAATATTTGAAAAAATCAATCTGTAATGAAACTCTAGCTAGCATATGAGCTTCATGATTATTAGTTCTACTAACCCAAAAAATACTAACATTAGGCAAAAAAGAAAGAAATGATTTACAATCCGAAATAATTAAATTAAAGTCAGAAATATCTAAAACAAAGTTGTTAAGAATAAAAGAAATTTCTTGAGCATTTGTAAAAATATCCCTTCTGGTGGGAAGATGATCTACTATCCAGGAGAGCACCAACTGAAGAGCCATTGCTTCTGCTACACGGGGAGTAGGAACTCCTGACCAATGACCTGATGATCGCCTTGAGAAAGTTACCGTGAATATCCCAAAGGACAGCCCCATAACCACTCTTACCTCGTGATGAAAAATTGTTGCATCCATGTTACATTTCCAACCATTCCTCACATTTGCACCTAATAAATGAACTTGCGTAAGGTCCCTAATTATCGGCATAAAAACATTGTTAATTACTGTTTTGGTAGCGTTCCATTCCTCAAGAAAGGACAATGCCGACCCAACTACAATATGGGGAGCCATCATAGTGTTTTGCAAAAATAATTTATTTCTGACATTCCACAACTGCCACATAATCAAACATACCTCTTCAAATTTAACCTTGTCCAATGAGTGAGCCAAATTAGACAACCAACCATACATAGAAGATACATTCTCTTGAACAGTTAACCCATAGCTACTCCAAACATTCCGTGCAAACTCGCAATAAAAGAATACATGCACTTCATCTTCACAACCCTTGCAGAGAAGACAAGTAGGATTAACCTCACAACCACGTTGTAATAGTCTATACCTTAAGGGGAGGATATTTATCAAAGTTCTCCATAAAAAATTATGTACTTTTGGAGGAACATCTATCTTCCAAATAACTTTCCAAATGTTGGTAGACTGGACATTAATACTTTTTAAACACCTAATTGCCACTTGGTATCCACTCTTAACCATATAACTCCCTTTTTTATCAAAATGCCAAATGAAACTATCTTCTCTAGGCATCAAAGGCAATGGAATCCTCAAATTAGTATTTACATTTTTCACATTACAAAATTCAATCAATTTACCCATATCCCACTCCTTTGCATTGTTCTTAAGAAAGGTGGTAACTTTCACCCCATCCTCGACAAAGTCAGTTCCTGCTCCAACATAAAAGTTATCATCCTTGGGAAGCCGAGGATCTTTTTAAACAAAATTGATTTACCATTTCCTACTCTTTTTCTAGTACCCTACTCCAATAAAGTCTTAGCTTGCATAATACTATGCCATGTGAAACTAGGATTAAAGCCTAACATAGCATCAAAAAAATTCCCCGATGGAAAATATTTAATTTTGAAAATATGAAAAACCGGAGTATTATTCTTAAACAGAAGTCTCCAACCTTGTTTTGCAAGCATCGCTAAATTAAAATAACTTAAATCTGTAAAATTCAAACCACCCATATTCTTGCTACCACATATTTTCCCAACTCAGTTAGTGTAAGTTTCTATCCCCATTACACTTTTTGCCCTACCAAAAGGAGTTCATCGTTTTTTGTAACTCATCACAAATGGAGACAGGATCAAAAAGATACTCATACAATAAGTAGGAATGGCTTGAGCAATGAATTTTAAAAGAATATCTTTTTCTGCTCTAGATAGGCTTTTGTTACTCCACTTTGCTCCATTTCATCCTCTTAACTAAATCAATTAATTTTATAAATTGTACGCACATTAATTTTTTTTATATTAAATAAAATTATTGACATTTTTTAAAATCAATATTTGGCATTTCATATAAAATTTCATTGTGCATTTTTATATAAAAAAAATTACTGTGCATTAAATGATTCATTTTATAAAACATGAAATTTATAATTTTTTAATACCTATTATAAAGATTTTTATATAGTAATAGAATAAATAAGAAAATAAATAAATAAACAACTCATATATATATATATATATATATATATATATATATGAGCATTTAGAGGAGTTTTACAAAACTACCCAGAAAATAGAACTCCTACTTAAAAATACCTCCACCTTTATTTTCTTTTTAACATTACCTTTTTTTAAATTTCTATTTTTAAAAATGCCACTTTTTTAATCCAACACAAACTCACCCTCTTCTTTCCTTCTTCATTCTCTCAAAATCAGATCCAATCTAGCCGTTATTCTCGGGTATTGGAATCTCTATACTTTCGATTTCGATTCTCTTTCTTCTGGTGCTCCTTTCGCCGCAAATTTCAACAACCCTTCAAGCACCAGTGGTGGGACAGAAGCCTTGGGTTCCTGTAATGGGTTGGTTGCGTTGCCACCTGCCAAGTAAGTTTTCTGGTTTTCTTTGATTTCCTTGTTCTTATTAATTATAAGATATATTGTTCTTAATACAACATGTAGAACATGATTAAGAGAAAAGGAAAAACTTGGATCTAGAATTGCGAATCGGCAGATAAAAAATATTTTATTGAAATTTAATTTCGAGTCCATTATTTATTCTTTTTGTAATTATTATTACGTAAACCAAATTGTTTTGCCATTGAAATGTTGGAATTTTCATGGCTTTGGTTTGGTTGTCAGGAGCAGTGAAAAAGAACAAAACATAAAGAATCTTATCTCGAGAGCTAAGCAACCAAACACTTAACATGGGAATATTATAATTCAGTCGTCCTAAATAATACTCATTCAGCAGATAAAAGAAAAGATAAAATAATGAAGAAAATTCAGCTCTTTTTGCTGACCATATATAAATTAAAATGCAATTAATCAAATATTATAATTAGTTCAATTTTAAAAAAATCTTCTTTTCAGGTCACAAGTTGTGGGTTGGCCACCAATTCGGTCTTTCTGTAAGAATGTAATGACAGTGCAAAAAAATAGTGACAAAAGTGAACAGAGCGCCACCGCCACCACCTCCTCTGGCGAAAGTTACGGTGCAGCTTTTATGAAAGTGAGCATGGATGGTGGATGTTCTTACTAGATTTCATTTTATTTTTTCCAGTACCGTTGAATACTTGAAGGACCATTTACAAGGCTTTACATGAAGTATGAAGCAGAGTAGCTTTTCTTTTGTTTTCTTATTCTCATGTCAGTTCTATACTGCTGGATTTACTTTTGATTATATTGTTATCTGTTTAACAATTGGGCAAAACAAGTAATTATGTGATAAGAATTTTGAGCTGGATTTTCTCATTTGCCTATGTGGATTCTTGTGAAGAAAAGCACTGTGTCTGCTTTTGCTTAAGGCCAACAGTTTTGAGTTTTCTTTTCATGTTCTCTTTGTCGATTAAGAAAAAATTGAGTGGGATTTAAATCCTTTAGTTATGCTTTTGAGGTTTAGTTGAAATTCGCCCATACTTTTAAGTGATAAGCCATTGTTGAGCCATACTTATTCAGCATGGTCTGTGCTATATTGCTGCAAGGGCGAGGAATAATGGTATTAAGAAGTAGTATTGTAAATTATTGCAATATGCGGCAGCATTTCAATATCCAGGGGTACTTTTTGCATGAGATTGTAGTCTATTCATCACCTCATCCTTCCATTATTAGCACTGCCATATTTGTGCTGGAATCGACCTACAATTCGAATTTGATATTAAATGCTATTGTAAAGCCTTTTGTTTCTTGTTGATTATATTGATTGGTAAAGTCGTTCTCCATTACTGTGCTTCTATACCATTCGTTTCCTGGCTTATATTGGTTACATTTGCAAATCCTGTGATGTCATTTATTCCAGTTGTTCAGTAGCACTATCTCACATGAAATGCAAGCATCTAAAATTTAACGGACTAATAGAAATTACAAAAAAAGTATTTGAATCTGCTTTTTCTGATGGATTTATGCAAACATTAACATAGACTGAGGAGCAGCAGGAAGTGACTGTAACTTTGGGTGGCATTCTAATCATAAACTTCCAAATCGTAGCATGATATTATTTAAATATAATATTAACTAATATTTATTTAATTATTTTTAATAGGATGTCAAATAACTTGAAAAGGGAGACTCAGTAATGATATGGCATCTATGTAAATAAATACGAGCCCGCTGATAAATATCTTTTCTTAAGCACCTCAACAGAAATTGAATACCCATTTTCCGTATTTCCAAAAATTTTACAAACTCAAATGAATTGAATATTAGTAAAAATCTTGCTTTCTCAAATAAATTCAATATGTATTAAAACTAAAAATCTAAAATATTTAAATTCAGGGGAAAAATGCATTTTCCCAATTTGTTTGCTTGTAAGTGGGGATTTTAATATTTATGATGCATTCTGAACTGAAATTAGTGTGACAACTAGGACAGTGTTTTGATTTTCTTTTATGAAATCTCAAAATTTCATTTTTTGTTGGTATAGAAAAAAAAAAGATTGAAGTATGAATAACCAAAAAAGTCCTGACCAAAATAACAATAATAAACTATATAAAATTAAAGTTCAATTTCTTTTCTTTCTCTTGATTACTAAGCTGAAGACATTATTATAAAAACTTAAATTATTGGGCACAAACTTTTATTTAACACAAATAGTTAGTAAAAGAAATTAAATAGGTTTTATCAAACATTATGTAAACAATCTTTTCCCTTTATGTTGGCAGGTCAAATTGGTCACCTTTCCCAAAAAAAATAAAAAATAAAGGAGAAGGCAGATTTCGGTAGAAGAAGAATCCAAAGTGCTCAAGTATACCAACCGATATACTAAATTTCTTAATATTTATAAAAATAAAAAACTAGATGTACTAGCCGGTATATCAAATTTAAAAAAAATAAATTAAATCATGTTTGCAATATGAAATATGGTATACCGGATGTTATAGAGAGTATACCAGCCATAATACAAAATTTCATAACATAATTAGCATTTTAAAATTTAGTATACCGGCTGGTATACCAAAATTCAAAATACAATCCATAACATAATTTAGCATTTTTTAATTCACTTATCATGAAATATAATTAACTTTTTTTAGCTTTAATTAATAGTTAAAAAAAGTCTATTATTAATATTTAATTTAGTATTTTCAAATGTATAAGATAATTTTAATTTTTTTAAACTGGTATACCGGTAGTATACCTGGTATATCAAAAGGTATATCCGGTATACCGGTGGTATACCTTCAATTTTAGATTTAAATATATCGGTGGTATACCTGGTATACACCTAGTACACCAACGGTATACCTGATATACCAAAATCTAGAATATTATTTTTAATTCTGAATTTTGGTATACCACAGATATATCTGGTATACCGACAATCCAGAATATAATCTCAATTTTGGATTTTGGTATACCGCTGGTATACCAAAATCAAGAATAAAATTTAATTTTGATTATCATTCATAAAAAGTAAAAATAACAAATAAACCTTCACTCTCTACAGCACTTGCATTTAAATTTATTATTTATGCTCAAAGAAACTTATGATTTGGAGAAACTCTTCTATTTCTTTTGCTTGAATTTTTTAGAAGTGTACCATGACATATTATGTATACCAAATGTTATACCATTGATATACCATGTATACCGGATGGTATACCATTGATATATCGGATGTACCATGTGGTATATCATGTATAATAGGTGGTATACCAGGTATACTACATGGTATATCATTGGTATATCGGATGCACCATGTGGTATATATTGTGGTATACCATTGGTATACTTGATGTACCAGATGATATACCATTGATATACCGGATGTATCATGATACACTGTGGTATACTGGATCTACCAGGTGGTATACCAAAATCAAAAATTGTCTTCTGAATTTTGATATACAGATGGTATACTAGGTATACAGTCGAGTATACCAAAATCCAGAATTAAAATTATCTTCTGAATTTTGGTACATCGGTGATATACTAGGTATACCGTTGGGTATACCAAAATCCAGAATTGAAATTGTCTTCTGGATTTTGGTATACTGATAGATATCGTCTGATATACCAAAATTCAAAATTAAAATTATTTTTCTAAATTTTGGTATACCAGTGGTATACTATGTATACTGTTTAATATATGTTTGAAATCTGAAAATTGACATATCGAATGTTATACCAGATATACTGAACGGTATACCAAATTTAATAATATAATTAACATTCTAAAATTTGATATACCAGCTGGTATACTTGATATATCGTCCGGTATACCAAATTTCAGAACATAATTTTCAAACACTAATATTCCAAACTAAATTGATAATTTCGTTTATAATTACTCTTTCTAATCAATTTTTCTATTTAGTCATACAACAAATCAATGGTAGAGAAATCAACAAAAAGAATAGAAAATATATACATTCATTACAAATTCACAATGTTTTAAATCTAGACGATCTAATTGAAATTTCTTTGCATCTTAAAACTTGTTTGCGTGTTTGCATCAGACTTGTTATCCCAATTGGCATTACAAATAGTAAAATAAAATTACATTTTTCTGTAGAAATATGTTCAGATATGTATCTATAAAGATTAACTTAGTTTATATTACAACGCATCATAGATCAAGATCACTTCTATGCATTGCATTTTTAAATGATTACAACACATGATTTGCGATAAAGGTTGCAGTCACAATGAGATTGACTGCTTTTTCATGCAACTAATAAGCTCACTAAACAATACAATTCTTCATGTAGCTTCTGATGCATAACCATTTGCATGAACTCCGATCGACCCAAAAACTCCAGAGTTTCTTAACCAATACTGCTCAAACCTCTGCCTTGCATACTCCATATAATTAAAATCAAGCTTGTTTACATATCCCTACGAAGATAGTCAACATTTTCATGCATCAAAAACCTGTCTTTTATGTTAGAGGATAAGATGAATAAAATGAAAAATCGAATGAATAGTTATCGAGATTATTCCCCATAAGCCCCAAAACAGATTGTTTGCAAGACTGTACTTTTCTACATCATCAATTAGCTGTTTGATTTCATCTTCGCTAGGTTTGTCACTTGAATTTTTCCAACCACAAAAAGCTTAAAGTTAATTTAAATGGTTTGAAGCACTAGTGCCATAAACTACCAAAGCATATATCAGTTCAAGTGAACAGGAGAAGAATAGCATCTAACCTGCAGAACTTAGGTAAGCAAGAACAAATCTGCGGTGCTCTTCCAATCCTATATTTTACACAATTAAGAAAGCAAATGAGTTAACCATGAGTATGAAACCTTCTTGTCACTAAAACCATCTAGGTCGAAACAGAAGGATTAACTTTCTATGAAAAGTTACCTTGATACTTGCTATAATCCAATATATGTGGAGTCTCGGAATGATTTGCAATGTCATATGCAACTGGATTATATCTTGCATACTGATAATCTTGTGAACGTCAGCACAAGCAAATAGTAAGAAGAAGATTGTATAATGATAGGGAAGGGAAAATTGCCCTTTTGACACAGGTTGAAAGAGAAAAGGAAAAGCAGTATATGACTCATGAACAATAGGTAAATCAGAATTTTTGGGTAGTAATTGATTAAAAAAAGTAATAAGAAAACTCGACATAGATGGGGCACCTAAACAACTTCAACTATTTTTGAAAAACCTTAGGAAAATGAGGGCCTTTCTTTGGCTTTTTGTTTATTTGCCTTTTAAATCATTAGTTTCAACTGCAACAAAATTCATGGTCACTTAGCAGACCAAATTTGCAGATATACCAAAAATAATAAATAATTGAACAAGCTTTCCGCAGGTTTGCTTACGATTGGGATATAAGACACGATAACTCAAGATTAACAGGAACCACAAGCTTTTTATATCTACATTAGATATAATTACTGCCTACTACCATTCCAATTATCAAATTCCACCAAGAAAACTTACATTTAGCAAGAATTTGGTACATAATTATATAAAAAACCTCAACTAAAACTATGAGTTAATCTTAGTTTGTTGCCCCCCTGCTAGATTAAGAGGGTCTCACTTTAAATGAAAAGACAACAACGAAAACCAAATGAACGATAGACCTCCAAAATTAATGCTCTAGAATTAAAGCCACATGATATAGTTCATGAAAACAAACGGGGGAAGCTTACAATTATGGTGATTGATCTTGTCTCTTCATCCATCATAATGTTGCCATACTGAAGGTCGTTGTGGCAAAATCCAACATCCTGATACCCTTGAGACAGCTGCTCCTCTAGCATGTTGATTTCACCATCTAGACGATCCAACTAAAATTTCTTTGAATAGAGAGGAAATGGAAGATGTAGAAGAAGAGGGTAAATGGTCGATGCACGTAGATATATTTACAAAAGTAGAGAGGAAATGGGCAGTGCACAGAGATATAGAAGAGAGGAAATGGGAGATGGGGTAATGGTATTTAGGGTTAAAAGAAAAGAGGTATTTTTAAAAATAAAAAATTAGAAAAATGTATTTTTAAATTTAAAAAGAGAATGGCTGTATTTTTAAAAAATAGGGATAAAAAGAGGTAAACCATGTAAATTCCTCAAATTTGTATGGGCTGCTTCATGAAATTTCTGGAGTTACTGGGCCTCGTAGAGTTTTCTGATCCCTACATTTTCCTCCTTTTGTCCTTCATCAAACACCTTCACTGTAATCTGCCACTCTAATTTTCCAATATTAATAACCCAGGATCGGCGTCGACTCAGTTCCGGCGAGTCACCGATCAAACGACTCGTATTTCTTTCTCGTTTGTGTAAGCATTTTTATTTATTTTCTTTTTCATTTACACAAAAAATCTTAGCAAATGTTCAAAGACGTAAAGAAACTGGATTGGCTGCGGTGTGTGAAGATTAAAGTGTGTTTCTTGGTTTAGTAATGTTAATGATTATATGTTTGATTAAAGTTTTGCTTGTTGCAAATGAGCTTTATCTCGGTTGATTACTAATACTGTTCGAACCCAAAATTGGATGCAAAGCTCAAAACTTGGAACTCTTTTTCGATTCTACAGGTGGTGGCAGCTGAAATCAAGCTAATATGGGGATTATCGAGAAAATTAAAGAAATAGAAGCCGAGATGGCTCGAACCCAGAAAAATAAAGCAACAGGTTCCTTGTATTAAATCACTTTGCACTGATTATTGTATATCTATTTGATTATTTTATTCTAACTCTCCGATTCCATAACTATCCTTGATATTGGAGGGTGAATTTTACTTTGTTGAGCTTTTTTTGTTTGTATGGTAACTTGCAGAGTATCATCTTGGTCAGCTCAAGGCAAAAATAGCAAAGCTAAGGACACAGTTGTTGGAGCCTCCTAAAGTGTGAAGCTTTTGCATTTTGTCCTTCTTTCTCTCTGCTGTAAAGTTGCTGATGTTCGAAATAACATTGGGTTAAAACAATACTCGCACAAATAAAGTTTTCTAGTTTGCAAAAGTATGTTAGATATGTAGGTTTTCTGGCGTGCAATAGTGACTTTTGGGAAGCTCATGTTTGCCAGATTGTTCTCATGGAATGCATTCTATATGTAAACTATTGGAGTAACTTCTATTATGCTTGTTTGACAGTTTTAATATGTGAGTTCTGTGAGAGTAATGAATTCTTTGTCAAGTGAGGTTAGACACCAAAGAGGACAATGTATTTCCAAGATTCATGAATAGTTTATTACTGTATCTATATCTGTATTGCAATTTAGTTGTATTTGTAAACGAATCAGTTAAGCCACATGGAGTTGTTGGTGCTAGTACGTATGGTACATGTAGTATGATTGTGGATGAGATTTCTATTAATGCTTAAATTTGGTGCATGTTGGTCCTCAGTGATCCGTGGTTGAGATGATCTGTCTAGTTGATTGAGCATGATAAATTCCCACAGTTATAATTTTTTTGTTGCTTTTTCTTCTTGATGATTATCTTATTTTTCTTCAATTTATATGGCTTCTGGAGTTGAAGGTTTGCTTTCTATTGCTTTTCTTAATCAGGGTTCTAGTGGGGCTGGAGATGGTTTTGAAGTTACAAAATTTGGACATGGGCGTGTGGCACTGATAGGATTTCCAAGGTCTGCTAAATTTATCTGCAATTATTGTATTTGATTGTGATTGGTGTAAGGCATTCCCATACTCATGTAATACAAAGAAAAATGCCGTTTTTCTTTGAAATTAACTTTTACCTTTACAGTGTGTAAACAGTGATTTATCTGTCTAAGCACAACTCTTACTTCATAAATAAAGGGTTCAAAGTCTTGTGGACTTTTATAGGAAAGCATTAGGTGTACTGGGCGTTTTGATATAATAGTGGACTCTTAAATTTCATCATTTTATGGGAGAAGATTTATTTTGTAATGAGAGAATAATATTAATTCTCACTGTTGATCCCCAACGTGCTCCTGTCATGAAAATGCCAACATGTGAAAATGTGGTTCCTACTTTGAATGCAGTGTGGGAAAGTCAACACTCTTAACAATGTTAACTGGCACTCATTCAGAAGCTGCATCATATGAGTTCACAACACTTACCTGTATTCCTGGGATCATACATTATAATGATACCAAAATTCAACTGCTTGATCTTCCTGGAATTATTGAAGGTGCTTCAGAAGGCAAGGGACGTGGGAGACAGGTATAAATGCATAATATGCTTTTATACTTATATGCTGGTTGTGAAGTCAATATCTTCTATCTCTACTAGAGAATTGATGTTTTCCCCCCTCAGGTTATTGCCGTTGCCAAGTCTTCAGATATAGTGTTGATGGTTCTTGATGCTTCAAAAGTAAGAATCCATCTGCCCTATATGCTATTTTTGTCAAAATTTGCTGATGATGAAATCCGATGGCTTCCATGATAAGCCTATGGTTCATACTTGGCTTACTCTTCACCAACAAAATGCTTTTCATTATTTTATGTCCAATAATATTCTTTCATGCAGACTTTAAAATGAAGCAAGTAACTAAAAGGAAAGGCTCTTGCTCATTTTCCTTGAATTTTATAACAAAATTGTGGAGATTCTTTTCCGATCAACCAGGAGTGATTTTGAACTGATGTTGTGTGCAAGATATTTTTCTAGTCTTCTACCACATTGATAATAGCTACTTTAGACTTCTTGCATTGTTTGGTTTATTCTTTCTCAGTTTTCTCTTGAAGAGGTTTAACATTTTTAAGTCTCTGCTAGGTTTTCTGATCAAACTTCTCTTGCTGGATTTTTTTTTAACAACCTACCAAACTGTATAAAGAATTAGCAGTTCATTTATTACCTGTGGTTCCATTCGCTATTTGCCAATGTTTGACTTGATGCGTTGTTATATCAATATCATTTTGAATATTATTATAGAGTGAGGGGCATCGGCAAATATTGACAAAGGAACTGGAGGCTGTGGGTTTGCGCTTAAACAAGAGACCGCCTCAAGTAAGTTTGTCTATTGGGCTTGTGAATTTAAGTGCTAATGGCTACTTAAACTGGAATGGAATAATTGATATTTAATAGAAATATATGGATAACTATTGACTTGGAGGCTTGACATGTGCTTGTAACCTAAAATTCTTAAGTTCTCTTCAGACTAGGAATATGGTATCTTACTTTGTAAAAATGTGATTGTTTATCGTGGATATCATTTCTAATAAGGATGTATGGTTGCTTTGCTGTATTAAATGTTGACTTTGTGTTTTTCTCCACAGATTTACTTCAAGAAGAAAAAAACTGGAGGCATCTCCTTCAACAGCACCTTACCTTTAACTCACGTCGATGAGAAGCTTTGTTACCAGATTTTACATGAATATAAAATTCACAATGCAGAGGTACTTTCTACTTTATGCCATTGAGAATCATACTTTGTACTGCTGACAGTATTGCATAATGATTTTACTTGTTACAATAGTACCATAAAGCAAATCTGGTGGGGCCACTGGGGTTTGCTCTTCTACTCACTTTCATTCTCCTTTAGGAAATGTTTTTGGCTTATTTGGGCCTTTACTACCTTTTGTTCATGGCAGATTTTTCCTTTTATCTTTGATAACAGAAGTTAGTTTTACTTTGTTGCCTGACTCACTGTGACTCCCTCTCACTAAAGTATGATGCTCTGCATAATAATATGGCAAATATGCACTTTGCCAACATGAAAAAATGAATACTAATTTGTTTATATGCTAGTTCTTTTTGCCTCTCTTTTTCGAGTTTTTTTGTGGTATATATACATATATTCTTACTTAACTTTGGGTTAGATTTGTGGGAAAAATCAATGGAATGATATTATGAGTGTGTGTTTGTGTGCATGATGATGGAATGATATTTATGAGTGTGCGTACTAGTGGGCTTGTGTAGTTTCATTGAGGTGAATGATACTAATCTCATTAATCACTGATGAATCCAATGTAGGTGCTATTTCGTGAGGATGCCACAGTGGATGATCTAATTGATGTTATTGAGGGAAACCGCAAATACATGAAGTGTATATATGTTTACAACAAGATAGATGTTGTTGGTATTGATGATGTAGACAAGTTAGCTCGCCAACCAAATACTGTTGTCATTAGCTGCAATCTAAAGGCAGGTTCCACAAATATGCACATCTTATTTCTGTTGTTGTTCTGATATGTAATGCATCTTAGCGACTGAAGTTACCAGTGAGCTCAGAACTTTTTTTTTTTTTAACCACAAAAAATTGCATTAGCTTTCATGAGAATCATATGTAATGCATGCTCCTGCAATTTATGTTTAATCCCCATTGCTCAGTGTATTTTAAACAAAATAATCATGCACAACATGGCTATGTTATATGAATGGCTTGTCAAAATATGACAGTTTGTTTCACGTTTGTTAAACAGCTCAACTTAGATAGACTACTTGCAAAGATGTGGGAAGAAATGGGGCTAGTGAGAGTCTACACAAAACCGCAAGGCCAACAACCCGATTTCACTGATCCTGTAGTTCTTTCAGCTGTATGTTGCGCATTCTATCTGCTGTTTAATTCGTCTGCACATTGTGTGTGTATAAATGTAGTGGTTTTCTTATAGTTCTGACTAAATCTTACGCTGCATAATAGGATAGAGGTGGCTGCACAGTTGAAGACTTCTGTAATCACATACACAGAAGTTTAGTGAAGGATGTGAAATACGTGCTAGTGTGGGGCACAAGTGCACGACACTACCCTCAACACTGTGGCCTTGGTCATACTCTACAAGACGAGGATGTGGTTCAGATTGTTAAGAAAAAGGTGACAGATGCTTCTTTCATTTGATGATAACAAAATTCATTGCACTTGTCTGAATGTCTAGTGTAAATATTGCACTTTGGGATAACTTGAGGAAATGTGAAATACCATTACGAAGCTCAACATGTGATTTTATTGGATAGAGGTGAAGATTTTGAAAATATGTGACTTTAAATGTTTATAGACTTTTGACTCCTTTTTCTCCTTTACAAATTTTTGGTAAAATTGACATCCTTTTCTTTCCTGCAAGCCAAAAATTTAGTAATCTGCTCTTTGCAAATTTTCCAGGAAAAGGAAGATGGAGGAAGGGGTCGGTTCAAGTCACATTCAACAGCTCCTGCCAGAATATCCGACAGAGAGAAGAAAGCTCCTCTCAAGACATAATTGCATCAACTGATTCTTGTTTTCCATTGATGGATAACGCATTTTGCCTGTGTTGTAATTTTGAGTAATTCTTTGATAAGTCCTAATGGTAATCTTTTAGTGTTTTTCTTCTTATTAATTTTGTTTGCACATTCTGCAATTTAAGACAACACCAGATGTTATCTGAGTTTAAGAATTATAATCATAGCATTCATAAATTATTTTATAAATACATTTCTACAAAAAAGAAGGATCTAGCTGAGATTGGCTTCGAAAATCAAACGATTTTGCTGTATATTTTACTCGAAACGAGTGCAGATATTTGTATCATAATTTGAGTCCTTATCAATGTTTGGTGGAGCGAAGTTTACTTCTTGGTGGAAGTATTAGTATCAGTAAAAACTGCCTTGGCTTCTCCTTAACAAGCGTTGGCCTTGCCGATATTTAATTACTTAATATCGTATGGTAGTTGGCTGTCATTGTTGTCTCTGCTGGACTTGTACACTGTTGATGATGGTGTAATGGACAAATGTGGACAAAGCACGTAATTCTATTATTTCTTTTTCCATGAAGCAAAGTGCGTGGCTCCTAGAGTCATCTGTTGAAAATTCCAACCCGTCAAAGTTTATAAACAACCAACACAATAAACTCCACTCCAAATGTATCCTAATTCAATAAATAAGAACCATTGTTTTCTTAAAAAGGCATATCTCTGCAGAGATGATTAGAATTGTAGCAAAACATTTCCGCGCAGCTGGGATGCGAATGGACAGCAGACATGGAAAACTTGTTCAAGGTAATATTTAGTCCACAATTAGATCAATCCTTGCATGAACCTGCTTCTTCTAGTTGTGATGGAAGTACAGACGATGACAATTCAGGAGAACCTTCAAACCAAACTCAGACAGAATTTGGTGTAGAAGATTAGATGTTTTAAGCCAATAGTAAAATGCCTACTTAGGTAAGTAGTAACAGTTCGCATCTCAGTAATTACTTGAACCCAGAAAACAAATCTTAATATCAGAATTCAGAAATTTGCTTAAACAGGTAAACATCTCCTCGCCTTTGTTGCTCAAGCGGCTGCCTCTTTCTGCACAAGGTTTCAACTTCACCAGCTAAGGCAAAGAGTTCCATTGAAAATGCTAGCAAAATTCTCATTACCTTTGAACTTGAATCTCAGAATAATCAATCTCAGCAATCACAATAATCTCTTCAGCGCCACAAGTTTCAATTATCTTACCTAGCTGTTGCCCATAAATGGAGACAGCATCAGATTATTACACCCTAGTTCCATTCAGTACAGCATTTTCTTATCGGCAACAACTGGAGAATGGCCCCATATCTAATAGCCAGCAGCAGAATCTCGAGAAGGTGAACAAGTAGCTACATATAACTTCCCTCCACAACATTTCGAGGTTAAAATTGTTTCAATTTCAGGCTATTAATTTCTGAGACAATGTTTGCAAGAATTACCTGATTATCAGCTGCGCTGCAATCTTGAAGCTAACTGAAATTGTTGTTATCGTGGATTTAGAGTATAATCTACTTGATAAATGATGTTGGTACCGAGAGTTGGCATGGTGGTCAGCAGTCGATTAAAAGTGGAGGAGGTCTCGTTCACCTTGTTCTCGGAACCAACTCCCACAGCATTTCACCTGTGCTGATGCTGAATGCCCCTGGATAGCATATGAACTGGGCACTGAACTTCACTCCACCACATTTCATTTCAGGTATTTTGCTGTAAATATTATGATCATTCTAATCAATTATCACCAAAACCTTTTTCTTAATACAACATAGCTAGTTCAGGAAAACGTATCGTGACAGCTTCAATTTATATATTCATAATGAACACATGAGAAATAGGCAAGAAATTTCTGAATTTAACATTGTACCTGTGTCGAGGATCTTAGGGTGATCACCTGCAGTGAAGATTTCAGATTCCTTGAAGGAAATATATCCTTCAATGTCAATATCAAACAGATGAATCTGCAAATTTGTTGGACCTTTAAGAGATTAATTCATTTTAGATTATTATAGTCTTGAATACAAAACAAGCTGCTTACTTTCCTGTGCTTAGCCTTAAGCTTTTCATCAGGTCCAAATACACAGCAAGTATTCAAAAGCTTGCCATGATCACATTCAGGAACAGATCCACCAATTACTGTGATCCCATGGCAAGAAGCAGCTTTTGATAACATAGACATTGAATCTGAATCATCAAAATTCTCAGCAAATTCATCAAAGTAATCAGTTGAATAGGGGCAATTCAACATCTCCTAGCAACCAAAAGTGAAACTTGATTTCATATTCTTGTAAGTTTTCGTGGTAAAACAAGGAAGCAGCAGTTAACTAAGTGAATTACAGGTAATAAAACAAGCTTAGCACCTTGCTCAGCAGCAACTTTAATGGAGTTATACGCACTGATTATATTTCGATTCTTGTCTGGAACGACCGATAACTGGTAGAAACTGATGCTTTTTAAAATAAAATTGAAAAGCTGAGATGAATTAAGTAGCAACCCTTGGTAATAGATGGTGGTTCTAATAGGTTACGTTTAGAAGTAATAAAGCCACAGAAACAGAAGAGCTCCGAACAGCTACCAGGTGAGTTGATCAGTATTATTTGAATAATATTTTGACGTTGTAAATGTACTTGTAATATTTTATTAGATTAATATATAAATTTCTCGTAAATTATTATTATTTATTAAATTTTTTTCTAAATTAATTATATATTAAATTAGCCTATAAACTTATTGAAAATATTATATTATTTCTCTGTTTTAATATTTGTAAGTTCACAAAAAATGTTTGTTAATAAGAGATAATTTATTATTTTTAACAAATTTTAGAAGATAAATTAATATTTTTAATAGTATAAAATATATTTTTTATATTTTAAATAAATTCCAACCGTTAATATGATATTTTTAATAAATTTAATAAATAATTTAATGAATAATTAGTTAAAAAAATATGATAAATAATAATAGTTTAGTAAAAAATTTATCCATTCTTTCTATTTTATTACGTTTCTATGGGAGGAGAAAGCAGCGGCAGGGACACCTTTGAGGGCTGTCGCTTGTCGATCACAGCTTGCAAACCATGTATCTTGAAATTGGGTGAATCAAATTACTATCTTATAATGCCACACCACTTCTACAAAAACCTACGACGTCGTTTTATTTGACTTCGTAGCGTCTGAAACCGAGTGATGGCAATATTCATGTCCCATGAAATGGCAATATTCATGTCCTAAGAAAGTGGCAGGCAATCATGGAAAAGTTTGCATTAATAAATAATGGAAAAATATGTATATTGCCAAATTCAGATAGATAATGTGTTAATTTTGTCAATTTTATGTGTATAATATGTTGCTAGATAAAATTAAAATGAGATATTTTATCCCCAACGATGAACGACAAGCCCTTTAATTCACACATATTAAGTATTTTTTTCTTCTTATTTTGTCAGTTAAAATGTTTATGATAATAGTTAGATAAGTTCATTGTTGAATAATAAACAACAAAAAACAATAAACCATGAGATGGTGGCCTAGTGGTAATGTAAATTAGGCTAGGAATGAAAGGTTTCAGGATTGATTTTCGACTCCTTCCATGAAAAAGGACAAAAAATCTTAACTTGCAACAACATCCCGAATCCAAATTTAATCGGGCCAGTAAGGTTTGAATACCGGATGATTAATCCAAAAAATAAACAACAAAAAACAGAGATACGATTGGTATTCCTAAGATCAGGTTCTGCCTTCCATTAAAAACAGTAATTGGATATATAATATCTTTCAGCGGTAATTTGATTTTAATACTCCACTGTTGTCCAGTGAAAGCTAAAATATGATGATATCTGCGCAGAATAAAGCTGTCCATGTCCAAAATACACAAGGCTTCTTTGATTTCAAGTTGATAGCTTTTAGGATAATTATGACTGTTCTCTCATTGGACTCAATAGATCCCAGAATCTGAGCCGGCAATGCTTTCAGTTTATTTATAATTATAACCTTCCAACCTATTAGAATATATAATGCTATGTCTAAAAGCAGCCAGTGTTTCTATGCTCTTTGGAAATCACGCAGGATCAACAGAATATGTTTTCCTTAACAAGGGCTCGACTGATATGGCAGGAAACAGTAAATAATTTACCAGGAAAGCTGTTGTGAATCTCCCTGACCATATTGCAATTGCGAAGACAGTGCAATTGAGAAACCATGTCAATCCTTGGCTATGGCCTCGTTTTATTTGGAACCATTGCTGTTGCACTTATCGTGTACGTTCTTGTAATGATCACATGGCGCTCCTCCCGTTACCATTTAGCAAATCAAGGAACAACCAACCCTGCAGAACAAATGAAAAGAGTTTCACTCAACCTGGATCCATATTCAGCTTCAACATTGAAGTATAGGAAAGGGATAGAAAGTACCGAAACACCCTCATTTTGCTTGTCAGATTTTGAGGATGAAGAATATGTCAGGCAGCTTTCACAATGCAGGCATTCTTTTCATGCTCCCTGTATTGACATGTGGATGTACTATCATTCCGACTGTCCACTTTGCCGTACACCAATCCACCGACTGGCTTCCAGTGATGGTGGATCAGCAAGAGAGTCGTCCCAACTGGCTTCTGACGATGGTGGATCAACAAGAGAGTTCACTATGTCCACCATCGGAAATTCCATGGATGGCCTGCTGAATATTAGAATTTCATCTTGAGCTTTCTCCTCTGCCCGGTTCCTTACCCAACTAATCAATCATGAAAAACTTGTCAGACTGCTCCAGGATAGCAAGCAATTATACCTTTTAGAAGGTACAAATTTCATGTTTTCATATAATCATGAATCTTTCATGTTCGAGACCGTTGCTTGAAAAGAATTTACATTAAAAATGCTGCCATTAACAATCATTATTATGTGTTTTCCGGTCACATGGATGTTTAAAACAGAAGCAACAAACCTTGGAAATGAAAATAATTATCAGAAGAACGAAACAAATTATATACAAAGAGAAATCTAATTCTTTTGATATTATACCAATTGTGAAATGCAAAGACAAGTATTACATAGCCCATCTCGTCAATATACCCAGCAAAAGCTTTCTTTTTCATCATCACCGAAATCACATCTTTCTCAGGTTATCTAATCTTGCCTGTAAATCATCATCTATTCCGCTCTCTTCATGAGTCCCAGTTGATTCGGCTTGGGCCACCCTATTCTTTGTGGCAGGTGCAGAGACAGTAGCTGACGGTGCATTAACCAGCTGCATATCAAATACAACATCAAAGCCATTAGAGCATGCCTTTTTCAAACTACATGGCACATAGAATAAAGCTCTACCTACTTCTTAACGACTTAGTTGATCTTTAGCAAAAACAGAATGATGGGAGGAAATGGATATACCTCATTATTGATGTCGATTCCAATCTCATCAAGAACTTGATTTACAAGATCTTCTGTTTCTTCTTCTTCTTCATCTCCTTCCAAAGCATCATCGATAGCATCCCCCATCACCTCAGTAACCATCTCCATCTTTTCATTCTGCCTCTCAAATTCCATCATTATCCTCTGCAGAGATGGTAAGTTCATCTGCCTATTCATCTGGCCCATTGCCTTTGTGACACCTTTCATGGCCTCTCCCATTGCTTGAGTTGATTTCAATGTCTGAACAAAAATTTGAAAAAAAGAAAAAACATTATTTTCAAGCATTGAGCAGTTGAAAAGGCAGTATTGATATTTAGAGAGGTTTTTGTGTATGAGAATGCATATACCACCGTAATCACACACCAAAACCAAGCTTGGACAATGAAACCAATATCAAAGTATAGTCTATTTCAAATCATTCCATAAGCAGATGGAGAATTGTGCGCATCAGACATGAAAGAATTACGTTTTTGGTGCATCAAACAATATTAGAATACCAACTCAAATGGATGTCCTACTGATAATGATTAAGAAGTCATTCACAGCCAACAAGTAGGTACGGCCCATTGCACTATGCACATACAGAATTGGGAGAACTGCAGAAAATACCTGAATTCTTAAAGCCACACCCTGAAGTTGTGATTTGAGTTTATAAAACTTCTCAATCTGATGTCTTGTTCTAATAAGGTCTTTCGCCATTACTTTCACAGCTCCCTGAGAAGAAAGTACAAAGGTCAACTAAGGTCAAACTTGCGGGCAACTAAAGAGCTTTAGAGTGTGAATATGTTTACTCTTTAACTTTGAGGTAATTGTGTCTGATGAAGTGAAAATAAAGTAATCAAAATCTAGCAAAGATAAGACACCTTATAAACTGTAGAGTACATTTGATAAAACAATTATCATTAATCTTGGAGCAACGCAGTTACCTAATTTATTAAAACAAACAAGGGATCATATTGCTGCTCAAGAATGAATAGCAAAAACTTTAATTAAGTTGAAAACCTACAAAATTCATAGTGACAGATGAATGATTGTCAACAAGAAACCTAACAAAATTAATCAGGCAAAAGCATGATCTCCCTAGCTAAAATTTAGCAGAGAATATCATCTCATCTTTGTCACCAAATAATGGCAGTTTGGCAATGCCTAATGTAAACGTTTCCCATCCCAGCTTCTTTCTTCATGAATCAATGCCCAAATTTTGTAAGCTTTTCATTTCACAAACTTATGCGAACATGCAAGGAACATCCCAAGCAGTAACGAAACTAACACTTTTTTTTTTCTATTTTTATTTTCTCATAGTTTAGAACTTCTATAACATTCACCTTGCAGGCAATAAACCTCACTGCACAAACACTAAACACTTAAAGCAAAAAAGGAGCATCAAAACAACAAAAGCAACAAACTATAGTTTAAATAAATAAAACCGAACCAAAATGAGAGATGCGCATGTAAGCGAAGCCATATCAGCTAATTAACAAATGAGTTGAAGACATAACTTACCATCTGGCCTTGCTTAGCATTCTTCTTTATCTCCACGATAAGTTTCTTTTCCTGCGCTTGAAGACCTTGTCTTTCCCTTTCTATTTCTCTAATCGACTTATCTATCATCCTCTTATTTTCCCTCAGAAGCTCTGCAACCCAAATCAAGAAACCAATTATAAACTCTAATTTTAAAACCCAAATCAGGATTCTTACATTATTTACTCCAATTCGTAGCTCAAACACATAAAAACTAAAACTTTCAATCAAATAAGACTAGAAAATGAAATAAATACACTAATCAATTCAAGGACAAACATAAAAATCTAATAAAATACCTACCTGCTGGGGTTTTCCTCTTGCCAAAAAGAAAACTCATCTTTGCTTTTGTAAAATATCTTTCTCCCTCGCGTTCTTCAACGGCAGATTTACTGGCACAGACACAAGTTTTGTATTCAACGCAGTGAGGCAGTTAAGGAAGGAAACTCAGCTTTGTTAGGGCCAACAATTTTCAAACCCGGCCCATGTATTCATTTCAAAGCTTAAAGGCCCATTTGCCGGAGGGAAATAAGTAATTATAGGATGATAAACTATCAATTTGCCAGACACTCAAAACTATTTTTCAGCAATTTATTCAGAATTAATTATACCTAATAAAAAAAATTTTCAAAAAAAAAATTATACCTAATAAAAATGAATTATCAAATTTTTCAGCAATTAATTTTTATTTACAAGGTTTATATTAAGCCAAGTGGGTGAAAGTTTTTATGAATAAAAAAATAAATTATATTAGAGTGCAAATCCTAATCCCTAAATATATATATAAAAAAATGTTAATAATATAATATGATTTAATCGGCTAATGTAATCACGTGACAATTGCTATGATTATCACATTTTGTTATTGTCTTAATAGCAACCTAGCGAAGTTAATGGAGTAGGTTAACTACTTTTTTTAAGCTAAAATTCTGATTTTATCATTATTATGTTTTTAATAGTTAAGGATCCAATAATCAATTTATGTTTTGGAGGCCAAATTTGTAATCAAGCTCCTGAACTTATGGCACTTGTTTTGTTGTTCTGTTTTATCAAATCTTTAATACTTTTCGATAAATGAGAAGAGATGATATGAGTTTTTATTTTTATTTTAATTAATTAGAGGTTTTGATTCAAGTTTTAGATACGGAAAATCTTTAAATACTTGAGAGGGGTATTGTGCCTCTTTTCGTGGAGTTGTTTGATGCAAATTCGGATTAATTGGATCAATAAATTTTAAATATCTAATAGATTATACATATATATATTGCATGCTTGGCTATTGAATACTTATGTCAACTTTCATTTTCAATCACATTTTTATTTTATTTTATTCTACATGAATCCTTCAACTTTTATTTTCTATCACATTTTTATATATAAAAAATAATGATCAATTTCATTAAGATGAAAGCAACAATACATCAGCAGCAGCAACAAGAGGGGCAATAAGAGATGGACAATCTTCCACCAAAATCTGAGTAATTAAAGAAAGATATTGGTGCTTAATCTCCATGTCATTCATGATGTATATGCATATGCTGTTTTTTGGCAGTTGTGACTTGCAATTTTCCATATGGTTTTCATTGGTTTATTCATCAAATTAATGTCATCTAATTAATTATTAGTCTACGTGTGGCTTGGTGAATGATGATTTGTAGCTTAATTAATCATTCTTCTGTTGGTAATAATGTTTAAGCTCTTAAAAATATTTTAAGATGGGTTCTCATGATTCTTGGTTTTAAATTCTCCTTTTTTTATTTCTTTTTAAAAATTTCTGATTTTCAAAAATAACAAATGGCGACACATTGAACAATTTAGCGACGATTGAGTGAATCGCGACAAAAGCTAATTGCACAGTTGTTTCTAATACTTAGATTTAGCGACGCATGGATTTTTAGAACTTTACCCCATTGAACGGAAGCGGGACAATTTAGGGGCGGGCTTCATTCTTTTTAGCGACAGGAATTTGTTTGCTGCTAAATCTCTTTTTCGTAGTGATATATATAGTAGTATTCAGGCTTTAATAACATGTTTATTTATTTCTTCCTATTTTGCGTTAAAAGAAAAAGTATATAATGATAAATAAAACTTTATTATAATGATCAAACCACTAAAATTAAAACCTTAAAATACTTTTTTTTTAATCAAAGAGCTAAAATATTTTAGTTCTACGTACTAATTAGTTTGTTAATGGAATTATATTTGAATATCTCTCTATGAATATGTAACACCCCAAGAATCTCCGATCACGTGAATAGTACTTTTCGAGGTGAATAGTGCCACCCGGAGCCCACCGAGCCTATAAAATTTTTTTTCGTCATTGGAAAGTATTATTCATAACGAATCTGGTGTTATAATTTGGGTTAAAATTGAGGTCAAATAAGTCTCCAAAAAGGAAAAAATAAAATAATTAACTGGACCGATATAGTTGACTAGGAACTTTGACTGGCTTAAAAATATTCCCTGAACTTCATAAAATTATTCTAATTGCACCAATTGACTAGAAATTATGTATATGAATTTTTGGAATGATAAATTAAATTTTTTGAAAACTTTAAAAATTCAGCTTACGGACTGATTAAAATTTACATTCAGGGCTAGTTTGATATCGAAACGACCTCGGATTGACCCAAAATTTTAAGCATGGCCTAATTAATATTTTTAGAAATTTTTGGTATAATTTTTATCAAAAATTGACAACTAAAAGTATATTGACCAATTAAATTGTGACATGTAGCATTGGACCCACTTAGGACTTTATTGTTTTTATCCTAAAGTAGGTAGCCAATTAATTTGAATTAAGAGATTTTTATCTCGAGTTGGATGACCAAAAGGCCATTTCTTTTCCCTTTGCCGTGGCTTCTTCTTCTTCTTCTTCTCCTTCTTCATTTTGTTCTTTGTTTTCTAAGCCAAATTCACAAATTTCTCAACCCTCATCTAAAATTAAATTATCTAATCTTGCTTCCCTTCACCTTTGGTTGTTTTGGGTGGTGAAAGAAGGTGAATAAAGTCTAATTCTTCAAGTGGTCAAATTGGTGAGTTGGAAAAAATTTAGTTTTATTTGATAATTAGAGTAATTAAGTGTTAATTATAGTATTGTAAGTATTATTTGAGCAAAAATTTGACTTAATCTATGGTGATTTTGGCCATGGAATTGCTGCCAATTGAAGAGCAAGGAGAGGGAAGCAAACCAACCAAAAATAAGGGGAAAGACAAGGTTATTGAGTGATTTTGTAAGTGAATAATTTTAAACCCTTTAATTTCACAATATATATGTTGTATATATAATTAGAAAAAAATTTAAGTTAATTATTAATTACGAATTAATATGAAATTGGACTTAGAATTGTGCAATTAAAAGATTAATTAGTGAAATTATGGTATTTAATTAAAATTTAGACAAGTTAAATTTTTGGGAAAATTTTGGTTACAAAAACAATTAGGGACTAAAATGAAATTTTCCGGATTAAATTGAAATAAATGAAAAATATATGATTTTATGTTTAGTGTGATTAATTTGAGTAGAAAATATAATTTATAAGGAAATTGAAATAAGGTAACCGAATAGGGACCTTAAGAAAATTTGTGAAATTTTGAGATATAAATTGGAATAAATACAAAATAGAATATAATTAATTTATATGACATGTAAGGAGCATGTATTGAAAAAGAAAGTAATAAATAAAATAAATAAATAAAATAATGGTAATTGAATTGTATTATTTTAATTGAAGAACTGGTATATTCGAAATACTGAGACTGTTTTTAATAATGTAGACTAATTATTACCATGAATCGGTAATGATGCATTATTGTAAATTGTATTAAATTATAATTGTATTTTGCCCTTAGTATTATGTGTGAAATCAGAAATTAGGATGTACATGGCTATCCATAGGGACATTTCTGTAACCGCGGTAGCAAGTCATGACGACTTGCATAGTGGTAACCTTGATATGGTTACACGTCTGTATTGGAGTGTTTGGGAAAAATGAAAAAGAAAGAAAGGAAAAAATAATGATATGTGTGTAATTGATACTATCGGAGTACTGGGACCCATAGGGTCCGTAGTTTCGCTCATTCTAATTAGTGATATATTTTCATGCTATACTAGGGGCAAGAGAATTAAAATATTGTATTGACTAAAGCATAAAAAGATATTGTACGAACAAGAGAATTAAAATACTGTATTGACTAAAGCATAAAAAGATACTGTATGAGCAATAGTATTAAAATACTGTATTGACTAAAAATACTGTATGGGTAAAAATGTCAAACTTGAAAAGTGAGAATAAACTACTGTTGGGACAAAAGCATATTGAAAAATAAGGGTAAAAGTCTAAAAGAACAGATAAACAAAGAAAGTAGGATAAAAGTGCATATTTGAAACTTTAGGGACTAAAGTGAAAATTTTTCCCTATAGTGAAAAATTCAAGTTAAAGTGATAGAATTTGAAAATAAAACTTGAAAAACTATAATTGAGAATGAATTTCTCAAGCAAGGGTAAAATAGTAATTTTGTCAATACAAGTGACATTTAGAAATTAATCAAAAAATGTTTGTATTATAATGAAATACAACTATGAAGAATATGTGAATGAACTGTAGTGAAATTCTGGGGTTTCAAGTTTATGTTCACCACTAAGTACTTTTGTACTTAGCGTGTGGTTTTGTACTGCACGCAGGAGGCAGAGACTGAATTCGTGCTGGAAGAAAATCAGTATTAAAAGGATCCAGTATTTTTGGTGGTTTTGTGGAAACTGTACATATAAATGTTGCCTTATAGGACAACATGGCTAGTTTTTGAACTGTATATAGTTTTGGACTTATACATATGTTATGTACTGTATGTATGTACGGTTATATGTAAAATTATTGGAAATGACTGTTGTTCTGTATTTGGCTGATCTTGTGGAATATATATTTAAATTGTGGAGGTTGGGTTGGATATTGTGAACCTTTTGGGAGTGTTTTGTGACTATTGCAGGAAGACAGAATTTGGGTTTCAGCCGTTATGCTGCCCGAATTTTTATAGATTAATTAATAAGATATTTTAAAAAGTGGGACCCACGACTTAATGGTTAAATATTGAATACGATCGATGGATAATTTAATAATAATTTATGGACAACCGTAATGTAGAGTGACATCGGTATTCGGACCAATATCCGGCTATCGGGTGTTACAGAATAAGAGATTAATCTAACTTTTAAAATTATATATTATAATATAAAAGAATTTTTCCTACACGTTAATAATAATTAGATTTTTAATCCAAGTTTCAACCTTTTTTTTTCCTATCACAATGAAACATAGAAAGCAGCAAAATGTACAGTGCAAACTTCATTATGAGGTTAGCACCAAAAAAACTTCACTTTCAGTGGAAGCTCCAAAAACCTCATTTTCAAGAATTATATAGATGGCAAATTACCCATCTGATTTCACTGAAACCCAATTAGGGTTAACATCATGTTAACTATTTTTGGGTCAATCCTAAGATTTCAAACTTAATTAGATATGTAAACATACCTTGTGACAAAGACTCCTACCAAATTCTTATTTCTCTCCTCTCTTAATTATTCAATTCCAATATCAATATACTATTTATAAGCACATTTTAATATACTCTTGATTTTGTCTTTATTGGGTCATTATTTGTAAAAGAAGAGAAAATCAGCGCACAACAGTCTATAATTTATTTCGAAGGGGACGTCCGAGCAATGTATGTTGGTTTAAATTTAACAGAGGGTTTTAAGGGTTGAAGTATTCCTATCTTCTGTATAGTCTTAATTTCCAAAAGAATAACTGCAAAAAATCTGAAACTATTTTAAGTCTAATTAAATGCTGACATAGATATGTATAAGAGAACTTTTTAAGCCTTATATTATGAATTCAATAGTATGCAAACACTCAATGGTATAGAGTTTATCATAAAAAGGAAAATTAATAATAAAATGAATCAACGAATATTGGTACTAACGGTAAGAAATTCGGATTTCTTTAAACGTGATTTTAAGTTAAATTATTGTTTTGGAGGGTTAGCCATAAGAAATGCTGTCCCCAATTAACCAAAAGGAAAACAAATGATGTAGTAATGAAATTTCAAAATGTGATGCAAAAAAGCAAAGAAGAGACAGCGATATACAGTATAGTGTGAGCCATATGTGGATGCAGACAGTGCAATAGTGATAGAATAAGATAGCTACTTTAATTTAAAACACATTCTGTGAAAAGAATAGGTTCAATTGGCCTATACATCTATCTCTTTACTTAGCCATTTACAAACACAGCTTTTCTTTTCTAAAGAATTCACCATTGATTGAGCTTTGTCTTTGTCACCCTTTGCATCTCTTGCCATGATCTCAACTTTTCTCTATTAATTAATTTCTTTTTTCATAATGTTGTATATTTATCGGATTTAGGTAAGAAATTTTATCCAACCTGTCATTTTCTTCTTGAAAATATATGATATAACGAAGAAAAACGAGAGCCCGTCATGGACGCTAATTCCTAATTACCGAATCTTTTCTTCCCAGCATGCACTCAAGTTCTGTACAGTGCTTTTTAGTTCAAACTCGTATAAGCTCACCAATATTTTATCTGTAAAAATGATTTTCTTTTTCCATTCTTGAAAGCAATCTTCTTTTCTTTTCTTTTTCTTTTTCTCTTTTTTTTTAAAAAAAAAAACAAGATAAATATAAAGAGAATGTTGAAAATTTATTAATTCCTAGTTTGCATCCCTACTGTGATATTAATAACATAGTTTATAATTTCTGAAATTCAAATTCTAAATATGGAAAATATTTAAATACTTTATTTTATTAATACGTATGATGTGAATTTAGAATCATCAGGTAAGTAAAATTTGAATAGTAAATCATTAGAAATACTTTCTATAAATAACTCTATAATTATTTTTTTTAACCATGAGGTATTCTAAATGGATTTATACTAACATACAGGAGATATTTTTAAGACATACCACATTTAGAATAATTTTCACTCCAGTAGGGTAGAACCACAAGGGCAGCAAAATATTTAATACAGCTACATTCTCAAAACTCAAACTTGAGAGCACCGACTTCTCAACATCTCAGCTACGTGCTAACTCTATAATTGTTATATGGCTAGAAATTAGAAGTGATTTGAGTATAATTGGAAGGCATAGAAGTATGTTGAGAAAATTAATAAAGATCAATCACATCAAGAATCAAACAAAACAGCAAACAAGTTCTTTGGCTGAGAACAAATACTTGGCTTTGTTTCTATCTGTAATCAAAAGAAGAGAAAGCCTTCTAATTTATGTGTGCAGGATTCTTCCAACTGCTACTTTTCATGCGCAAACATCGCATAACAGCAAAAGCCCATTTCATAGCTGAAGTGTGTAGCTTCTTATCTGCAGCAAGAGGCCCTATATCAGAAATCAATAAAGCAATTTCAGTAAAAATGGAAAAAAAATTAATAATATTGATTAAAAATTCCAACTCTCTTATCTAATTTTCACAAACCGAATTCTATGTATTATATTAATATCAATTATTTTGATTTGCAAGCTTTTTTATCGTAATTAAATATAGAATTTTTAAAAATTGGCATCACCATCTCCAGCTATCTCTCTCTCACTATAACTCTTTTTTAAAAAGAAAATAATAAAGGAAAAGGCAAACAATTTATATTATCCCCACAATAGTCTTATTGGGATCACCAAAAATTTTCTCTTATTTCCCTTTCTATTTTCACTCCCCACACGTCCATAAAACCCTTCTTTTATTAAAGTTGCACTGTCCCCCCCCATATCCGATTTTCCTTTAATACCCATGTTAAAAGAAAATTTCCATTCAACTAGCATGGGTGTTTTAGTCATTCAATCAAACAAAGCTGAGGTGGCCGCACGTGCAGGAAGATGCAAGTGTCTAGATATGAGCGGTCGTGATTCTTTTGCTAGGCAATAAGGGAGCAATGTTAATTATCTAAAGGGTCCCAATTAATAGTAACATTTTGTTTTCTCTTGATACTGGGATTTTGTTTTCTTATTTGTTAGGTAACTGCAAGCAAATATATATATGGTCCAACTAGTAATATCAAATTAAGATTTAAATTCTTTTCAAAAAATAAAAATAATGGTTTTCATTATCATATTTTTATTTCTAAATTTTTCAGTACAATAATGAGAGGTTAATTATAAATTAATGATCAACTCAATGTTCAATTTTGAATATTATTGGTTCTACAAACTTTTAAATTTCTAATTTTTCATGTATGCGGTGAGATTCATAACATTGAAATTATTAAGTTAATTCATCTATGTTTATTCAACTTATACTCTAATATTAATTCGCTACAGAAATCACATTTCAAGCCGATATAATTTTTCATGTCGGTATTTCAATACTGGATTTATAATTTTTTAAATAAAATAATTTTAACAATCTATTTCAAAATTTGTGTTATTTTTATGCAATTTTTTTTCTTTTTTACCAAATTAATATATATAATAGTATAAGTTCAATAATCATGAATAAAATTAAATCTAAATATATATATTGTTAATTGTTAAAAGTTTACTATTCCTTGAAGGGTATGGATTGCGATTAATCAACTTATTTCTTTCGTTCTCCTCAATTATATTTTTCTGTATATCTCTAGAGTAAACGAAAAGAAACTCTCAATTGAGTGTATCCGGTGGACCAAGTGTTATAAAGCTGTTCAAGAAAGTGAATTTACCCTAATTTCACTTTAAAAACTAACTATTCAACCAAAACCTAACTTATAAAATAAGAATTGCCCAAGTTATAATTAAAAAGTAACTTTTTTTTTAAATATAACAAGTTGATATGATATATACAATACACTTTTTGATGGTTAAAGTTGAACAGTTGCTAAAAATTTGGAGCACAAAATTTGCAAAACTCAATATTTACTGATGGTTGAATATCGTATGAATAATGATATCCAATACTATATCTAATTCAACTTCAAAAATTAATTTGTAAAGTAAAACTTATATACTATACTATCTAATATAAGAAACATTATAATTTTTATTACCAATCGATATAAAATATTTAACAAAAACAAAAGACGAAAGTTTTTAATAAAGATTTTGTCGAATATATATACAAAATTTAGCTAAATTAAAATTTGAAAAAAAAATAAAGATTTTTGGGTGAGAAGGAGCAGACGTGTGCATGGCGGGGCAGGAAAGATACGGCATCACGTGTGGTTAAAAGCTTATGAAATATTAATTGTTGCAGGTATTTGGCATTTAATTTGGGAAAGAAACAACCAAATATATATCAACCATCCAATTGTTCTGGGATTGTGCGTTTCATCATTATTTTGTGGGGATCAGGACAAGAACAGCTATATCCATGGGATGGTAGCCTGGTGGTGATTTAAGTTAGGTTAGAAATGAAAAGTCTCAGAATCGACTCCCGACATCTCACATGGAAAGGGCTAAGGAACCTTAAATTGCCACGATAATCTAAATCCGATTTTAATCAACCCAGTAATATGCGGATATCAGATGGTTAACAAAAAAAAGCAGAAGAACAACTATGTATGACTTGGGATCGGTCACCACATATCTTCTTGTTCACTCTTCATCATCTTCTCTATATACCATAATTAACTAAACTAAGATTTAAATAAAAATAAAATAAAAGTGGAATCGCTTCACATTTTTAGGTTTTAGGAGGAATTTGAAATCCAACTAAATGAATGAATTTTTGTTTGGATGTGCCAAGAAAATAGATTTATGCTTAATTCAACTCCAAAAGTAAAATTATGATATAAAAATTATTCAATTAAAAAAATAATTATTATAATTAACTAGCCGATATATAGTATTTAACATAAATTAAAAATAATCATGAAAATAACTATTTTTTTACCATTCGGGATTTAAAATGTATCAGTCTGATTAAAGGTACACTATTCTTTCATGTTTAAAAAAAAAAAACCTGCAGCTTCATTAACAGAGGAAAGATTCCTCAACAGATAACAGAAAAGCCAACTTTTGGGACCTGAAAACCTGGTCCAAGGCTTGAGAATTAACAGCTTTAGCATGGTAAGCTACATAATTTACTACAGAAATAACAGTTCTATGCACAAAAACATAATTGGCTTCACAAAACAAATAGATTAAAAAAAATGATTAAAGCATCAACTTTATAATATAAATATTCAATTTTATAAACTTTACCCATCATATCTATTCTGTTTTAAACATTATAAGTCAACTTTTATACTTGAATTATGGTCAAATCCAATGGAGATAATTTGAAGAATTTTTTTACACTTACGGTGGTCGTTAAAAATTTGAATTATTCTTGCCTGTATCAGTTTATAAAATTGTTCATAAATCAATTTATTAACAAACCGTCGCATAAAACAAAAAAAAAAGTTAAAAAAATCTACAGATATATTGTATAATTATTTTTTATCCTATGTGGCAATTCATCTTTGGCTTTATTAACAAGTTTTGAGGATCTCATGAAATTTGTCGTAAATGAAAATAATTGAAAAAAATAAACAAGAAGAAAACATGAATGTCAGCAAAACGCACAAACAGCTAAATTGAGGCTCAAAATTTTCCATCTGACGAGACAAAAAATGATAAACCCTAAATTATTTGTTTAAAAGTGACCCATTATGTAGGGTTGTACATAGACAATATGAGAGCTAGTTGATCTAATCATAAATTAATTTTTGGTGTATACTGGAACCCAAATCCCAATTGGTCTGAACCCAAATGGCCATATAATTAAGCTGCTTGTCCCTGCTAATACCCTATCCATTTGTTGTGTATGTATCTATGCATGGTTGGTGAGTGACAATTTCATCCCCAATAAAATTATAATAATGTTTATGAAAGCTATATTTTGTTTTCTCTCCTACCTAATAATTCACTCCAAATTTATACACAATTATTTCTTACATTAAATATGGATTCGCAATTTAAAATCTAATTCACCACATTACAGTTGATATCTATATATAATATTGAATTTTGATTTTAGAATTATCAATGGTAATGAATTTATTACAAAATTATAAGACTAAAAGGATGATTATGAACAGTTGTGAACGGTCATAAAGAGTTGGCGGTCTCATCATTCTTCTCTAACTTACCACTTAATTCACCAACCCTATGCAAATTAATATGTAATTTATTCTCTAAAAATATATTTATATGGAGTAAGAAATTAATAAAATGATATTTAGTTAATTGCCAAGCAAATATAATAGGTTGAGAATGTGAATTCTTGATATGAATTATTTAGAACTGGTCCCCCATAAATTATTTTCTAAATTTATAGCCATCTTCAGCCTATAGCACTTTCTAACTATAGGGATAGGCTTTTCTTTTCCTACAATTCAAGGCTCCAAGCTAGCTTTCATAATTTTTGGGTTAAAATAATTGCTGATTAAGAATGTTTTATTAATTATGATAACTTAATTACCATATCACACTGTTGTGATTCAGTGGTCCAATTCAAGTCGTGTTAATTGATTTATTTATTTTACCACCACTAAGTTTTTGGTGAGATTTCAAGGGTCTATTAAATAAAATCAACATCCATGTAATGCAAGATTTTCTTAGTTACTGAATGAATATAAATATTCGCAACTTTTAATCCTTAAGTCTAATTAACAGATCTTGAGTTTTTGTCTAAATATTAGTAATATCAAAAAGCTCAGATGATTGGTTGTCACTAATTTTTACGTATCATTAATAATTTAATTCATTTATATAATATAATCATATGCTATATGTATAAGTATTCTTACCGTCAACAAATATATTTTTTAAGTTGAATACATTTAAATTATTTTTATATATTTTTTATATACTAATTGGACTATTCGAATTTTTTTTATTGAAAACTCGAGTGATAGAAAATGGTGAACATTTTATGGTAAAAATCAAATTATGATCAACAATGATAAATTCAATTATTCAACGATAATCCGATGAGCCACGTGACGTAGCTAAAAACAAAAGAAAAATTGCAACTGGGATATGGTTTGACTTGTTAACACCAATAAAATTTTTGTAGTTTTTTTTTTCATTTTCCAAAATGAAAGGAAAATTTGTAAAACGTATAGGATCAAATTCATCTGTTTTGCTTTAAATTGAAGCTAAATATTTGGCTTTTAATTAATTGTATGAGATCCAAAATTTGTGAATCCTTACAGGAATTTGTCACCAAAATAATACTATTTCTCTGTACTATTTTTTTGGTCTAAATGTTTCTCTATTCTTTTAACAGTAAACATATATATCTTTAACAACAATTTCTTACATTCCTTGTAAAATATCTGCTCGCAATTTGAGAATTTTCTTTAGAAAATTAAAGGGTATTTTGAGTGGGAAAAGGATTTGGAATTGGGATGCATGGAGCTTCTTTGACCATCAAGATTTTTTGGACCTAAATTACTTTAGAACCTTAATCCTTAAAGTAGTGTTTTTTTTTTCTTTTTGACATTTTGAGTTTGTAGATCCAAAGGCATACTATATTTTACCACATCAACATCTATACAACTTCGAGTCTAGCTATAAAGATAACAAGGATAATTATAAAGAAATTGCAAAATGCCTACGTTTAAGTCAAAATTAGGTCTACTTATGATTTAATTTGATTCATGAATGAAAATGATATTAATTGATAGCTAAAAATATCTATTTAGTTTTGAAACAAACATGCAATTAATTATAATGGAGAATAAGTGTATATGTGTGTATATGTACATGTATGGAAAATTTTGATATAAACTCTAACAATATGTCGCCCTCTTATAATAATAATAATAAAATAGTAGTAGTAGTAGTTAAAGTAATTAATATATGGTTGTTTGAGTAGTAATATGCATGATTAATTAAAATTAGATGCTTTATTAATTGATGTGAAAGAGACAGAGATGGAAAGCTATGAATAGAGACGAACAAAAGAATGTGATTTGAAATAGAGAATTGAGAGTAGGTAGTGGGATATATTGAAGCAGTCATTTCTTGCAAATTGGAGAAGACATATAAAAAAACTTTAAAGCCATGCTTATACCTTAGAAGCCAACCAAATTTGACATCAACACTTAAGAGGATCAAAGTGTAGATCCTTTTGTCTACTTCTTTAGGGACCATACTTCTATCTTCTTCTTTTCCTCCACTAGCCCACCTCCTTTTATTTTTATTACTACCAAGATATACGTATCAAAACCCTAGCTATCCTTAATTGCCCGGTAAATACTGTAAAAGAGAAGATAATTATCCAAATTAATATGAGAAATACTACATTTTTATACTTGATTAATATGAAATACTTAATTAGCACATAATTCATCTATGTAACTTCAATTAGAATATAAAGAAAATATATATGTCTTTGGCCTATTCATATGTCATGTCTATTGAGCTTTTAATTAAGAATTTATTTTGTCCAAATTTAATCTCACAATTTAGGTTTCACATAAACTAATCCTCCAACTTTGACTTTCTCTAAATTAAATTAATTATATCCCACCAATTTTAACTTTGTTTGGTAAGCAGTTTACTCTAACCAAATATTAATTTAACCACTCGGTTGACAAAAAAAAATAAAGTTAAAACGACTTAATATTAATAAATAAAAATTCATTACTCGCTAGCATAATTCAAATACTAAATTATGCTTTCTTCTAAAATACAAGTCAAAAACTATTTTGGCATATTTCAATGAGAAAGAAATATTTAACTAATACTAAAAAATTGACTCATAATAGTATTTAAAAAAAAAGACTCATAATATTATCTATAAATGTATAGATTCTTTTAATTTGATTTACTAATAACTTCTTTTGATGGTTACAGTACTGAGCTAGTGTCATGTTGAAGCAAAATAAGTGCCCCACAAGTGACTCATAAGAAAAGAAAAAAAAATTATATAAAACAAAAAGAAAAGATATATCTTTCTCCTTGCCATGGATGATAGGTTTAGAAAATCTGCCTTTGCTTTAACCTCATCTTCTTCTTCACCATCTTTTTTCTTTGTGAATCCGATTGCAGAATCTTTTACTTACTTCTTCTTTACTTTCTCTTCATTCTTTATTCTTTAATCTTTTTGTTCACTGTGTCTTAAATCTATTGGTGAATTTAAATTACAACCCAATTTCAAAAAAATTCGAGCTACGACGTGAATTAGAGGAAAATGAAAATTTATATTGGTAACAAATTATTCATTTATATTACGTAAAATTCGAAATAGACATTTTAACGGAAATTGGTTAAATTATTTCTTATTTTCTTTACAAGTGTTCTATTTTAACCGAAGTTGGTTAAATTATTTCTTATTTTCTTTACAAGTGTTAGTTTAATTTGACAGAACTCGAAAGTATATATTTATGATCACGGTTTCTCATGCAAATCAATAATGTTGAAGATCTCCCACGTCTTCTCTTTGAAGATCTGTCTACTGTGACTGTTTGATCATTGATCCTTTTCTTCTTTAATTAAAAAAAAAAAAAACACTTTAAGCTAATAAAGATATCTATCAATCTCTATATATTAAAAGAAGGTAAAGAATAAATAAAGAGAAAATCTTATTCTCTGATGTAAACCCCCACACAATTCATTAATTAAGCCAATTAATTCTTTTTTTAATGAGAAAATTACAGAATTAAGCCATTAGCTATAGCTCGATTAGTACTAAGATGGGTTGTTTCATACACTGGTAATTCTTCACGATACCTTTCAATTCCGATAGCAGAAAGATTATCCAATTCAAACAAATCCGAACTTGCATAACTTTCTCCATCATCATCTTCTTCTTCTACTTCTTCTTCACTGAATTCTTCATTGTTATTTTTATTAAGCTCTTCTTGCTGTTTCTTTTGATAATTCTTTAAAAGATCTCTAGCAACTTCCTCAACTCTCCGGCTCTCATTCATCACGCGAAACTTGAGCTCTTCATGAATGGAATTTAGAGCCTTCTCTTCATGATTTTCGTACAGATTTTTATGCCCACAAGGCCTTGAATCTTCATCAACAATCACACTCACTGGATAAAACCTCACTGATCTTTTTATTCCATTGCTTAAGTTTCCTCTAGAGGAAGGTGTCTTGCTAAGGCAAGACCGCGAAAACGAAGAAGCTGAAGAACAAGTAGAAGCCTGCTCTGACTTTAATTTTCTCTCCTCATAATCCCTAGATGAAAGCTTCGCCTTCTTAGCATTTCCAGTAGTGAAGAGTGAGTAAAGGAAGCTGGCCAGTCGGCCGCCGGGTGAAATAGGCTGCTTCACCTTCTTCAGATCACCGTAGATTTTCATGGCCTTGGATTTTGTCTTCACAAAGCTCCCTCCTTCATGTTTAGGCCTTTGATAATTCAATTGATCACCAGGCGCTTGATAAAATTTCTCCGGCCGAGCAGAAATGCTGGTTCGAATAGGCTTAGGCCTTTGTGAAGTGTAAGTTGACGACGATCTAGAGCTCCGATTATAAACAGATTCAGATTCTGAAGAAGAAAACCCACCACCACAGCTAGATTCTGAGGAACTAGAGCTGGAGTTAAGCAAAACAGGAGTAGTCTTTTTCTCAAAATCCGCCATGGATTTTCTCCGAAGCTTTTCAAAGCCAACTTTTTCCTCCATCCATTTCTCTATCATACAAGCTTTATGCAAATTGCTTTCTTCTTTGAAACCATGGTTCTTCTTTCCCATCACAGGTTCTCTGCAAAACACCATATCTTGGTCTTGTTTAGCGTTGGATTCGTCAATGGAACGGTAAATAGCATCAAGAAGAGTGGCAGAGAAAGAAGGGTTTTCTGTATGGCGATGTAATTGTTTGAGTGGTTTATCCATATTTAAGGCTAAACAAGAAGACAAGAAAATGGAACAGTGAGTTTATGAATGATTCGGTTATTGTCTGGTTGAAATAGTGTTAGAAAAAGCAGGCAATTTAATGGAAACAAGAATTATTATGAGTAATCAGACAAGCTCTGATCTTTAAAAATATAAAGTAAAGAGAAAGAAATAAAGCAGACATGTTAATTGATAAGTGCTTGATGGCTTACACATAGAGAAAGAGAGAGAGAAAGAGTAATGAAAGCCAAAAGCCATGCCTGTGAAGATGGAGAATAGAGAAGATGATTGAGAATTTGGGAGAGAGAAGAGAAAGAGAAAGTGTTTCTGTGCTTTGTTTGTTGCAGATGATCTTATAAGGCCACTCGTGTAAGTGGGTCCCAGAAGGGTGGGAATGGTGCCAGGTTGGCAGAAAAGATGACGTGGCAAATCAATTATTAATTATTGCAAATAGTGTTAATAAATCACTTTCTTTACTGTGTCTTCACTTTGCCTCCTTCACATGAAGTGACATAAGATCCTTTGCCTTGCTTTTCTTGCAATTGCATAAAGGAGAAAAATAAAGAAAAAAATTTGTTTGCTTGTTAATGTGTATGATTATGCATGCAAGATAGTTACCTAATTAATGTTATTCTTCTGATTAATAACCCTTAAATATTCGAATTTTACTCGCCTAATTAAAAGGTTGAGATAGAATGTCACGAAATCACCTACCAGATTTGAACTCTGATGATTTACGAGGCAATCTTTTTTTTTTATTCTTGGTATAACTATTTAGAATTTAATACTCATTTATCCAACCAATTTGAATTCGGATCTTTCTTTTAAATATTTGAAAATATTTTATATCTAATATTCGAAATTTGTAGAACACAAATCCGAACTAATATGTATACAGTGAAATTGAAAGGTTATACTGTGTATGAGAATAAATTGGTTATAAAAGTGAGACCTACTAATTATGAATATGTATAGTATAGAATATGTAATTTTCGCCATTTGCACAGTCAAGTAATGCGGTTTCTTGGATGCTTCGACTTACAGCACCATCGAGCAGATCAAATGAACAGCAATAATGCTGCCCTTTTATTTATTTAATTTAATTCTTTAAAGTAATTCCTATTTACAGATTTTCTTTTCAAATAAATACAAAAAGTTTGTTGAAATTGGTTGACTAAATGGGCTGGTCACTGGTGATAGTGCTGAAGATCGTGCACTCTCGAAATGCTATGGGATTTAGAGGAAGAAGCAATTCTATTATCATCATAATAATATAATTTACCAACTTGATGATTGGTTATTTTTTTCCTTTTCTAATATAGAAATTCGCACTTGCTGCCCATTTGGATGGCAAATCAAGCTATATAATTATGCACTCGATCCGGTGAACAGGGAATTATGGCCATGGTTTTTATATATATTTATTTTATATAATTTAATCATCCGATTAGTGCGGATTCACACTCCAGAGATATATAAATAAAAGATATAATCCATTCAGTATTTAAAATTTATTAATCTAACTATTATAGATTTGCAATGAATATATCCATAAAAATGGTAAAGTAGTTTCTTTCAATTATGCATCCATACGAATACGCATGTTTTATTTAAACTGAATTCACGAAATTAATTTCATGAATCAAATCAATAAAAAATTATTATATAAGATAAACTGGTTAAAAAATGAGCAGATAGTTAGAATTCACTTGAATTTCGAAATCTTTGATTAAAATAAAATCTACTCCAAACCATCCATTCTCATCCCATTTGTGATTATGGATTAATTAGTGATTGTAATTACATCATTAAAACGGTCCAATAAAGCCTAATATCTTAAAATGGATAATTTCTCATGCTAATCATTTTTACTGTTTAAGCTTTAGTGGTGGGACTTGAAACTCTGCATGTGTATCTTTTGGCAACTTTTTTTAACTATTTAACTGTATGTTCCTCTACATGAGTTGCAGATAAAGCAATGATATGGTTGGATGTGTAATCATTGTTCAGTTCGATTTGTAAGCCGTGTCGAAATTCATCAAATCAGTATCACTAAATTAAAATTTTAATTCGAATAAATAAAATGATACGATGTGAAGTTACTGCCACTGAAAGCATGGCCATGTGATCTCCTTTTGTATATTCCTATCAACTGGCATATACCTAAATTAGGAATTTGAGAGGTAAACTATAAATCAGGTCGTAATTCCTGTTTGGTTCGGTACAAGTTTTAAGCCTTTCTTTTACTTCAGTTTGGTAGATGTTTAATCCTTAGTTGAATAAAATGCCTAATTGCAACGAAAAATGCTTTCATCTGACGAGATTGATGTGCAACAAAAAAGATACAATAAATTTTACCATTAAATGATAAAATGGAATTAATGATATAAAGCATTTCGTTGCTTTTATAAACCTGCCAGAGTGATTCCAAACTAATAAAACACTGATTCTAAATAATTTATCATTAAAAAAGAGTTAATAATAAACTCTTATACAAATTTATAAATATAAAAATCAATTTAAAATAGACCTCTCCTCCAGCCTCGGTGCGATAAATTAATTATAAATCATCAAATATTTGATTAAGTAGCGAAGAAAATGACTTCAATGCATAAAATGAAATGATATGGACTTTTTTTTTGCTTTCAATCGGATGTCTCTTTCGAATTTTGTACATGAAACATCTTTAAATACCTGAAGTGAAATGTTTTATTTCCATTTATAATAATTAAAAAAAAAAGATTAATCGTTGTAATAGAATTTTTTTTTGACATGAAAATAAATAATTGTTAGTTTAATTGTGTATAAGAGAACAAAATAGAGGCATGTTGATAGTGGAAGGTGCTTATTTGCACAATCATTGCACTCGTGGCTCTTAAAACTTTTAGGAAAGGAAAAAACTAGTAAATTAAGAAAGATTAATCCCATTAATTAATAAATTTGGAGGATTGAAATTGCTATGGGAATTAAAGAAAAAGCGAGAAGAGATTTGATTTGCTTAGATAAGATTAGGACAAGAGAAGAGAATTTTGGGAGCTAAAAAGAGGAAAAGTGAGATTTATTTAAGCAAATAAAAAGCTTCAAAAAAGTTACATTGCATTATTACATGCGTGTGTATCTTCATCTTCTTCTTTCTTTCTCTTTTTTCTTGCTTCGAACACACGAAATTTTCTTCATTATTCTTTGCTATTCATACTTAATAAATGCCATCGCAAATCAAGATGCTCGAATTAGTCGATTTTAAATACCGAATGAATATAAAATAAATACAGAGGATGAATAAAATAAACCCAAAATTGAAAGATCCCTTTAAGATCATGGTGAGTAGTTATCTATGGAAGAGGAGATTCCATTCAGATCATGGAATGACAAATTTGGGGACCCAAAATCCACCTAAATGTAAATTTGACAACCATCATAAAGTTATTTCCTGGCTTCTCCACTACCATTACCAATTATCCCACACAAGAAAGAATCAAAAGATACCCTTATAAGGTGGATGTATAAGGCACAGTCTCCACCATTAATGCCAATACGTTAGATTTGACAACTCTTTGTTCGGTACCTCATTAACAGAGTTGTCCAAATCCTTATAAACTCTGTATGGTATCTCTCCTACATGCATCATTGCTAGTTTTACCAAGAAACCACACATTTGTCTTCCTCAAAATTTTCTTATCTTACTTTTAATCCTCTTCTCGTCGGAAATTTAGTTTACTACTGAGATTGCTCTTTCTTTCTTTCTTTCTTTTTAATAATTCATCCAATATTCAAAATTTACAGGCTCGATTAATCCGAAATCATGTCAAGCAAACTCAAAGACAAAAAAAAAAAAGTAAAATGCTATCTTGATCACTCGAAAATCATGCCAGACAAGCTCACAACAGGAAGACAAAACACTATCTTTTTAAGTATTTAAAAATGATCAATACTCGGAGTCGAACTTGAGACCTCTGATTAAGGGACACGTTTGGACTTTTTTCTTAATATTCAGAAGTCTATGGGATAAAAGTGATCTTTTGATAAAAGTTTAGTATGTAATTTGACTTAAATCAGCTCCCCCTTTGATCTTTAAAAAATAAGGAGTCAATATGTGTAAACAAATATATAATTATTAGGAAGAAAATGTTGGTGCTTGAATTGATTAGTCATAGTCTATTCCATTTTGAAATGCTTGTTTGGTGGCATCCACAACTGAACATAAAATTGAAATAAAAAGAAGCATGCCTAGCCTACAACTTCTCATGCCAAAGCTCCATCTCTACATAACAAATCATGGTTTATGAAGGACCATGCTTTCCATCATATTGCTACAGTGGGACACCCAGTCTCCATAGCTCCAATCAATACCCTAAATTGCTCTGGGGGCCATCTTGTGCATCTCATCTCATTGTGGCCAACTCACAACTCTTTGATGCACTTCTTTTTTTTAATCATAAATTTGTACTTGAGAAAAATTAAAAATATAATTTTGAACTATGTGATGTACAAACTACAAAGAGCTCTACTTCATTTTCCACCCATGCAAATATATATAGCTTTTTGCTTTCTGAAGCTAATAATGGCTTCACTTCACAAACCAAGTTGGAACTCATTACTTATTTTCATTGTTTCCGTAGTCACTGCCTATCACAGATGCTGAATTTTAGGCAAAGGAATAATAAAGAAGATAGCACAATGACAACCCTTGCACGAGCGTCAATAATCATCATCTCCTTCCAATTTCTCTATTTATTATATACAGATAAACAAAAACGAGGGACCACAACCACCACAAGCATCTAATGGACAGGCATTCAGTCAGATCATACACGTGCAAATTTGCTGCTGCAACCACTCCTTAAACTTCACGAACTTTTTATTCTATCTTCCCCCCATGCACATTTAAATGTCCCTTCGCTAATTCATGAGACATATGACCAAGGAAAAAAATCCCCCTACCAAACAAAAGTTCATTGTTCCTTGTTACTAAATTACACACAAAGCAATAACTTCTTGATTTCTGCCATCGGTATATCATACACTTTTTTTATCGTTAAATCCCAATTCGGAACACTTTTTGATCATTAAATCCCATTTCGTATAGTACTATTAGCTTATCTAACAGTCGAAAAGTGAAAAACACCATATAACGGAAAGGACAATAGGTTCTCTCTTGATTTCACACAAGATCTGATTGTTATGTCTCATCCCACACTTCATGGAATCCAATTCAAGAATTCACATTCCCCAATAAATTTTCCACTAGTCTTCAATTTCAAATTTACATGGAATAATCAACTTGCATACAGTTTTAAGTGTTAAAACAGAAAATTCTTATACTGTCTGTCACTTATTTCATATCAGTGAAATATTCTATGATACATAAAATGCTCAAAATATATAAATGAACTGTAAAGCTCCGCAATGAGGAAGAAAAGATGAATCATAATCATGGATATAACGACAGGTCTTTATAAGTGTTGTATAGTATTGGTTTTTGGCCAAGTAGATACACAATACTATATCAAACAACAAAGGAAAAAGAGGACAGATAAAGAAAAGTAGTGTGCATGCTTTAGCCAAAGTAGAGGAGGGAGTAGGGATGAACCTGGTTTGTTGTGCTTGTGCAAGAACATGAAACATGAAAAAGCAAAATGTGTTGGCGATCCCGAGGAGGAAAGAAAGCAAATTGATCTCTAAAGAGAACAAACATTCGCCCTTTTCCATTTCTCTGATTAAAGAAAAAGAAAACAACCCACCAAAAGAATCCATCTGTGTCTCTCTTATACACCACATAAAGAGAAGAATAAAGCAAAGGTGACCATGACAACTTACTAGATTCTGAAACTTTGGAGACCCAGGACTAAATTTCAAAAACAAAAAGAAAAAGGAATTCTTCCAAAACCATGCCACCAAACTATACATATTGAAAGATTAAAAAAATAAGTTTGTTTTCATGTGTCCAAGTATTGGGCACGATAACCTGTTAAGCAGTTGCAAGGATTTGAACCCAGGAATATCCCAAGATGGTAAAAGTATTCAAGTATTGCAACTAAAGACAAATGAGAATTTGAAAATTGAAAATCGGATATGCATTGAATAGAAAAAGATTATGTGGGTTACTCATTTCATAAAGAAAAATTGAACATTCTATTACTACTTCAGTCCCTTACAAACAAAGGGGTTAGATTGACATTTACTTTTCAGAAGTTTGCGGTCCAGTTGAGATGACCCAATTGAGGCTGCTGATAAGCACCAACTTGGGCCCCAGGTGCAGCCGGCCCAACACCAACTCCAACATTGCCGCCCATAACTGGACCCATATGATGTGGATTTGGCATTGCAGCAGGCGTCGGAGGAGGGGGAGGATATAAGCCTGGGAATTGCATGTGAGATGATTGTGCAGCTGCATTAAATGAAGCATGACCAGTATGGGATGGCAAGTAAGCAGGATGAGATGTTTGCCCAGGCATGTTATAGTATGGAGTAGATTGCAAGCCAGGAAGCTCCCTTGGATTCTGAACCCAAATTTCAGATGTCTCAGCCTGCAAGTTTAAATGCAATGTCAAATATTCTACCCATTAAAAAAAATCCACCAAGCAGGCCCCCATACCAGAGATTTTTTTTATCCATTAATGACCAAAAAAGTACAATATATATAAAGCACTATCTGCAATACATATTACAGGGGGACAGAAAACTATCGATCATGTCAACAAACTAAGAAGCCCGCAATATTTGTTCAAGTAGGTCAACAAAAGCCTAGCAGAAAGACTAAGGTCATTAATTTCTCAATATTCAACTTAAGATTCCCATCTCTGTACCTGCGGATTAGGAACATAAAGATTCCCATCTTTGTACTTGATTCGAGATGAATCTTCAAGGCCAGTAGCATTTCCCACAACACCAGGAGCATTGATGGCATACCCTGTTGGACTAGTGAAATTTCCAAACCCAGTAGGACTGCTGCCAGGAACTGGCTTAAATTGCTGAATTCCATATTTGAGGCCATTTGCACTAAGATGAGAACTACCTCCAGGCATCAGCAAGTAACTGCTACCATTTGATGGGTGTGGATATGCAGGGTTACTAGAATAGCCAGGCATTGCCATCTGCGGCAAATAAACTTGTGGAAGGAACTGACGATAGGGCATAAGATTGGAAAAATGTGAAACATGAACTTGTGGATACATCTGGGCCATTGGTGGCTGTTGCTGCTGTTGTAGCATTGGTATCGTTGAAGCTGGCATGCTGTTGGCCATATTTGATGTTAAGGCCTGTAGACACAACCATTAACAAATGTCAATAAAACCCACAAAATGCAAAATCATGTATCTGAATAGCATCATGAGGTGAGAGCACTAAGGTACAGCTTTTTAGTGAAGTTCTTTAACACATGGATCAGCCAAGCATGAGCTTAACTTGTTCTGATGCTTCACAGCCATACTTATCATATCACAATTCCCATATTTGCTTTTTCATCACACCAAAAATCACCAAGCAAGGCAACATATTTTCATCAAAATATACCTCCAAATTTAAACGAAAAGTTGAACCAACGTGGCAACTCCTCTGGACATCTGCAGCAATAGACACTATAATAGCCACATGCACATACTTTATCCATGTTCGCACAGCGAGCAAACAGAATAGAGGAGGCCAGTACACAACATTACGCATAAAAATATTATGCCACAAAAAAAATTACCTCCTGGGGTGAAGGAAGACCCTGTCCTCGAATGGTGTCATCAATTGTTGGTCTGAAATATGACATTTCATAGCCAGTTTGGGGGTCATAAGCCTGCTTGCACACCAAAAAAAAAAAAAAACACCAGAATAATCTCAAATATAAAATTTTAGCAGGTCCACAAAAAAATAAATAATGATGATGATGATGATGATATCATGCAATATAGCAAATTGATGAGGATTAAAGTAGCAAATATATTTCATTAATCAGAGAAATGAACTCACTGAAAAGCTAGGTAATTCAGGAGGATCTTGCTGCTGTTGAGACTCAGAAGGGGTATATGATGGACTGTTATCTCGAACTAAGCCAATATCAGCATAATTGTCCAAATTTGGAGGACTTGAAGACTTTTCAGGTAATTGATGCTCAGACACGACACCTGACGCTGGTGAATCAGATCCAGAATTTCTAACTTGTTCATCTTGTAACTCTGCCTTCTTGTTAGCAGAAGTATCGTCACTGGAAGACTCTGGTAAAGATTCTGACAAGCTGCCATCATCATTTAATTTTAGCTCATATAAAATAAATACTAACTTGACATTATCATTCTTTCATTGATAATGTCCAGTCATACACAAACACAAATTTGCACATGCAAGAGCAGAATTCACAGTATTCAGGTTAACTGCAATTGAATAATCTTTTTACCTATTCATTCTATTTTTTTCTTCTCCCATATTCTGTCTTATCATGTGACTACATTTTTTTTTATCTTATAGCTTCTATCTTCATCTCCTTGGACACCTTCTTTCCTATCTCAAAGTTGAAGTTGACTACTGCAACAAGTTATAATGTAAACTTCTACCCTACACTCTCAGTTCAAATATCCCAGATAATTATTGCAACTCATTTATATAAATCAAATACAAACCTTGCAGTAGATTCTGCATTAGAATCTTCTGTAACTCCAACTGTTTGAAATCCACATGTAATATTCCTAGAAGAATCAAAATCCACCCCAAAACTTCCAAAGGTCAGCTTACACCTATCAGTTTCAGGTACTCGAATATGTTGTGCTATGATTACATTCTGATTGTCATAGATGTTCCCTCGCAAAAGCTTCTCCTGCAAATCAGTTGCATCTGATTCTGATTCCTTGGGCTTATTAGCTGGAGGTGAGCTAGATTTTGTGGGTGTTATAATCACTCCAGGGCTCCCAACACTCAATTTTTGGCTTGATTTTGGTTTCCACTCCTTATTATGCTGAGAGGCTGCATGAAAAGATCACGGTCAAAAATGCACTGATATCCTAGAAATTTTAAAAAGTAAGAACTTGCAACGCTTAATAATAGTTTATCCCACAAAGGGAATGCACCATCGACTAGTTTCCCGAAGTTACAAGAAAAAGTACTTTCTCTTTCCATTCAAAGCTTTCATACTTTAAGTAAGCAAAATTCAAAAGACAGTCCCCATAAAACTTAAACAGGAAATGAGATGATATTGTCATGAACAGGAATAAGATGTCAACCAACAAGTAGCAACATACAATAACATCACAACAAACAATGCATTATTATAGATGGAATGTTATCAAATAAATAAAATCCATCTTCACGTGAAACATAGTCAAACGAATAACATAAGAAAACTAACAATCAATACCTTTGATTAAAGACATACATTGGCACAAACAAACTACAGTGCTGCTCCATATAGATTTAGCATTGATGGATCAATCCCCCAAATAAATGGCACCACTATAACCCCATTGTAGATGAGAGAGAGAGAGAGAGAAATGCAAAGAGCAACAACCTTCAAGGTTAATCTACCATCAAGTATTTACCTTTTTGATGACCCACAGCTGCTTGATGTGGCCTGCTATACTGATTGCTTAAGAGTGATCTGCTAACAGAAACACCGGACACAACAGATTCAGTTGCAATGACTTGATTAACTTGATCAGTCTTGGGAACTGTAGGAAAAGGTCGAAATGATTCCGACAATGAACCATCCCTTCCCAAAACACCGTTTGAGAAAGAACTGCTAGATGCAGATGAATTTTTTATTGCACTTTCAGAAGACTGTCTGCGACCACCCACCACCCCAACCTCACGCTTAATAGCTCCAACTGCAGCAGATGATCTGGATTCAGGAGATGGCACATGAACAGGATCTGTTGAAGAGGAATATACACCAACAACAGCATTGCTGGAGGCCAGTGTTGCAGAATGATGTTGAGAATTGGGTTTTATTACTTGTACCCGTGTAACTGCGCTAGGGATTACTGCTTGCTTCTCCTCAGATGCTCCTTTCCTGTCTGTGAAATTTCGCGTTGCATCTCTGGTGTGTCTAGATTGTGAATCTGCAGGCCCATTAGAAGCTTGATACAGACTGCGAGCACCAGACTTCCCACTGCTGGAAGTTCCTGATGAGCTGTTGTAAGGAAATAGCAATCATATTCAATTTCGGAATATAAAGTCAATAGAGGTGCAGAACAATAGATAAATATTGAAAATCAAATGAATCAATCCATTATGCAATTAACATCAAAACCCAACTCAGAGTTGACTTTTTTTTAGTCTCTTTGTTCCTTTATTCTCTTTATCTTCACATTCAAAGCCCTAAATAACCTTCTAGATGGAATTTAAACAAAGAGGAACAGCCTTTACAGTCTGCTAGACAAATAAGAAATGGATATTTCCATTCGCATTGCTCAAAGATGATGGTCTTGCCGAAAACCGGTATGGTGAAAATGCAGATTTTAAGGAGGCTCCCAAGAAATAATAGCATAAGTATTATAAAATAAAAACTAAGTGTACCTTAATACAATTTGATGGCATAAAAAAATAGGGGAAGAGAATATTAGACATTTTATAGCAATAAATTGGTTCAAAAGTTTCACAAAAAGGAATCAATGTTTCTACGATTAACATGTAGTGTCCAAATTATAATGCAACTCAACCACATTGAACCCAGCAACAGATTCCAGCAAGCTAGCATTTAGCATAATTGCAAAGGTCCCAGCAACAGATTCCAGCAAGCTAGCATTTAGCATAATTGCAAAGGTTCAAAAGCACTTTGAGATAACAAAAAAGGCATAAAGTTAAAAATGAGTACATCATGTATAGCCACAAGTTATGATGACAGCCAATACTTTCAAAGTGACGTCACCCTTGCTTTTTCAGAAAATAAAATCAAAATCAGCACTAAGTACAGAAGAAATAGCCTATGTATGACATCAGAAAAAAAAATTATTAATCACTAATCAGAGCTGATACTCATGACAAAATCCAAGGAGCTTTTGATCTACAACTATCTGCATTCCCTCGAAAAAAGGGCCAGAGTTTACTAACTAATGTTCCAATCCTTATAATTTTACATTTCAGCTATAAAACCTAGATATAGACAATAAAGCATGAAGAAAATGGTTTTGTTCTCAGCCAAAAAGAAAAGAACATAAATGATTGCAAGAGGTGGACAGAGAGTGGCAAAAAACCCAAATAAAGTACCCCTTTTCAGCAGCAACTGCAATGCGTTGCTCGTTCATAGATGCTGAACCTTGCTGCAAGGCAGGCTTTGGTTCCCTAGTTGCGTTTAGGTTCACCCTGTTGTCTCTAACAACACGGAACTCTCTATTCATTCCTGCATTGCCAGATGCAGCAATTCGAGTGTATACTCCTTGTGGAGCACTACGATCAGCAAAAGTACGATGCTTTAGCCCTTGACCCATATTCTCAGAATTTTTTCTTGAATCTACAGAACTCGTATAACCCATACTCTGAGGCCATAAGCACGTGAAAAATGAGTAAAATGTTGGATTAGAGCAACTAGCATATTTTATCAGTACAGCTTCTGCATTTCGAAACACAGAGGGAAAGCAAAAGAGAGAAAGGGGGCCAAAAGCAAAGCAACAAATATAAGACAATACTGTATGTACCTCTTTTTTCTTGTCTCTTTTTCTCTTTACTTCATGAAAGGGATCTGATGAAAACCAAATAAAAATAGACTTGATATAAGAATTTCACTTGCTACAGACTAAAAGTTACCCTCTGATAAGTACCCAGAAAATGCAAGTAGTCAGTCCAAGCAGGGAAAACAGAAAAACACAGAAAAAATATCAATTTCCATGAACCATCAAGGCATTAATTCAAGAAACTACATTTTTATCATTAAAAAATTACAGACCTCTCCATCAACTGAGCAGGAAAGAAAAATACGGGAAAACATATTCACACCAGGCGTCCAAAAGTTCCAACAATCATATAGGAAACCAAACACAACATAGACAAACAGAAAAGTTAAATTATAGCCACAAGTCATCTCATCTAACTTCAAAGACAATAACCATGAAGAAAACTCAATGCCAAAAGGGCAATCTAACATAGCTGGCAACTGCAGGGAGGATGAATAATATATGACAAAACTCTTATGCCGCCCTACCATCAAAGAGGCAGCAAATACACAAAATACTTGCTGCTTTATTGCATCAGGATCAACTTGAAAAATAGATCCCTGTACAACTGGAATCTGGAAAGACCCAAGTGCCCTAGAGGAACTAGGAAAAATTGCCAGAATGATATGAAATTTCAATCTGAAGTCAGCAAAACCACCAATACAGTATGAAGTCCTATGCTCTAAAAGACACGCTAAGTCCTCAAAACCAAGGGTACAATAATTAATGATTGCACTCACGCTCTAATGAGAAAATGGTGATAATCAAGTTCAATTAGATATATAAAATCTGTTTAGGGGGCAAAACTAAAACAAACAGTCAATCCTTCAAACACGAAAAAACTAAGAAAAACATAGTCAACCTCGGTGAATCCAAACTTTTGTTAAAAAGGTAAGTTTCTATCGACAAACCTTCAATAGCCTACACTACAAAACCTGTAAAGTACAGCTTCCAAATTAAGAAATAGTAGACATGAACTTTGATGATTCACCAAGAAAACACTATAAACTTGACAAAAAGACTCTTTAACACCAGCATCTTTTTTGATTTCCAAAATGAGGCCCCCATTGCTCTTGGGCACATAGAAACATAATGCCAAAGCAAAGCAAATATTAATTGACTCATCGGGGGTTTATTTGCTTGCTTTCGATTTATCTTATCATATTCAAAGCTATAGAAGAGTTACCAAATGTCAAGTCAAGATACAAAAAAAAAAAAAAAAAAAACGGAAGTATATCTAACAGAATGAGTAACACAGAAAACAAATATGAAACAAAACCTAAACCTTTACAAAAAAAAAAAATCCCTGGCAATCCCAATGATTCCCACAAATAGCGCAAAGAAATAGATAACCACTACTCCGAACGCCCAGAAGCACCAAACCCAACTCCAAGAAAACCTCACCCGAAAGAATTGCCAAAATGCGAACATGTAGATAACCCAACTCGGCCCATTTTGAAGTTCAAAAGATATAGTACAAGAAGACCAATCACCCAAAGGCAAAGACAGAATCAAAAGAAAAGAAATCAATGAACATGCACACGAACCCAAATAAAAAGAACTGACCTTGATTGAGCAATTTCTGGGCGGTCTCATTAGGATCCATATTGCTTTCTTTAAGCGCCATATAGATATCAGCATCAGAGAAATTGCCCACAATTTCTTTGATTGATTGTATTGTTTTCCTCACTCGAGCAGAGATTGTATGTGTCTGTGATTGCGTGCCAGTAGTAGTATTATTTTTACCAACAGCGGTGACCATCTCTCAACAACACACTCCACAATCTAAGAAAGTAGATATTCAATTAACGGCCCTCTGTAAAGAAAAAATCTTTATATATCAAGGGCTAAAATCTATAGTCTGAAAGGGTCTAAAAGAAAGATTAGGGTTTGCATTTATTAAAAAAAAAAAGGGGGAAGAGGAAACGGCTTTAGGCGGAGATAGGGGTTTGGGCAAGCGAGGGTTTTGAAAACGTTTTTACCCCCACAAGGCCACAATCCCTTCGCAGGGAAATTTGGGGTTTCAGGAGATTACGGATTTGCCCTTTAAAACTGGGGGTTCTGAACTATTACCGTTAATTCGTTAAATCTGAACTATTACCGTTAATTCGTTAAATTTTATTTCCCATAATAAATATTTTAGAGAAATGTTGAAAAAAATTAAGAAAAATATCAATAATAATATAAGCCACGGCTTGAATCATTGGACTAAAAGAATCAAATGGTAATTTATTGATGAGATGAAGGGCCAAATGGACTATAGTCTAATATAAAGTTTATTGTTTAATTTGGGTAAATATGATGATGTAAATATCATTTTTGGATGTTATAATAATGTGTACTTAACCAAATTCAATTTTTGATTTTATAATAATGTGTACTTAAACCAAATTATTTGCAGAGCGAACTGAATACTAATTGAGGCCACCGTACTCTTCCAATGATACTTACATATTATTGCATTTGAATTCTTTTTAGATTTCCATTCATCATTTATGGCATGGACTATGCCTAAATTGTGAGTCCATTATTGTCATCGTAAAAAATAACACTTCTAATTATAGGGTTGATCTCACTCATGATCATTTTATATTTAGATCAAATTACACAAAAATAATAAAAAAAATTATTATACAATAATTATTGAATTTATTAATATTATATATAAAAATAATCGTGATTGATTATCGGTGAAAACTAACATTAGAAAGTATAGATAGCACGCTATATCAATATCTTACACACACGTAAAAAATATTATTTTTATACCACGCCATCAAATGATGTGTCAATATTGTCATATGTCAATTTTTTAAAAATTTTTGCCACGTGACATAATAACGAGACAATACATTTAATAATGTGGCATAAACAATATTTTCACGTATGCATGAAATGCTGACATGATATGTTATATGTACTTTTCGATATTAGTTTCCATCAAAAATCAATTATAATTATTTTTGTATATAATATTATTAAATTAAATAATTATTGCATACCCATTTTGTTAGTTTTACGTAGTTTAGTCTAAGCACAATACTCCATCCGTACTATTTTAAAATATATTTTTCTATATTTCATGAAAATTAAGCAAATGATTAAAATATCTCAATTTCACGAAAAAAACATAGTAATTGACAAAAATATCCTTTTATATTTTCAAAAATTTTATTATATTTTAGTTAAAAGTAAAAAGTAATAAAAAAGATAAATATTTAATAAGTGGTATAATAAATAAAAGTATACATGTAAATATATCTCTTAAATTTCGAAAAAAATATTTGGAGTAGAACAAATTGAAATATGAAAAAATACATTTTAAAATGAGACGGAAGGAGTAACAATCAGTGAAATTAATCCCTAACCATAGCAAGACTTTCCATAGGAAAGTGGCAAAGTGAAAATTCAAATATTAGAATCAATAATGTATAGTTGGAGCAAACTTTAATGATATGGCTAACTTTATGGCTTCAATTAGAGATGATCGCGAGGTGTGACGGAGGCGGGTAGGCTACTACCCCTCGCAAGGGCAAGGTGGGGGCGAAAACCAATAGTATTATAGGAAAAAATTTTCCCCATTCCCGTCCCCGCATTAAAAATATTTTTATTTAAAAAAAATTAATTATAACTAAAATATAATATTTAATAATTAATTGTAATTGAAATATAATATTTAATAATTAAAAATATAAATTCAATTACAAATCAAACTAATATAAATTTTAACAATTGATAAAACTAAAATTAAATATAATTTAAAACTAAATTATATAAATATAATGAAATTTTGGGGACGAAAAAATTTCTAAATTATATAAATATAATTAAATTTTGGGGACGAAAAAATTTCGGAACAGAGATCACAATTCCTGTTTTTATCCTGAATTCTAAGTCGAGGAATACATTTTCCCTGTTCCATCCCCACAGGAAAATTTTTCAGGAATTTTTCGCTCTATTTGGGGCGGTTTTCCACCGGAGACGAAAATTTTCCGTCCTATAATCATCTCTAGTTGCAATGTCTCGTCTGAAAAAACTATTAGCAAGTTTCAATGATGAAATTACTTATGGCACAATTCCATCGGAGCATTTAATGATTACTAGCCATCATCTCATTAGAAATTACTCATGATCAAGTTCAAATGATAAGATTAAGATATGTAAAATTTCTTGTGGCCTAAACGATTGAAATATGTAGGATATGTTTACTTACAGAAAACTGCTACAATTTTTCAGAAAAAATTTTCACAAAAAACAGAAAATAGAATCACGTTTATTTTTGTCAGTTTTTTAAAATAGAAAACAGAAAATAAATTTTTCAGTTTTCCAAAATAAAGAAGAAATTGAAAAACTAATAAAAAATATTTTTCAAATTTTATAAATAATATTAATATAGACACATATATATATATATGTACATACATACATATACATATACATGCATATGTAAACTTTTGTATGTGCATACATACATATACATGCATATGTAAACTTTTGTATGTGCATACATACATAAGCATATGCATGTATATGTAGTACGTGCATACATACGTACATATGAATATGTATATATATGTATATACATACATACACATACATATGCATATGTATATGTATACATACATATGTATATATATGTGCATATATATACATACATATGCATATGCATATACAAATATACATGCATGCATATATCCATATACATACATATACATATATACATATGCACATACACACACATACATATTCATATACATGTATTTGTATGTGCATATATATATCTATATATATATATATTCATAAATACATGTGTATGTATATACATATGCACATACACACACATACATATTCATATACATGTATTTGTATGTGCATATATATATATATATATATATATATATATATATATATATATATATATATATATATATATATATATATATATATATATATATATTCATAAATACATGTGTATGTATGTGCATATATTCACATACATATGCATATACATATACATATGTATGCACATACATATACATATATATATACATATACACATACATATATAAATGTATTTATGTATGTACGCATACATATACATGTAATATCTATAAAACAACTAGTCAATGAAGTTCCATGACCCAATAGAATGTTTCAACTGTATCAGTAAAACAACTAGACGCAATTTCCAAGCACCGTATCTCGTCAGTTTTCTAATTCACAAGTACTGTTCTTGTATCCTCGCTCGGTTCTCTTCCCACCACAACCTGGCATGCATTTCTCCGAACCTTTCCCGGCTGCACCAATCATAAAGGAGAAAAAAAAACATATATCCAGGTCAATTGCCTTGTGCAATAGTTTTGTTATTTTTAATAGTTGATAGTAAATACATCATGATTTGTAATGATTGGGCTATCAAAATTTTGAAGAAAAAAATATTCGTGATGAGAGGGATGGACGAAAACCCTGCTCATAATATGCTACCACACAGCATCATGACATATAGTACCTAATGTCACAAAGTCTTTAGGTTTGCAGATCATCCAGGAAGAGTTTGAAAGAATCCATGACAACCTTTTGTACACAACTAAAACCAAACATATTTTAGAGATGGCATGAGTCTAGAGTACGAACAGGACAGTGAAATTATATGTCAGAATCTTCTCCTAAATGATTGACTAGTCCGGTTTAATAGATAATCTCCTATGTCAAGCTGACATATGTAAGCTCTTGACCCTCATGAGAACTAAGAAGTCCTATTCCCTGAGCGATTACCTTGTAGAGTTGCATATAAGAGCCATCTTAATAGAACATGAAGAAAAAAGGCAAAACATGAAATACAAAATGTGACATATGCAAGCTCTTGATCCTCATGAGAACTAAGAAGTCCTATTCCCTGCACGATTACCCTGTAGAGTTGCATATAAGAACCATCTTAATAGAACATGAAGGAAAAAGGCAAAACATGAAATACAAAATGACTATGCAGGCTATTCGACATTAAATTCAATCCCATTCTATTTTCTAAATTATGAAACCCTGCTAACCTGAATCTGACACGTCTAAGCTCTCGGGTGCCACCTGGCAGTGCTCTAATGGTGATGTACACCCCTGGTTCATCCTGTTCAACCCATTCTGTCTCCATATCACTTGCATTGCTGATCGAAAGCTCTCCTGAGTGATCTGCCTCTCTTGACGAACTAGTCCTAGCAGAATCCCCTACGGATAATGCCTCAGTTTTGGCTCCACTAATGCTTGAGAGTTTCGGAGTAGAAGCAAGGCCTGCAGAATCATAACATTGACGGGATTGCATGGGATGTTGGTCAAGTGAATCTGATGAAGAATGGCCCATTCCTTTAGGGCGGTAGAAGTTGCGGGGGCGTTCTTTGCCTAGTGGTGGAGTGACCGGACTGTCCTTGGCAGATTCAGGCTTTGAGCTCTGGAAAAGGAAGGATTTACATTCGGACTCCAAATTAGTTCTATCACAAAGCACAATCAAATGACTGATCTTATACAACCAGCAATATCTTCTCGCTGGTTCAATCCCCATGGGGCAGCACAAGACAAATAGCATGATCCACGAAATCCAAAAACGGCCAAGTACCAAATAATGCACTCTGAAAGTTATGTTCAACGGTGTGATACAAAATTTCAAGTTAAATGCTACCAAAGAAAATAATTTATCAAATGCACATCAAAAACAAGCACCACCAGTCAACAACAAAGTCAGGATATCCTGGTATTGCATTCAAATGAATTATTAAAATTTCATCTGGGCGAATGTTTACCTCATCTTCAGACCGTGGTGGAGTTGAAAGTGGGACTGCTTGGTGATTGAACCGTTGAACATTGTATAGTTCCATGACCTTGTCGTAATTCTCCCCCCACCACCTTTGAGCTTGCCATTTGTTGAACATTTCACGGCTGATCAAATTATCAACAGAAAACAAGTGCTCAGATTCCTAAAATTCAATTAAACAATTCCCTCAAACAGAACTTCAGAATAAGAAGTCATGCTATGTCTAAAGCAATATTACATTTAAGATCTTCAATGACTTGGAAAATTTTGGCAACCCACCAGTTTCCTTGGCTATTGCACAAGTCATTTCATCTTTCAAAGCCCAAAAAAAAAAAAAAAAAGGAAAATCCAGTATTTGTTAACATTGTATACCATGGGCATCAGAAAACTGTTGCGTGATATTTTATGAATAATAGAATTTGTCAAACAAAAAAGGGGTGGTGACACAAAACGAAGAAAACAAGTAACAGAAAGCAGGGAAGAAGGTGACACCATAATGTAAATTCCTAGAAAAGGCCAGACCAGGAATTTGCTCTCATAGGATGCAAACAACAAAGAGGGTAAACTCTGTAACATTTCTGTTTTAAAGCTCATACCAAAGTGTCCACCCGTCAATATAGCTGGGTAACTCTCAGTCCATACAAAGAAGTGAAACATGAACCTCGAAGCAACAGAGCTATCATTCTTATTCCATTAGATGATCAAAATTATAAATCCAATACACATGTAAACTTGAATTATTTCCATTTCAAATTCTTCCAGCTTTTATAATCATGATTGGATCTGTACTTGTTAAATTGATGACTTTGGTTATAGGTGGCTTGCCCTAGCACATCAAGTACTACATAAATCATGACAATCAAACAAACAAATCCTTGTAATGCTAAAATATACAATACATTCATGCACTTGCATAAGCATGCCTTTCGCTTATGTCAGCTCTACATAATAATGACCAATCGGCTAATTTGAAATTTTCGTTATCAAAGCCAGGAACAGTTCTTCCGAAGTGCCAGAGCAATAACAAGTCAACCACGAGGAGGCCAGACAAAAAGAAAGCAAAGAAAAAACAAATTTAACCGCGACCAGTATATATGTATGACAGTAGGAAAGAAAGAAGGGGATTCTAAATTAATTAATGAGGTGTCCGTCCAAAAACTGAGTGTTAGAAAATAGAACAGAGCTTGTGGTAATTTTTCCTTGTCCTTTTCTTTTTCCTTTCCTTTGGAACAGTAAAACGGTGTTTTTAGATGCACAAAATATATCGAAGATCCCACATCTTTGGTCCATGAAAGGCACAAAAGGAAGTTACCATGCAACTGCAAAATGCCTTTAAAATATAGTCAGGTCAGTTCAAATGCTGGCTAATGCGGTCATTTTCAACAGAAAGTCCTATTCTTGCTGGAAAATTGCATGCAGAAAAATAATCGGTGCCCATACATAAATGCAAAACAGACGCATCTTTAATGTTTACGTTTCACTTCTGTCCTACACTTTACTGCCACATAACTGGTGAGATGGAAGTTATCCCTTCGTAGCATCTCAATTTATATAATATGACATCTTGGCAGAAACCATAATTCAACTGAACATAGCAAAAGCTGAGGAAAAGAAATATGTTCCATTTTAATGTTAATCACTACACTTCAATCAGATATAATACAGGGGTATTCGCAAGGCCTTTTTTTTTTCCTCAATTGCAATAAAACTGTAAGTTGTAAAAACCTGAAGGCATAAAGTAAGACCCTGCTGCCCATAATTGAAGTCGAATCCAACCATAGTATTTAATGTGATAGAGAAACAATTCACATGCAAACAATAGATTAACCAACAAAATGACAAAGACAATAAGCCAACTGTGAACTCCAATTAACATTATCAAATCCAAAAAAATTGATCACATTCAAACAAATGAGAACCTTCAATATCAAACATCAAACAAGAGACAGTCCAAACTGCAAATTGACAATCTCAACATGACATTCCAGTTAAGACTACCATACATGAGAAAAAGCAACCCCCAAAAATAGAACCTTAGCAGACATATTTGCGTCAAACAAAGGGTATAGTAGTAGTATTATTACCTGAATCGAATCCGCTTGAGATCATTCCCACCCTCAGGCAAAGAGAGAAAGGTGATGAGCACACCAGGCTCTACCTGTGCAACCCATTCCTTAGGCTCATCTTCCTCCATGAACACCGCAGACTCTGTTCGCCCGCTAACCGAAGCAGGTGTTCCTTCACCACTTGATAGCCCTTTTAGTCTAGACTCCATCTCTTTTCCCCACATTCTCGGGGTAGAACCGGAACTCCCAGTTCTACGATAAGCACAACGAAACCTTGCTGAGTCTGAGGCAGCATCAGAATCAGCATAGTTCCCATTGTGGTTATTGTTTGATGATCCAGAGCATGGCTTGCAGTTTTTATATGCCCCTGATGCCTTTAATGCCATGTCCTTTATCTGCAAAACGAAATATAGATCAATTTGCCAAAAAGAAATAACTTAAAATATCTGAAAAGAAAAGGAAGAGAAGGAAAAGGATCCCTGCATCCTTGTCTCCAAGAAAGGAAAAACTCCATTAAATTCAGCATATGTAATAAGTCCTTTTCCAAAATAAAGTAGAAAAGTATTAAGCCAGAGTGAGTTGTAGTGAGCCTCCCTCCCCATGGTTCCATTCTAATTCCACTGCTTTTGGTTCCAAATATTGGTCGATGTCACAGAAACGAACCCCTCAGCTTGATAGCGAGGGGAGAAAAGAAACTTCCACTTTTTCAGAATTGCTTTTCACTTTGTTTTTCTTTCAAAACTTCGAAAACCCACCCTGACCCCCTCTATTGATTTACAAGAAAAAGGACAAAGAGCAAAAGAACAAAACAATAGTTATGGATTTTTTGTTTTTCACCCAAAAATGAAAAGCTCAAACCCATTAAAAGCCAAATTATGAGATGGAAACACGAACACTTTATAATTGAACTTTTTCGTTTTCGCTTCTTTTCAGTTTCAGCTTCTTTCAGAGAAGAACAAAAACTTAAAAACTCTGATTCCAGGACCCTTTACGTCGATTTTCTCAGTAAACAAGCAGATGGTAAAGCTCCGTGAGCTTGAATAATACCTGAGCAGTAATAGCCTTGATGGCCTGCTTAGTCCGGGGCGTCTCCGTAGCGTCATCTTCTTCTCTCTCTCTCTGGTGCAGAGATCCATTGTTAAGCTGCTTTGAACAAGCTATACAGGTCAGCATCTACAATCTATTCCAAAACAAGAACCCCAGATCAGAGTGGCCATAGAAACAACTGAATCAAAACAATCTAAATACAGAAAGAACATAAGATGGTGCATTGTAATAATAAACTACAAATTGCTTACACTAACTAGAATTCTAGAAAAGATTTAGCTCGAAATTCCTCTCAGTTTCAAAGGGTGAGAATGAGATCCCGTGAAGAGAGGACGGGACCTATACAAAGTGAATGCCTATATTTGCATAGTCATTAATGAGATGGAGAGAGAGAGAGAAGAAACGACCGTTAATGGAGGAAACAGAACATGGGTAGTGTGGGATTTGGGAATTAAAATGCCCTTTAAAAGAAAGAAAAACACTTGAATGCCGGAGAGAATGAGTAACAGCTAAGAAAAATACAAGAAACTCTCCTCTCCTTCTCGCTTAAACGCAAACAAAATATAAAAAAATTACAAATTTGCGTAGCATTTAAAAGAGATTTGTTAGTGCAAGTGGCAGAAGAAGAGGAAAAGGTTAAAAAGATGGAAGCTATAAATCAAGATTTAGCCATTTGTGTGTGCGCGGGGAGTTCGAGTGTCCTCTTGGTTTTTGGGTGTGTCTTTTGTAGAGGTAATGCTAGAGCCACCCTAAGATTAATAAAAGGAGTAAATTTAAAAGTTAAAAGTAGTTTTTTTTAGTATTTTCTCTATTTTTATCAAAAAAAAAATCAATGGAATACGTTTCGGTGCACTGATAATTAGCTGGATTAATTTCACTTGCTGTCTTCTAGTGATGATGATCAGTGTAATATGAGAGAATTATTTTTGAGGTAAAATATGGAATAAGACTTTTAATGTTTATTAAAAAAAAGTAATTATGTTTTTAATATTTAATTATATACAATATTATTTTTAAAATTATCAAAATGCTATAATTTTACTTCTATAATAACGAAACCGTTAATTTAATATAATTTCGTTAAAATTGTGCAATATATTCAAATCCAAGTGAACGATCAAAATACGAAATACGATTAAAATTATATTATTTTGATGATTTTAAAAATAATATTATACGTAACTAAATATAAAAAGTAAAATTATTTTTTTAATAAATATTAAAGATATTTGTGCAAGTTAAATCTTCTTTTTTATATGCAACAGGAAAAAGATCTAAAGTTCATGGTCAAAAGGGTTATTAGTTCTGAACTTAAAGGTTGCTAAAGCTAAATTTTTCCAATTTTTAACATGTAAATTATTTGTCAAATTCACCAATAGTTAACCATAAAATCACGGTAGGTACGTTTTATATGATTATTTAAAAAAAAAATAGTGAAACTTAATTTCTTTTGGCAAAATACCGAACATCAATTGTCGTCACATTGACAATAATTTTCCTATAATTAATCATTGGTTGGATTTGATTATGTAATTGATTGTAACCCTTTGCATTTTCAACATATCATCCAAGTGAGTCCACGAATGATGATGATGACTAACTGATATTGAATCCGTCTTCACCGTATATCAAACATCCAACAACATTGCGTGCGACAACTGACAATGTTATCCTCCATTTTATTTTATATGTTGAGAAAAATAACAACGACAACATCCACAGATTTACTTAATTTGCCAATAAACTTCGACAAAATGACCCATAATGTAAGAGCTTGACCACAAATGACACTATAGATGTCACGATAAATAATAACAAGACAAAATCAAATCATAAATTAAAATTCAACGCTTAAAATAAAATCATATTGTCCAATAAAATAGATAATTTGCTTATCTCAATACTTTTTTTTTTTTTGAAATAAAAGAGAGTATTTCCATTAAGAGCCGAAAAATCAACCAAACCAACAGACCAGACAAAGAAGACGAAGCCCTAGCTAACCAATAGACAACTAAATTCGCTGATATTGTAACAAATCCAAATTTAATGTTTGAAATAGACTCGCTAAGACTAATACATGTTAAGTTATTGTCCTATAAAATAGCACAATCGTGGCTTTTGGGGTTTAGTGCTTTTAGTTTATGGTTTTATAATTTCTAGTTTTATGCAACTTTGTTATTCAGTTTCCTACTATTTAGGAATTTGTTAGTGTCAGTTATTGTAATTGCCTTTATAAGGCTGTTAGCTGATGAATAAAACGTGCATTTTCAATCCATATTCTTCTTCCTCTCTTATTTTACTTGCAAAAACTTTAGGTTAACAATGGTATCAGAGCCCGCAAATATCTTAAAAGACCTGTGAGTGATCAATCCAATTTAAAATAAGTGAGCAGAGTGTGAGTGTTAGCAGGACAAGCAATGGCAGCAGAAAGTTTTGTTCAACCAGCGATTCCTCGATTTGATGGTCATTATGATCATTGGAGTTTGTTGATGGAGAACTTCTTAAGATCCAAGGAGTGCTGGCAAGTTGTCTCGGATGGCATATCAGAACCAGCAACTGGCACAGCAGTGTCAGATGCACAGAGAACAGAAATTGAAGTTATGAAATTGAAGGATCTCAAAGCAAAAAATTATCTTTTTCAAGCAATTGATCGCTCAATCTTGGAAACAATTCTTAGCAAAGACACTTCTAAACAAATTTGGGATTCAATGAAAAAGAAGTATTCAGGCACAGCTAGGGTGAAGCGAGCACAACTTCAAGCTCTAACAAGAAGCTTTGAGACTCTTCAAATGAAATCAGGAGAATCTGTTACAGATTTAATTGGGAGAACAATGGAAATTGCAAACAAAATGCGCTTTCATGGTGCAGTCATGGAAGACGGTAAAATTGTTGAGAAGATCCTGAGATCAATGACACCGAAATGGAACTTTGTTATTTGTTCGATTGAAGAATCCAAAGATACAGAGCATATGTCTATTGATGAGCTTCAAAGTTCCTTGCTTGTTTATGAACATAAAGTCAATCCTACAAGTGTTGCAGAGGAGCAAACAGCATTTAAAGCTTCCACTGAATTTTCATACACGAGGAGTCGAGGTCGTGGAAGAGGTGGAAGAGGTCGTGGAAGAGGTGGAAGAAGCCGTGATGGCAGAGACAATGCAGATGGTAGCAATCCATCTCACGTGTCTAAAAGGGATGACAATTCTCAAGGAAGAGGAAGAAGGCACTATGACAAATCCAACGTTGAATGTTATAGGTGTGGGAATTATGGTAACTACAAAAAGGAATGTTACACAAGGCTGCCAAAAGAGAAGGAAGAAAAGTCTAATTTTGTCGAGAAGAAGGAAGAAGAAACACTTCTAATGGCCTATCATGCGTTGGAGGGAGCTGATCAAAATACCTGGTTTGTGGACACCGGTTGCAGCAATCATATGAGTGGATGTAAGTCTTCTTTCCTAAACTTAGATGAAAATTTTCGTACAGTTGTAAGCTTTGGGGATAATTCAACTGTGAAAGTGATGGGAAAAGGAGATATACAAATCAGGACTAGGAATGATTTTATTGAAATCATTTCAAATGTTTTTTATATTCCTGATTTAAAAACAAACTTGTTAAGTGCTGGTCAACTACAAGACAAGGGATACAGAATCACAATTTATAAAAGAGAATGTGAGGTGTATGATCCAAAGAGAGGCTCCATTGCTGTAATAAAAATGACTTCAAACAGGCTATTTCCTTTGAAGCTTCAAACTATGCCAGCTTGTCTATTTACCAAAAAGGATAGCTCATCATGGAGGTGGCATCATAGATATGGTCATTTGAATTTTAATGGGCTGAAGACACTGCATCAGAAGCAGATGGTTACCGGTCTTCCACCAATCAATCCTCCGTCAAAAACTTGTGAAGAATGTGTTATCGGGAAGCATCAAATAGACACATTTCCAACTGGAAAAGCAGAAAGAGCTCGAGCTGTACTTGAACTGATTCACTCGGACCTGTGTGGACCAATCAATCCATCTTCAAACGGTAACAAAAGATATTTTATATCTTTTATAGATGATTTTAGTAGAAAGACCTGGGTGTATTTTTTGCAGGAAAAATCAGATGCTTTCCAAGTATTCAAAAGCTTCAAAACTTTAGTTGAAAATGAGGCTGGTAAGAAGATCAAAATTCTTAGAACAGATTAAGGAGGAGAATTCTATTCTAAAGAATTTGATGCATATTGTGAGGAAAATGGGATAAGAAGGCAGCTAACCACTTCATACACACCACAACAAAATGGTGTGTGTGAAAGAAAGAATAGAACCATACTCAACATGGTTCTTAGCTTGCTAGCTACTGGAGGTGTTCCAAAGCAATTCTGGCCGGAAGCAGTGTTATGGTCAGTTCACGTTTTAAACAGAAGTCCTACATTTGCAGTAAAGCATATGACGCCTCAAGAAGCATGGAGTAGGAAGGTGGGTGCATAGCATATGCACATATACCTGATGAAAGACGAAACAAACTTGATGATAAGAGTGAAAAGTGTGTGTTCCTTGGGGTAAGTGAATTTTCGAAAGCTTACAAATTATTTAATCCTGTGACAAAAAGGATAATAATAAGTAGAGATGTTGTCTTCGATGAAGAATCCAAGTGGAATTGGACTGATAGCAATTCAGTTCCAAATCCAATACTTGATGATGATGTTTCGAATGATGAAATAGATGTTCATGAAAACCAAGAACAACAATCAGCTCAGCTTGAAATTCAAGAGCAGCTTTCATCTCAATCTGAAGTTCAAGAGCAGCCATTACCCCAACCTTCAGTTGAAGAAGAAAGAAGCTATAAGTTGAGGGGTGAAAACATAAGGAAGAGGCCAGCATGGATGATGGATTATGATGTAAGTTACACAAGTTCAGATGATGATGATATTGCGCATTTTGCATTGCTTGTCGATAGCGACCCAATTACATATGAAGAAGCAGTCAAGGAGAAGAAGTGGAAAGAAGCGATGGACAAAGAAATTGAAGCTATTGAGAAAAATCACACTTGGGAGCTAGTGGATTTGCCTAAAGGACAGAAAACCATCGGTGTCAAATGGGTTTTCAAAACCAAACTGAATGAAAGAGGAGAAATTGATAAACATAAGGCGCGGTTGGTAGTCAGAGGTTACAGTCAAAAGTATGGCATCGATTATAAGGAAGTGTTTGCTCCGGTTGTGAGACAAGACACTATCAGGTTAGTGGTTTCAATGGCAGCTAAAAACTCATGGTCAATTTTTCAATTGGATATCAAGTCAGCCTTCCTGCATGGAAATCTAGAAGAAGAGGTCTTCGTTGATCAACCACCTGGTTATACGAAGAAAGGGAAGGAAGATAAAGTTTATAAATTGCAGAAAGCACTCTATGGGTTGAAACAAGCACCACGAGCCTGGTACAGTCGCATAGATGCTCACTTCTCATCACTAGGACTTCGTAAATGTCCTTTTAAGCACACTCTTTATGTCAAGACTGATGGAGGTAAATTTTTTATTGTGTGTTTATATGTTGATGACTTAATATTTACTGGTAATGATGTTAAGATGATTGATGAGTTTAAAAGTTCTATGATGAAGGAGTTTGAAATGACTGATTTAGGATTGATGCGTTATTTTTTGGGATTGGAAGTCATTCAAACTGCTGCTGGTAACTTCATTTATCAGAAGAAATATGCACAAGAAATTCTTGCAAGGTTTAATATGGCAGACTGCAAGCCATTTGGAACACCAACTGAACCTGGTTTAAAGCTGTGCAGAGATGATGGTAGAGAGGAGGTAGACAGTACTTTCTTCAAGCAAATTATTGGCAGTCTTATGTATTTAACATCCACCAGGCCTGATATAATGCATGCTGTAAGTTTGATCAGTAGATACATGGAAAAGTCATTTGAGACACACTTAAACACAGCTAGGAGAGTTCTTAGATATGTAAAGGGCACAATTGATTATGGTGTTTTTTACAAAAAGGAAAATGATATTGCTTTTGTTGGCTATACAGATAATGATTATGCAGGTGATATAGTGATCGTAGGAGCACCTCAGGCCATGTTTTCATGCTCAATTCCGGTGCAATATCATGGTCCTTAAAGAAGCAACAAATTGTGACACTCTCAACAACCGAAGCGGAGTTCGTAGCAGCAGCTTCAAGTTCATGTCAAGCTTTATGGCTTAGAAAAATGTTTGAAGTACTTGGAGAGGAGCAAAAGGGTCCAACAATCATATATTGTGATAACATGTCAACTATCAAGCTGTCAAGAAATCCAGTCATGCATGGGAGAAGCAAACATATTGATGTTCGCTTTCACTTTCTAAGAGGTCTTTGTAAGGATGAAAAGGTTGAGCTACAATTTTGCAGAAGTGGTGAGCAAGTAGCTGATATTTTAACAAAACCATTGAAGCAAGCTGTGTTTGAAAGACTCAGAAAAATGCTTGGAGTTTGCTCTTCAAAAGAAGTTGTACCTGCAGATTGATGGACCTTGCAGATGCTATTGTTCCTAAACTATTTTCTGCAGAATTCAGTTTAAGGGAGGGTGTTAAGTTATTGTCCTATAAAATAGCACAATCGTGGCTTTTGGGGTTTAGTGCTTTTAGTTTATGGTTTTATAATTCCTAGTTTTATGCAACTTTGTTATTCAGTTTCCTACTATTTAGGAATTTGTTAGTGTCAGTTATTGTAATTGCCTTTATAAGGCTGTTAGCTGATGAATAAAACATGCATTTTCAATCCATATTCTTCTTCCTCTCTTATTTTACTTGCAAAAGCTTTAGGTTAACAATACAATCATTTAAATTAAACCTAAATCCGAACCGTAATAAGATTTTGAAAGTAAAGACTGAATGAATCAGATTCTACAATAACTTGCTGAATATTTTGAGCTTTGATCTAGCTAAGCACTTCAGGGATTGCCAAATACTGTGGTATTGCTGGTGAGGACGTAAAAGGTATAGGACCATGCCCCGCTGCCAAAAAGAGGCCTGAATCACTTCTAACAATAAATCCATACCCCTGACTTTCTCTCCAACCCAAATAGAGTAGCGTCCACGTTAGTTCTTCGGGGGTTTACGCTAGCTAGACCTTCACATTATCTAAAACCTGGTTTGAGACGAGCAGCCTCTACACCTTGAAGTTTCTTGGCCAGAGTAAACGCTTTGAGAGTGCCAGCAGCTTCATATATATATAATGCTTCCTGCATTTTTGCTTCTACCATTCCAAATATAATCATTTCTGTTGTTCCACAAACACCAACACAAAACGACAGAGTTTTAAAATGATACGTAACAGTGACGGAGCCATATTATGCTGAAATTGGGCATATCCTCCATTTTTAGATTTTTTTCAAATATATATATTTAGATTATATTAGTGATTTCTTTATTTTATTTGAAGTATTTACTATCAAATTTTAATTCAATAATAATCATATAGGTTCTGATACTAAAATCTATACTTCCTCTAATTTTTATATATTGTCTGCACCACTAATATGTACCAATGATATATATATATATATATATATATATATATTGATTTAAAAAAAATTAAAAATAACTATTAAATTTAATAAAGCTATCTGTTGTTGGATTTTTTTTTTTTTTATGGATGATATATAGAACTTTTCATGAAGTCAGTGATATATTTTTATGCAAAAACAAATTATTTTCTGGTATAGAAATAGAAAGGTAAATATTTTTAATATTAAAAAAAAAAAGCAGATGAGAGGCAACTTGACAGCTTTTTTTAAAGTTATATTTTCTCAGTGATTACTTTGATAACTTCTATACATTGATAAAGTTATATTGGAGTGATTGAAAGAATTAGATGTGGTCCAGAAAAGTCAAATTCTATATGGAAATTCTTGATCTTCATGTACTTTGCAAATATTTTTCTACTTTTTCTCTACATAAAATCTTATACATCACCTTCAACAGATGAGAGGCAACTTGACAGCTTTTTTTTCTTTTTCAATTAAATGTTACGGATTTAAATCTTAAATATTTGATAAGAAGCGTTTTATTTTCTCATATCTACACCCTGAGAATATAAATTACTTGAAACAATGAAATATAAGATATCTTGATTAACATGAAATTTTTATTTAGCCAAATATCTTGATATTTAAAAAAATAATAACATGAAATTCATTAAACGAAATTGAAATAAGAGGGTTCAAATATTCCATATAGCAAAAAAAAAAACTAAGTGAATGGCTAAATAATATATTTTGCCTTTCAAAATCAGATGTGTGCGTCTGGTGAGTTGCAGGATCGAGCATAGGAAAGAGAGGGTCACATGAATTATTATTAATTTATAGTAATTAATAAACTAAATTAACGAAGAAAGAGAATTGTTTTGAATTCTCTTTGATCTATTATTTTCTCTGTTTTAAAATAAATAATGTTTGAAAAGAACGTACAATAATTAATAAATACAATTAATTCACTATTAAAAAACTTTATTATTCTTATTGATAATATCCAAAATAAAATTAACTATAAGGTCGGCTCATTAAAGGTCCACAAAGAGGTCTAAGATCAGAAGTCCAAAAAATCCAACACTTAAAGCTATAAATTTGACAGGTATACCCATAACAAAGGGGGCTCTCTCTCTCTCCATTAAATTCTCTCTCCACACTTCGATAGCTAATTTAGGCATCGAAACTCAAAAGCCCGGCAAGATTGGGCTAGTTTCCTTTTTTACAGGTCATTAAAGCCTTATTCTCCATGACCGATGATCTCTCCTTCTACGCTAAAATTTTGTGTTTTATCACTTACTATATTAATTGCATTCACTAATAAAATTTTATTTTTTTTCAAAATCAATTAAGGATATATTTGATAAAAAATAATTAATGTGTCGTGATTATATCAAAACGTCATTTATTATGAAATAAAATTTTTTTCCTTAAATATAATCTATTTTGAAACAGATGAAGTATCTCACAATAATTTTAAAAACAATTTAAACCCAAAAAAATAAAGAAAAATAAACGTTCCAATAATAATATAAATAGATATGTAGAGTCAGTTGACATTAAATAGGGCTATATATATAGGGGATCCCTATACATATATAATTGGACTGAAAATAGGAGGTGGGACTAAAGCAATGAAATAAGTTAGATCTATAAATATACAAAGAGATACGGGACCAAGTTATGCATGGATGGAAATAGACCATGCAAATTGATATCGGAGGTTGAATGTTACTGTCACCCAACAATTTTGCAAACTTGCATCATATAATCTTTTACGTAGGACCATGCCTTCCCCGGAAAAGCCTTGCTATTCATTTTCACACTCTTCATCTCACCTGCTTCTTTGCTTGTAATATACAAACCAATTAAAATTCATCTATTTTTTTATAAACCTCTTAATATTTTATATATTCAAAAAATACTAAAACGTTAATTTTATGGCTAATACTAGATTAAAGATGATTTTTTAAGGATAATATATAAATTCTTCTCTAAACTATCATTATTTATCATATTTTTTCTAAATTAATTACATTTCATATTATCTCCATAAATTCGTTAAAAATATGAGATTATTTACTTGAAATTATTTAAAATATAAAAAATACACTCTATACTATTGAAAATATTAAATTATTTTTATAAAATTTGTTAAAAATATTAAATTATTTTTTATGTACCAATTGTGAATTGATAATTATTTTTATATGAGATAATATAATATTTTTAATAAATTTAGATAATATAATTAGATTGGGAAAAAATATGGTAAATAATGACTGTTCAAGAGAAAATTTTATTTTTTATGAGATTTACTTCATTCATTTTTTTATCAGTTATTTTTATTATTTTTACTAGAATTAAAAAATAATAAATAGATTTAAATGTAGTATTAAATTACGTGATTAGAACTAAATTATTAAATCTGATTAGTTCTGATTTTTTAAAAAATGAAAAATAAATTAAATTATATTAAAAATTTAAAAGTGACAGATAAATAAAATTTTAATTTTATTCAAAAATTACAGATAAAAAAAATTAAAAAAGTATTTAATTATTATAATGAAGGGGCTCATCTCTGCCTTGTTCCATGTAAAGACCCGCCGCTTGCACATTTTTGATATTTTTTATTTGTCTATTTATTGAAAATTAAAAGCTTCGCAGCTGGCTCCATGAAACCCGGAAAACCCGTTTCCTCATCTTTTTTGTTTAAGAACGGAAACCGGTTTGTTAGTTAAAATTTTTCTATATTTTAAAATGGGCATGGCTTCAATGTTGAGTATCTTTCAAATTATGCTAAACAAATAGTGAGATTAAAATTTATTTAATTCAAATTTAATTATTTAATATTGATGAATCGAAATATGATGGTTTTACTTGAATAGGGAATTGGATATGAAGCGTCCATTTCGGGTGTCTGCCAATAATTACTGCAGAGAAATAGTCTAATTTTTGCCTTTAATTGTTTGTGTTAAGAAAGCGACAGAGCGCACGGCGACACATGTGTAAATGAGGACCCCGCAATGCCCAGTCTACGTCTTCGGCCTCCGTGGGAAGAATATCACTTTCATGTCCTTTTCTCCATCTGCTTCTGTCCTCGCCATTTCTTTTTTAATAAATTGAGTAATTTTATTTTATTCAGTATGAAATATTACTGTTACTGTGGTATAAGATAATAATTACGACGTGATATTATTTTTTAAAAAGATAATAGATAATGCGATGAAAACACAATTAGATATATAATGTCGTTAATGAAAATACATTATAAGCTTATAAATCTTTTCAAGCAATTTTATACCAATTTGTCATTCACAAGTGTGATGACTAATCAAAGAGGGAAGACATGTTAATTATTATTATTTTATATATTATCTTCATAGTTAATATATATATATTGCTTTTGGGGATGTTTGCTTGTCTTTAAGATGACACTATGGCCCATCCTATTCTAATATATTTCCAAGGTGGAAATAGCCAAACAAAAAAAAGGCAAAATAATTTAAGTTAAATTTTTATATTTTTAAAATTACACATTATATACTTAAATTTTATATTTTTACATGTTATATTGCTATACTTTTAAAACTAAATAATGAATCATTAAATTTATCTATTAAAATATATTAAATTTAAAAGGACGTTAAAAATAATAGCGTTCGGTTAAAATATACGCGATTTTAACGAAACGTATGTTATACTGTCATTTGTGCTATCTATTTTGAATTTAATGTATTTTTCTTTAAAAATATAGAAATTCATTGTATAATTTTAAAAGTATAAACATCCACTATGTAAAATCGTTAAATTAAAGATACTAAAGTATGGTTTAAAAAAATAACTTTACAGAACATATATTACAGCGGAATTAGCCAGACAATGAAGTTGCTTTTACAACTTTAACATTCTTGTCTGCTTAAAATCTTAGATTAACAAGCAATTTTAGAGCATAATATGAATATCCTACACATGCATGCATTGGTGTCGTGGGCTGCTTAAGATATGCCTTTCTTAATTACCACCCTAAACACAACATTAATTATTGGAAAGCTAAAAAAGTTGAGCTGTGCCCAAGTCCCTAATAAAGTACTCATTACATGCAAAACCTTTCGTAGGGGATTTTTTTAATGTTCGTTTATTTTATATCGTGGCCCAAGTTTTGGTGGTTGTAATAATTTAGGACAGCGTTAGCACCAAAGCTCATTTGTAATAATTTAAGGTATTGTTGGATTGCTAGCCTTGATTAACTCATATTACATTAATTGACATTAGTTAATTTTTGACTTTTTTTTAATACAAGTTAAACTTTCAATAATAATATATAATGTACGATATTTAAATATCAATAATATAATATAAATTTAAGTAATATAAATGGATAATATATGCAACAACACAAATAGAATATAGACCAATATGACAACTAAATACAGTATAAGGTCTGAAGTTTAATGAAACAAAAATGCAAAATAAATTAAATAATTAAGTAAACACAAATTTAAAAATAACAAATAAATTCAGATATATACTGATATGAAAATTATTATGGAGATAATTACAAAAGAATAAAAAAAATAAATAAAACTATACAAAGAGAAATAGAAACAAGATTTCCACTTGTAAATGGACTAAGGACATTCCAAAATTAAAAGAAAAAATAAAAATATTTGAATTTAGAGAGAAAGTGAGGCTTTAGGTTTTGACTTTTAGATTGACCGGTGCCTATGGTTTGTTTGTTATTATTATTTTTCTTAATCTGGATTAAAAGGTAAAATATACTCCTTAAATAACTTTGATTCAAGCAAACATCTCACCTTGCAATATTGCCAAATTTCAATAATTAAAAAAATAAAATTGGACTAAATAATAATATGCACTAATATAACAATTCATTTAACTTAACTAATAAAATGCTCAACCGTTTAAACTGTAACGGACTGAAATTATTAATTAGAACGATAAATTATCACGTAAATATGTTAATCTAAAAAAATAAACAAATATTTATTTCAATTATAATCCTTTTACTCAATATAAAAGATTGGTCAAGAAAATTATTCTCTGCAGTATAACACCTCTTCATAGAGAGAAATTTCATAAGTATACCAACACTCTTTAAATTTAAATCCACTTAATTTATTTCAGATAGTGTGAAATTTATTTTTATTTGTTAAACTATTTTTATATAATAAAATTTAATTTAAAAATGTAGAAAGAATAGTAATTATAAACGATATATATATATATATATATATATATATATATTCAAGACTCGTATTTGGTATGTATCGATTTGAGAACAGTACCGTGAGCTTACTTTGGTACGTTATTGGGCTGTTTTACATAATAGGGCTTAGGCTAGATGTCCAATTTTAAAATTGGGCCCAATTGCACATAGTTTTGAACGTTTTTATTATTATGACCCAATTTATAAATTATTTTCACATAATTAGATATTGTTATTGATTAGAAAAATAAAGCCAATACCAATGGTCATTTGTTTCGTATATATAGAGCGTATATAATTGGTATAATCGCCTTTAATTATAGATTCAACTGTATCCAATCTTATATTAATCAATTTTATAAATTTTTAAAAATAGATTGAATATCAAATCATGGATTAAAAAAAAAAAACTAATCATATGTTAATGAGGCATACAGTGACACCCATACTGAGAACAATGGCCTACCACAATTGTCAAACTCCAACTTTAGATTATCAAAATCGGAAGTAGGTAATATAATTGTAACTCTTCTCAATTTTTTTTACTTAATCCTTTTTTTTATGAAGAAGAAGAAAGAAAAAACCGACACGTAACTATAAAGGAGCCAATCCGGATACAACAAACTCATAATATCAGAGAAAATAATAGGATTAAGCTCTCTAGGAAAATGATAATGTCATATGAAACGAGCATCTTGATCGAAAATCTAATTAGCTAAGAAATCCGCCGCTCTATTAGCTTTTTTGTAAACATATTGCACTTGAACTTCCCATTCACTACTTTATTGTTATTGATGCAAAGAACAATTATCTTCCAACAATTTTTCCAAGCCTTTTGTAATCCAATAAGAACCCCCTACATCTCTGCATAGAAGGCACTATTTCCACTGACAAGAGATGAATAACCTCCTATCCATTTTCCCATAGAGTCCTGGAAAATGCCATTTGAAATAATTTTGCAATTTGATCTACGGAAAGCACCATTCATGTTGAGTATAATCCAGTCCAGTGGAGCTGGATTCCATCCTACCAGGATCTCATGCTTATCGCCTGCATGTCTATACAAAGCATCCATGGAGTCTCTAACCGTAACAAAATTATTTATAGCAGAATAAATGATTGCTTAATCCTTTATATTATTTTCCTTACCAATTCTCCATAGTATTCATTTTATTTCAAATTCTAAATTATTTAAAAATATAAGATGACATTTACATTTATTTAAACATTAGATGACAATTCTCCAACTACTCACGTGCGCCAACAAAGCCAGCTCCAATGGGGTGACGAATGGGTACATACATGGATCGCCAATCAACAAAACGACTCGTCGTGCGGAGTTGTTTCTTAAAGCCGCCATTAATGACCACGACTATTCTCCACCATTCATTAAGATAACATGTCTCTCCGTTTTTACAGTTTTGTTGACACAAACTTACTCAGTAAAATCAGGCCACGTATACTTCTTTACTCGCCTTCTGTGTTGTGGGACCGATACTTGTATTTGTCCAATCATTCGTTGCCACGGTTTTACATTAACGACCTTTTTACCCAGCGTTTGATACGGATCAGATTCCGAACCTACATAGTATGGGTCTCATCTGCCAATCCCACCTCATGGTCAGGTAACTACTGTAACAGATTCCAGAAATTAAAATATTATAATTTTATTTAAGTGTAATATATAGAAACTTCTCTTCGGGTTTTGGATTGTGCTTCGCTTTCAAGGAGCCTTTTTTTATCTCAGCGAGTGAAATATGTGTTCTGGATGAACGTTAAAGAATCTTTTCAGTGTTCGACAGCTAAAAACATTTTAAAAAGTTGAAATTTAGTTTTACAGGGAAAAATTTTTCTACCTTTTCCTTTTGTTTGTTGTGGGTTCTTCTTTCTTTTTCTTATCGTGTATCTTTGATTAGCACTTTGATTCGGTATAGAGTTGGTATTTAATCAGAGGCAAGTGAGTCCGAAACCTAAGATGCCTATAATCCGTCGGAAAATACCCATTGAACCCAACAAAAGTACAGTATCGGAGTCAAAACCAGTGAGCGAGGAGGAGGAGGAAGAGGATAACAGTAAAAATAAATGCCCAAAGAATAACCAGAAGAAACCCACAAGCTCCACAACAATACCAAAATGGTCTTGCATAGATTCGTGCTGCTGGTTTGTGGGTTGCATATGTATAACTTAGTGGCTTTTACTATTTCTGTACAACGCCATGCCTGCATCTTTGCCTCAGTATGTCACCGAGGCCATAACCGGTCCTTTACTTGACCCACCGGGTGTGAAGTTGAGCAAAAAAGGATTGAAGGTGAAGCATCCAGTGGTTTTTGTCCCTGGAATTGTCACTGCGGGGCTTGAGTTGTGGGAAGGACATCGGTGTGCTGATGGCTTGTTTAGGAAGCAGCTTTGGGGTGGAGCATTTGGTGAGGTTTATAAGAGGTATGAAAGATTAGTGCCTTGAATGTTTACTTCTTCTTCTGCTGCTTATTATTGTTATTTTCTTTTTTGAAATGTTTGATGAAATGGATATGTGGATTTGCTTGTTGATTACTGGAGTTCTTCTAATCTTTAAAGTTACATGCTTTACCATTTATTTGGTGGATTAGCAGGCATTTGGGTTTTTGAATGTGTCAATTCGATGATATGTAAACCTCTATGTTGGTTAGATAGTCTGTGGTCCAATTAGGAAAGTTAGCAATCTTTTTTCCTTCGTTCTTCTTTGACTAAGTTTGCTTGATTTTATTTGGAAAGGTGAGAAATTGATTTGTTACTTAAATTAGTTTGTATTGGTTATTTATTCATTTCATTGATAACATGTTTGAAAATCTTGACATGACTATTTTTTACCCTTTATATCTTTATGTCTTTTGATGGTCCGTTCATTCTTGCAAAAATAGCCATCTTTGGAAAGAAGGCACTCAAATGTTGCTGAAGCATCACTTAAAAAATGTCTTCCTACAGCTCATGTAGAACTACTGTGGAAGGCACATCTTCATGATTATGACATACTTCTGACCTGTAACTTGATTTACTCATTTTTTATTATTGGTCTTCTAGACATATGTATTAATTATTTATCTGTGCTGTTCAGGTTGCTAATTAGGAGAATAAACACTACACGGTACGCTGAACTGGAAAGCAAAAGGCACTCTGGATCAAAAGCAAGAATCTTTTAAGACGACAGGAATTGAGATACAGTTTACATGCAGTAGTTGAGACCTATCTTTTTATCCATGCCCTTCAATCTTCATATCGTTAAATTATAAAAAAGAGGAAGCTGGGTTAAATTACAGCATACCAAAGAGGAAATAAATTTACTTTGTTTTTATTAATTTTTTTTTAAAAAGAGTATGGAAAGAAATGTGTGCAAATTGATACATACATCACAGTAAAATCAAGGGGGTACTGAAACCATTGAGAGTAATAGAAGCCAAAATAAATATCTCATACCTTCATAGGAGGCCTGGAATCACAGGTTTCACTTAGACATCATTGGCAGCTTTGTAGTTGTGATTGCACTTTTCAACTTTCCTTGAAAAATTTTGGTTGGTTGAGTGACTTTACATTCTTTTGTTGGATATTATGTAGGCCTCTTTGTTGGGTAGAGCATATGTCACTAGACAATGAAACTGGATTGGATCCTCCTGGCATAAGGGTGAGACCAGTCTCTGGATTGTGGCCGCTGATTACTTTGCTCCAGGCTATTTCGTGTGGGCAGTTCTGATTGCTAATTTGGCACGTATTGGATATAAGGAAAAAAAATGTATATGGCTTCATATGATTGGAGACTTTCATTTTAGAACACTGAGGTTATTGTTATTCTGTTTTCTCTAACCTGAATTTCTTGGTTTACAAATGGTTGTGGAAGCTAATGTTCAAGTACTATTTGTTTCATGTTGTAAATAACCATATATCTGTTAAACTCAATGACTCGGGTCCGTAACCAATCATTAAGCCGCTTGAAGAGTAATATAGAGCTGATGGTTGCTACCAATGGTGGCAATAAGGCTGTTATTGTTCCACATTCCATGGGCGTTTTATACTTTATGCATTTCATGAAGTGGGTTGAGGCACCAGCTCTAATGGGTGGAGGAGGTGGACCAGGTTGGTGTGCTAAGCATATCAAGGCAGTGATGAATATTGGCTGTCCATTTTTAGGAGTTCCAAAAGCCATTGCTGGGCTATTCTCAGTTGAAGCAAGGGATATTGCAGTTGCAAGGTTTTTTATGTGGTTTAACAGCAATGATCTTCCAATGGTTTGTTTTTTTGCACAGTGGATTAAACAAAAGTAAAAAAACTAGCAGTGAATATGGATTTACTAGGATTAACTTTTCCAGTGCCTCGTGACTGTAACTTGGCATCAATTCTTTTCTAATTACAACATTGTTTATTGATGTCCTACTAGGATGCTCTGACCAACTCATTCAACTGTCTAAGGTTTTCCTTTAAATGCCTAGAATTCTTTACTTCCTTTTATTTGATATGCAAGTTTTGCTTATAACTAGAAACTTCGCTCATCTTTCTGTACACATTTTTGCTAGCTATTTAGGCATCTGAAATTTTGATTTTGATATATGTTTACCTTGATCTATTAGTTATCTCTCAAGTACAAATTACCTTGCTTAAAGTTTGGTCTTTTAGTTCTATGAGTTACATCTCCAATACAAATTACCTCTCTTAAGGTTTGGTCCTTTAATTTTTAAAGGCTTAAGGTTAACTGTGAAATCCTTTGTTGATGCCCTTTCATTGACAATTCGTCATCAGTCAATTCCTAATCAGACGCTATATACTCGTAGAAAACTTGGGTTCATAGTTTTCTGCCTGCTTAGGGAATTTGAATATCGTTGATGCTCTTTGCTCACCTGATTTCATATTTAATGCAAGGGGTTTGTATCTATATTCAATTTTTTATTTTTTTTGAGCCATTGCTCTTTTATTGCTGATTGTCAATGGATACTGTGTAGCATAATACGATCCCTACCTGCAGCGCCATTGCACCAAGTTTCTTGGATAATGATATATTTCGCCTTCAGACATTGCAACATGTGATAAGAATGTCTCGCACATGGGATTCAACCATGTCAATGATACCAAGAGGTGGGGAAACCATATGGGGTGATCTTGATTGGTCACCTGAGGAAGGTCACATTCCTAGCAAGAGAAAGCGAAGAAATAACAACACTGATAATGCTAGCCAATAGGGGTCTGGAAGTCATGCTTCCCAAATAAAGAGTGTTAAATATAGAAGGATGATATCATTTGGGCAAGATGTAACGGAGGCACCCTCATCTGAGATTGAGAGGATTGACTTAAGGGTAAGTATCTTTTCTTTCTTGAGTTTGGTGACAAAGTTAAGATATTCTCATAATGTTTAACTCAACATTGGATCAGTTACACGGATCTAATGCTGTACTTTCTCGGTCACTGCAGTTACTTTTGCAAACAGGGTGTTGCAAGTATTTGTATGCTGATATTTATAGGACTGACATAATATATAATGCTCTCATTGAGTTCTTATTGCTTCTCCTGTGCATCCATATTACCTTTCTTCTTTTCTTTTTTCCCAATTAGTAAGAAATATCTTAGCCGTTTCTTTAATTTGTCCTTCACCATCCAAATATGCAAGGTGCTGTTAAAGGTCGTAGTGTCGCAAACAATACCTGTCTTGATGTTTGAACTGAATACCATGAAATGGGATATGGAGGTATTAAAGCTATTGCAAAATACAAGGTTTACACTGCTGGTAACATTGTAGAGTTGCTTTAATTTGTTGCCCCCAAAATGATGGATCGTGGTAGTGCTCATTTCTCTTATGGAGTTGCTAACAATTTGAAAGATCCGAAATATAAACACTACAAATATTGGTCAAACCCTCTGGAGACAAAGTGAGAATCTTATACTCTATTACTTATTATCAAAATTTATGATTTGAAGTTTCTTATTGCAGCACTCTTATATCTGTGTCAGATGACGACGATATTTCATTGCATGTGATAAAAATCCCAATTTTCTGGGTGTGATTGGTATATCCAAGTGGCTCAATTTTTGAGAGAGCTAAATACTTTTCTCCATTTTAATGGTACAAGATAATAATTTTAACAGTGCTACAAAAATTTGGACTGTAGGAATTTTATTTGGAAAATTTTGAATGGCTATTGTGGTTGTAAAAGGAGTCAACTATTGGAAACTCTTTTGCCCTTCTTCGTCAAATAGTAATCCCATAAATAATTTCTGATATATATCATCACACTATTGATGGCCATTTTTTATTTTCTATAGCTTGACATAAAGAGATGTTTCTTCATTTCACAAGTTAAGAGCATTTTGCACAATTCTCTCTCTCACATACATTTTATCATTGCCTTCCTTTAGTTGTTGTTTATTTACTTGATTAAGCTTCTATACCATGATGATCGTTTCATGTTCTTCCTGCTAACCATGCTTTATCTAATACTTTGGCTTTACAGGTTACCCCATGCCCCTGAAATGGAAATTTATTCCATGTACGGGGTTGGCATACCAACTGAACAAGCATATGTTTACAAGTTGTCTCCTGCTGCTGAGTGCTACATTCCATTTCAAATTGATACATCAGCTGATGGGGGCGATGAAGACAACTGTTTGAAAGATGGAGTCTATACGGTTGATGGGGATGAGACTGTTCCTGTTTTAAGTTTCAGATTCATGTGTGCTAAAGCTTGGCGTGGGAAAACCAGATTCAATCCTTCAGGAATTCGAACATACATTAGGGAATATGATCATTCTCCTCAAGCGAACTTGCTGGAGGGTCGAGGCACACAAAGTGGCTCTCACGTTGATATAATGGGGAACTTTGCTCTTATTGAGGATATAATGAGGGTGGCAGTTGGGGGTACTGGAGAACATTTGGGAGGGGATCGAGTTTATTCTGATATCTTCAAGTATGCGGAGAAGATCAATTTAGAGCTATGATTGCAAGGTGGTTACCATAATTTTAGAACGAACTAATGCATTTTAGGAGTATATTTTCTATACACACTTCATATTTCTGCAGGAACATCAGTCTGTTATCAAACCCTGTCATGTCAATATATCTTGTCTGAAAAAGGCAATACTTGTGCTTATGTACATTCCTATTTTTTGAAATCTCTATTTGATGAAATTTTGTTGAAATTGTGTCTCTTGTCTATTCTTTGCAGACATTTGGAACTGAAGGATACAAGAAAATATGTTAGAAACAGCTTTTGTTTTTGCTTGTGCTTATCCAGAACATGATGATACCGAAACCAGGCCTATGAGGTTCCTGGTTTCATATCGGAAGGAAGCAGTGAAGCTGCTGGCTCAACAATGGCAGATTCTTAGTCATTTGATGTAAAGATGTATTGCAACTGTTGTTGTTATTCTTATTACATAATTATTCAATAGCCACTTTGGTAATTCTTATTTATCTGGAAGCTTGATGTCCATAATATCTTAGATGTTATTGGAATTGAGAAATATAGCTTGCGCTTCAACATCAAAATAGTTTAAAGAAAAAAGATGAAAATTATTCAAGGCAATAAATTTGAAGAATCTACTAAGTCTTGAGATTTATAAGCAATTTGAATATGATCATTAGTTTTAACTTTTAAGCATGGTATATTTTGTTTAATAACATGTAATATAGTATTTAATTTTATATTGATAGAGTACACGAATATATTCATGAATGAATCATTGATGGATTTGATCCCAAATTTAATATAGTTGACTCAGCTATATGCCAAGTTTACATGTATTCTCACTTTATATGATTGAAATAAGAACTTACCTATCATGAAAATATGTGCAAAGAATATTTTTGAAAGCCAGCATGTTTGACTGTGTCTTCTCATGTTCACGAGATCCTTTCTTTCCTAAGGTCTAAATGCACACATTGATTTTTTTATGTAACAGTCAGTAAGTTTAGCATACAACAGAGTTATTTCAATAATTATTTTGACTTTTACGTGTAAAAAGAAAACTTGAAAGAAAAAAGCGGTTAAAAAGACAGAAAACGGCTCTCGTGTGTCTATTTTAAAAACATAGAACCGGCTGCGTCTAATAATTCCTCATTCAATTAGTGGTTTTTTTAAATTCATCGTCCTCTATTTTTCACAAACATTTTCTTTAAAAATACCAAAAACCTCACAATTCCTCCCTCCATTTTCTCTTCTTCATCCTCTTCTTCGCTCTCTCGATCACATAGAATCCCCCTTTTCTCTATATCCAAGCGCACCATTTTACTGCTGCTCGTACCAGCGTCGTGATTCGTGCACCGATCTTTTTCCTTTTCAAGCCCTAAAACCCCAATCTTTGCCTGTAACCCTAGTTTTCCCACTTCCATCTTCAGCGTTTACCGGTTTCAACTATACTTCTTAAGGTGGAGATTGCGCTCTTTATTTTTCTTTTTACTGCTGATTTTTATGTATTATTTGCTTGGTCATTAGTTGCCTTCGAGTTTTGGATGCATATAAGTTAGGAATGTTGCGTTAGGGTTACTTATTGCAGCTCATTAGTTTCCAGTTTGGGGAATTTCGGCGGTTCAAAATGCGAGATTGTTTGTAACTATATTGGATTTTTTTTCTTTAAATGGATGAATTTTTGCAATTTATTTATTTGCCTTTTTACAATTTTTTTCCTTAAATGTTTCTTCTTAATGCATTCAGTTATTACAGATTGTTGTATTTGGTCGTCAATTTTGAGCTCTCCATGTCTTTTTATGCTGTCCATTTCATTATTTAACTATGATTGGCTTGGGATTAAGTTTATTTTTCTGTGCTTATTTTGTTTTGCTCTTGGTTGGTTCTAGGTGCTGCAACTATCGTCTTGTCTGCTCAATTGTTGATGATCAGAACCACAGAGGTATTTCACATGCTTGTGCCGCGACAAAATTTACTTTAATGCATGTGTAAGTGCACATAAGGAGTTATTTATGAATATGCATCTCTCGTGTATTTCCTGGCCTTGAACCGTGTTTTGTGTGGTCGATTTTAAGCACTGGAGTTGTTTTCTCATGGAATATAGGTACTGACTAGATGAAGTGGCCGTGCTTATGTTGATCCCACGAGAATTTTCTTTTTTGTTTACATTTCTGAGAATTCTTTCTTTTTGAGATGTTGAATTATATATATTGTGTTTCCCACATTACATTTATTTTATAAACTCTAAAGAAAATTGGCTAAAAAATAGAGAACCAAGAGTGTGTTGGGATCAGTTGGAAAAGACTACTGAGTAGAACTGAGAGCAAATGTAGAGCAAAAAGAAGTAGTGTGGAAAGGGGAGAACAGTGAGAAGAACGAATTTTAAAATTAAGAGAAGAAATATCTCAGTTATGCTTTGAAAAGACTGAACAACTCCACATCTTTATTTTTATTCTTAAAATTTGGCATAAAAAATAATACTGGTTCTGGACAATTGTAACTGCCCAGGTCTAAGAATTTTGGATTTGTTGATTGCTTGGGTCAGATGCTTTCGTTTGTAGAGATGTATTTGAAGGACTCACATGACAAGAAACCATGTGGTGAAAGTCATTGACATACCCTCTTACTTTCTGTTGAAGAATGATTTGGACTTATTTTAATCTTCCTCTTGTAGGTTAGAAAGTCTTGCCGCAGTCAAAATGAGTTTGCAACAGGCTGGACAGTCCAAATCTTATGTTAATGGATTTGGTCGCCGAAGAGCTGAAAGGGATGGGGGTACAAAATTGGAAAATAAGCTGCAATCTGGAAAATCAAATCCAAATAGATCAAGCAATTCAGGTGGGTTTCTTCCCTGAATTTTCTTCATTTTACTATCTGTTATTTTCTCACAAAAAGTACATTGATATAGGTGCAGTGGTTGGTGGCAAAGTTGGAGTTTGTGAAAGTCCCTCTCGTGATCGGCTGGTATACTTATCGACATGTCTTATTGGACATCCTGTTGAAGTGCATCTGAAAAATGGATCCATATATTCTGGCGTTTTTCACACAACGAACATTGAAAAGGAATTTGGTACTGACCTTGTTGGAATTATTGTGCTTTGGTGCTTGAATTGCAGATATTTTTTACTTCTGATAATCTCTGTTTACTGTTGGTAAATTAAGTGAAAATCCAATTACTTGTTCTTGACAGCAATTTCTCTGGAGATGGCTCGCATGACAAAGGATGTTTCTTTTCGTGGCCAGAAGGCGGAACTTAGCAAGGCTCCTACAAAAGTCATGATTATACCTGGCAAAGATGTTGTACAAGTGATAGCAAAGGTTCATCAACATTTAATATTTTTTGATTTTATATTTTGTCTGGTGTCTTTAGGTTGAAACAGGTTTCTGGTTTTTGAGATGTGGGTTAAGTGGAACTGAGCTTGGAAAAAACTGATGAATACATTGTGTCTAAATGTTGTATCAGATGATGGCATGTTGTGGGGATTCAGTTTTTCTCCTTTTGATTATCAATTGTTTAATCAAGTTGGTTAATCAATGATTCCAGGATGTGCCTGTAACCATGGATGGGATGACCAATGAACTCCGAAATGAAAAGAAGCAGGAGATTTTGATAGACTCATATATATCTCAATCCCGCCATCTTGAAATGGAAAGAGAGCTTGCGCCTTGGGTCCCTGATGAAGATGTCCCACAGTGTCCTGAATTAGAGAATATATTTGATGGGCCGTGGAATAGGTAATCATTTTGTATATGCATGTGGATGTGTCTGTTTCTCTTAAGCTGTTAGTAATTTTTCTTTTTGCTCTTTGCATAATCCTACTTGGCTAGGATCACAACTGGATGCCATTGCTATCAACTACCTGTTAATTTGTGTTTGTGAATCATGTCATTTTTTCCCCTTCTAGCTTCTGACTAATTCTGTTTTCCCTCTATGTGCATTTAACCAAAATAACAATAGGTATTTGGAATAGTGGAACTAGAAATAATGGGAAATATTCTAGGAAGAATTAACTTACCCTGCTGCAGATTGCTTAAAGGATTTTTGCTGCTTGACTGCAGCTAAGTTTTTCCATTGTCGACTTTAGCTTAAGCACTAACTAATTGATAGCCAAATATGACTGCTTGCTTCAAATGTATATGATTTTTCGTCAAGAGACATTTAGTGCTATAATCATCACCAGAATTACTCATCCCTTTATGGTTTGAGCACTAGGAGCTAGAAGGAAGTGGTGACTGAGGTATGATGAGAGTTGGGGGTGGTGTGAATTAGTAAGTAATTCAAACTGAGCTAGTAAGAAATAGAACCCATCCACCTCCTTCCCTGCTAATCTGCTAATTATAATAATGAGGCATGTGTACCTTTAGTATATATTTGTGATAGCTATTCTCTGCATGCCATATATCCTTATTAGGTACGAATACTGAAATCAAAATATGGCTTCACTGTTAAGTTTGGTGCAATTTGGATATGTATAATTACAAAATTCTTATGGGTGCATTTTCAATCATTTTAGTGCACATCATAATTAATAGATCTGTGGGGTTTGGGTATAGAAATCATGATTGCAACCTAAAATTTTATGCTGTTTAATCAATTGAATTAAACCTATTTGGTCACATATTATTAGCTTGTTGGTACACGATTAGATGACAATATGACTGATTTTTTTGGGGTTACATATTGAAGAGGAAGATGCACTTACATGGGTATAGTTGCAATTTGGTATGGATGTGGAAATATTTTTGCAGCTTTACCCTAGATACATTTGCATGCCTTTTGGTAATATGGGAATATGATATATTTATGGATTTTTTATTTAATAGGGGATGGGATCAATTTGAAACAAATGCAATGCTGTTTGGAGTTAAAAGCACCTTTGATGAGGAGCTTTATACTACGAAGCTGGAGAGGGGTCCTAGTATGAGGGAGTTGGAGAAAGAAGCTATGAGGATAGCAAGAGAAATTGAGGGCGAGGACACGAAGGACCTTCATTTAGCAGAGGTGATTTATTCTATGCTGTTTTCTGTTTCTCTCTCTCTCTCTCTTGCTGTGTGTTTCTTTTTCTATTTCATGGTTTCTTGGTATCTGTAAAGTTACTAAAAGTCTCTGTCAATGTGTTCAACAGGAAAGAGGCATACACCTTAGTGAGACTTTTGATATTGATGAAGAGACCAGATTCTCATCTGTCTACAGGGGTGCAACGGCTGATGATAGTGGGTATGAGGAGGCTGAGGACATAATGTTGGATTCACGCAATAGTGAAACCTTTGGAGATGCATCTGCTTCTTACACTAAGAGCCCTGCTGACTTGACCTATGGGATAAATATTGATGTAGAGCGAGTTCTTTCAAGTTCGTCTGCAGTAAGTTTGCTTTTATCCCATTCTTACTTACCTTTTTTCTTTATGCCCTTTAATTCAAATAATTAGGCAGAAGTTACAAGTTGTTCAAGAAATGGTTGTTTCTCAGCAAGTTGTCATTTCAATTTTTCTCATATTGACCTATTTAATTTTTTTCCTTTTTTTTTGAAATATAAAGTGATTGTTGGTTATTGTGGTACTTGTTAATATTTGTATGCTTTTTGGTAGGGTGATACACGGTGTTCTCAATCAAGTATGGGTGCTGACTCTTGTCAGTCAGGTTCTTATGAGCATGCTAGACAATTGGCATCTGAACTTCCTTCAAAAAGTTTGTCCACTTCAGACAGTGAAAGCAGGTTCATAAAATTTTGGGCAGTATTGGCTTAGTTATTTCATACTTTGAAGATATCAGTGGTTGCTTGGTATTTCATGAGAGTTTGTTGTCAAAAAAAAAAAGTTTTTTCATTCATTGTTGTGTCTCCCTAAATTTCTCATTTGGAAATTGTAGGATCCAAGAGAAAGTTCATAATGAACAGGGAGCAAATGACAGCATTAAAGAACATGTAAAACAGCAAACTGTAAGTCAAACTGTAATATCAATGTTCTTCTGCAGTAACTTTTAAGGTGCCTCATTCATCTCTTGTAGTTATATTGTTGCTCAAGTTATGTTCACATCTAATGCAGTGGGCTGAGGATACTCAATTGCTGACATGTGAAGGTAAGTAATTAGATTGCTGTTCTTACAGACAAAGAATGACGTGCATGACCCATAATAAATTAATGTGGGTGAAATTATATTGCAGTACAGCTTGCAATGTCTTTCATAAAAAAATAGGATGCCCATGTTGATAGATCATAATTCATGATGGACTTCTTCCCTGTGTGTGAAATAATTCTGACTTTTTAGTTTATATTATTGCCTTTTAGATTCTCTGTCGTCCTTGAATGGCAAGAAAGATGGCTCTGATAAAGGGGTGCTATCTCCTAATGCAACTGCCTATGCTCCTTCGTCCAATGTTTCTTCAAAAATTAATGAAAAGACAAGTTCTTCCAGTGAAATATCAGAAAGTTTTCCATCCATTAAAGGAGCTGGGGAGGTGCAATCTGCTAACACTCGTGGACGGCCTGGCAGTTCTACATCATCAAGTTCTGATCGCGTAGGTTTGCCTTCGGTTTCCAGTGGTCCTGGTTTATCTCCTAGCTCATCAATGGGTTCATTATCATCAGAAAAATCAACATTGAACCCCCATGCTAAGGTTGGTTATTTCTGGTTTTATATTTTTGCTTTCTATATATGTAAATATGCATATAAATATAATTTAAAATATTTGAGTTATGAAGCCGGCACAGTAACAGTTTTTAGATATGATCTGCTTCTGTTTAAGTTGTCCTGACACCAGTCTAATGCATTTTTCTTTTTGTACATCTCTGCTTCTTTATATGTGGTTACAGGAATTCAAACTAAACCCCAATGCCAAGAGTTTCACACCTGTTAGGCCACCATCTCCAGTCTCAGATGGTCCCTTTTATATTCCTCCTAGTGTTCCTGCTCTACCACATATGCATGGCATGCCAATGGGATATGGAGTGAGTACAGAATGTAACTTTTAACGGGTTTATTCCCAATTTTCTTCTTCTTCTTCTTCTTCTTCTTTTCCTCCCTAGTCCTGTTTGTTCCCTGGATAGTGGGTAACATTATGGTGCAATTGTTAGGTTTGCTTGTCCTGTTTTTAGTCTTTAAGTGAACTTATAGGTTGATAATGGCAGCAATACTTTTTCTTTCTAGTTAGCTGTGTCTATCATGAGAGAAGCTTGTGGAAATGGAACTATTGTCTATTGTTTTGTTCATTGCATTGAATTTTATTCTGTATGATATTTAGTTGGACTAAATGTCATGCCATTCCATATGTGATGCCCACAAACTTTATGATCTCTAGATAATGTAATGGTATAATATGTGTTAAATATCGGTCAAATGAATACTCAAATTTGATTCCTTTGTGTTCATGAAAAACTTTGCATGGCTTGTGTAATAAAGATGACTGATGCAAGATATCTTTAACAACTTAATTGTATTAGGCATGATTTCGGACTTTGTTATCTTGCAACTTGTTTTTTTCTACCTGGCATGGTGAACCATTTTTCAATATACTTCAAAGCTATTGCATTTCCATACAATTGACAAGTCCAAACCATAGTGCATTTCTATATTAAACTAACCCTCAGCGGTATCATAGTATTGAAGCTTTATCAAACTAAAGCTATGTCTACATCCCATTTATGTGGTGTGCTTTTCCTAATGGTGAGAATGACCTCTGTATGTGAGATTTGTAAAATGTGAAATAGCCTTTTTCAACTCTAAAAAGTCTTCCACCTCTGGTTGAGCATGGATAGTGAAAACCCCATACACCCTACAACATGCTCTTTTAGTCATTCATTTGATACTGTGGTGTTGATAAATCAACTTCTTTCTGCCATCAGGATCATTATCTCAGGGTTGTATAGAGTATTTTATTCATTGTCACTTGTATTTTTGTTGCATTGATGCAGACAAACGCACACAAGCAATTCTGGAATGTCTAACTTCTAAATATATTGCAGATTGGACCCTCATTTAGTAGCCACCAGCCTGTTATATTTAATTCACAGGTTGCATCATTGCAAACTCCACAAGCATATTTTCATCCAGGTGGACCTCAGGTACTAAATTCTTGAAATTTGTATAGGAGGCCATGTTGGAATTCTTTATATGTGCTAATTTTGCATGTTTATGCGATTGCAGTATGGACAGCAGGTGCTTCTTGGCCACCCTAGGCAAGTGATGTACTACCCACCTGTAAGTGATACCGATTGTTTTCTCTACCTTTTGATTGAACAATCACATTTTTCTTTTAATTTGTGATAAATCAGGGAATTTTATAACCATCATGTGGTCTTTTGATTCATTAAATAAATGATAGATCTTGTGATTGAGTGGGAAATATATGTGTATATTGGTTAGCTAAGGGGTTTTTGTGATTCCATAATCTAATAAACCTGCCTTATTTTCTCACAAGGCAAAATGAGATGCATCTGTTCATTCAGTTGTGTGAATACGACACTCCAGACTAATTTGAGCTATCTCGTGCAATTAATTTTGTTGTGGCACAGGAAATGCCATATAAAGGACGCGAATATTAGTGTCTACCAATTGAATTCTTGGCAGTTCCATTCTGCTCACAAGGAATAAGCTTCTGCAAGGCTGCTCGGAACAATTTTCTGGAGATCGAAGCCCCGCACCGCAGTGCACGAAGATCTAAAGTTCATGTCCCATATTTGTGACGGGAATTTGACTAATTATGGATTATAAGTTTTTAATCCTCTGTATGTTTCATTTATACCGTGACTGAATTTCTCAATTTTCTTTTAGCTTGTATTTTACAGTTGCTGTTTTATTTTCATATAGTTTTTGGATCATATCTTCTGAGTCACTCTATAATTGTCCTGCATTCTTTTCTGGTTTTAATTGTAGAATAGCTATGATCAACTAATCCATCTAGGGCATTGACATTACTTTTCATTCCAAGAAAGTTTAATTGTATAGAGGTAATCTTTTTTCCTTTTGTTCCTCTAAACAGCATTTATCAATTTTAGAATTTTTTAGAAAGCAACTCTATCGATTGTTGTCTTGTGCTGAATGAGAAAATATTTGTCCAGTTGAAAGTGGTGAAAAAAAACTAAAATTTATCTTTTCGGAAATTAAAATTCTTCTGATTTAAGTTAGAAATTATTTGTTTAGATGAAAGTATCAAGCTATTTTATTGTGGTTTTGAGAAGTGTTAAAGAGTGTGATTAGGGTATTAATTGCTGTTTTGAAAAGTTTGTCAGATTAATAAAATTACAAGTAAAAAGAAAACTACTTTAATATATAGATTTGAAGTTGAAACTTGAACTGATAAAATAGTGTGATTGTGATTGATTTATGCGGTTTAAGAGTGGAATGATGGCATAATTAAAATATGGGTGAAGTGCAATTTGGTTGCTAAAATTTTGCAAAATGTGCAATGTAGGATTTAAAGTTTCTTTCGATTCAATTTTTGATCTAATATTTTGAAATTGTTGCAATGTAAATTTTAGTCAAACTGAACCGTTAGGTTGATCTGACTCCATAAGTTAATCATTAATGTGACAAGTTGGTTGACATGTGGCAGTATAAAAGGCGAAATATGAACGATGAAGTGGTGTTCGAGGGACATATCAGTTGATACGTGTTCTTCATGTGCGCTTTACGTGATCTTAAAACAAAAAAGAAAAGAAAAAAAATTAAACTTTCATCTCTCCCACAACGATCATCGGTACGATAGATAATTATTTGTTTGAATTTAGTAAGTTTTAGCTTTTTGTGAAAGAATGGC